>CM041550.1:22378585-22956085 GCA_023238725.1 Scortum barcoo
TGGAAACGCAATTCTGAAACCATACTAGATCGTTATCTTACAAAAGTTAATATTAACTTTGTGTTTCTTGGCAGCTAACCTGTTTGTATAGAACAAAGTGTAGTAGAGCAGAGCTGCGCCTCTGCCAAGAAACCATGAATGCTGCTCTTTGTGTTTGTGATAAGAGCTGGTCTGAACAAGCAGAAATGCAGCTGAAAATGATTCACTGATAGCACAGAAAGCACTTATGCCTCTGTAATGTGCAAGTGCCGTACTGTATATCGCTGCTTTGTTTTAAATGTATTTCTTTAGCATGTCTTTTATTATCTTTGTTTGGATTTATTAATCACAGTCTGCCCACTCAAGTGGAACGGATTATCATGTAAATGCTTCGGCTTTGACCTCGTCACTCCCCAAAAGACAACACCAAGCTCTGCATAGCGGGGAGTGGGGAATGATGATTATAACTCTTTCCCTTGGGTAACATCATAACCTACAGGTGGATGCATCTGTGGCTTTGACATGCTATATGAGCAGTGGCAGCAGTGGCAGCAGCGCTTTCAGGTGAGCAGCAAAAAGGGGAAACAGATCACACGAGTACACCACCATGATCAAAAGGGTGCACTGGGTACAAGATCATGCGCTGTGAGTGTAGCAGCGGGCTTGCATTGATTTCCTTAAATAGCTTGCAGACATCCACTTATTTATTTAATTTGCCGGCCCTACAGTGGCTGATGGCCCTAACATTTTACACTACACTGCCTCTGCCAGCAGCCGGCTTTGCATTCTCATCAGCTACTACTGTACTGCAGTGTTAATTGGTTAGCTCTTTGAGGAGACGCTGCTCAAACAATCGGCCTTTCAAGACCCAACAAACAGGAATTAACAAACATCATCATCTGATGATTGAGCACAGGGAGCACAGATCAGTCTTATCTAGTACCAACAACAATCACAATGGATATTAGATTAATAGAGGCATTACAGGCAATGTTACAGTTTAATGCCACATCCATTTGCATACAGTCCAAGCAATTACAAGGCGAACCGAAGATAAACATGCTGGCCTACTTTGATTATAGGAGCAAAGAAGAGCTATTGCACCCACAATCAATCACTAAATCGGCAGACACAATTTCCAAACTGTAGGTGCATCATCAGTGAACGCAATCTACAGCATGATTTCAGGCAGCAGCTGGGGCTGGAAGTGTAATATCATTTACTCCGCTGCCATTTAAAAAGAATTATTTTAATCATCCTCAAATATGTAAATGAAATATAACCTCATCACGCTTTACACACTTCAACTTGAGCACAATCCTAAACATCCCCAACACTGACACACCTGTTTTTGTTGACATGTATAATCTCATATCATGGAGCCTTTTTAGAGTTCTTTACATAACGCTCTTAATTTTGATGTTTCTTAATACTAATTCCCGGGCTCCAAAACTTGCCGTTAAATTCCCCCCAAATCCCCCCCCAAATTGCACGTCTGGGCAGAATACTTTTCTCTTATCTCTCATGGATGTTTTCTTTTTTCTGAAATGGAGCAGGATTCTGCATACTTGCTGTTTATGAACTGGTATCCACCGGTTTCATCAGCAAATGTAATTGCATCCCCTGGAAGTTTTCTCAGCCACAATTTGCCTTCGTCAAGCCTTTTGATGACTCTGTGAACTCCATCCACATTCAGCTGAACTCCAGCTCAACTCTGCATTATCTTGTGTAACGATAACGAGCCTAACCTTCTTTCTCACTTTTCTGAGTTATTTTTACCATATTGATGCAACTGTATCCTTAAGATAAAGTTATCCCCTCTACCACTCCTCTGTCATAGCTCCCAATGGTAAAGTCACTCAGGCAGAAATGCCAGCCAAATATGTATATCTAGTTCTGCACTCTCCCAATCTTTAATCTCAATGCTCAGTCTATGGATGCCTGCGGCAGGTCTCTGCTCCCCAAAGAGAATTTGAATCAGCACTCATATATTTGATGACACAAGTAGCACCGAAGTCACTACAGGCAAACTGTGTTTATGATGGCTGCTACTGTGTAGGAAATGTTCTTTTAACTTTTAGCCTCCATGATGCAATCTTGATTTCAAATGATCTTGCAGCACATCATGGATTCATGTCTGGTTTCACATCCTAACCTCAGTGTTGTTGTGCAGTACACAATGTGTGTTTGCAGGTGAGCTATTGCACAGACAATTTAAACCTTAAATGGCTGAGTGGAGCATTAAAATTCCAGGAACACAGCTGGGCATGAAACATTACTCAGATCAACTTAAAGACCTGTCACAGGCACTGTCAGAAATACCCACTCACAAATAGAAATTCAGCTAACAGAGTGCTCAAACGAGGAGGTGTTCTTTTTCTTAGGTAGATCTCATGGTAATGCTTTTATGACCATGTTTTTACTGACTAATTTCATTTTCCCTTTGCTCTTTCTCTCCTACCTTGTCTATGAATGCTCCTATTCTGACTGCCTCCAACATGGCCCCACCAGATTACAACCGTCAAAATAAATACAGTAAGTCCTTGTAATGTTTTGTGATATAAAAGATACATATCGTCAATACTTTTGAGCATTAATGGCAATGTTGGTCAGTCAGATGATCCACCACTTTGATTAATTCAACGCAACAACTATTAGATGGATTGTGATTCGATTTTATGGAGGCAATCATGGTTTCCCAGCGGATGAATCCTACTGACACTGGTGATCCTCTGACTTTAAATTGTGCACCACCAGAATTTCAGAGTACTTTACTTTACTTATCCTGTAAAATATCTCAACATTTGCTTTATGGATTGAATTGATTGATTGATGTTTGCCAGACAAAATGTTTTAATGACTTAACTTGGAGTGCCATCAGGAGGTCAAAATCAAAATTTGTCCAATACTTTGATTTATGACCAATTACCTGCAAAGCCAATCACATTCCTATCAGCTCCAGCAAATGTTAAATGTTGAACTAAGATATTAAACATAGTAAATGAACATCAGAGGACTAGCTTTTTAACAGTGAGCATTTTGCCAAGCTGACAATTAGGTCAACACACCACCATACACAGTAAACTATCAGTATTGTTCTTTACTTACTGCAGACATGACCGGTCACTGTTGTTGTGAAAAATGTCAAATTCCAGCTGATAGCTAGAATTGAGAATTTCAGAAGCTACTGAAACTGACTGTGCTTTCATGTGCAGTGTTATGTAGCATGTTAACCGAGGACACAAGGTCAGACCGTGGATGCCAGATATAATGGACATACTCTGATGAGAGGAATTCCATCCCATTTTTTTTTTCACATGCGCATACAAGAAAAAAAATTAATTTCCTAAAGCAAACACAGGGCCTTCAGAAAAGACAACAACCTGGGTCTGCTTATTTTACATAACTAATAGAGAAGTGTTGAAGGGAGGCACTGGATGCTAAAACCTCATTATCCTGTCTGATGACCTTAAAGTAACGGCTCTTAAACGCTGCAAGCACCACAAGACAGCCCATTTTAGATGCGGTTTAGAGACTGTTAAAAATCCGCTCTGTATCACCTGAATTGCTCTTGTCTTTCATCTGGCAGGAGGAAAAGTTGGCACTGGCATCTTTTGTTTGAAGAATATCACAAACTGTGACATCGGAGGCTGGTAGACACAGGGCCATGACCTCTCACGCAACATCATAAGGAGCCTCTCTTGTACTCTCTTGTACAAACCTTCTCAACTCTGTGAATCCCCAGCTCCCACCGACGTGTTCATATATATTTTACATGGGGGCAGAAAGACATATTCAGAGTGCTTTTGGAATACATCCTCAAAAAGTAGGCTGTCTCAAAAAAGATGTGTTCTTTCATCAACAATATTTATGTCATGCTTGTCAGCCTTCTTTAAGTAGTTATGTTAAGAAGTTGAAGACATACTTTATTAATACCTCTAGTTTTATTTTTAGTTTTAATTATTATGCCCACAATGACAAGGCTTATCATGCTGATGTTTTGCAGGTGATATTTTCTTGGTTTGCAATCTTTGTTTAACATAGTTTACAAAGTTTATTTTATTTAGTTCTATTCAAAAGCACAAAACACAAAGTACAGCTGAGGCTGATTTGAGTGTCACTAGTTTTATTAGTATTTTCGCATAAACCATAACAACTGACATTTTTTGACCTGATGCTAGCATAAGCAATAATAATTACAGTCTCGACTGTTGGAATCATGAACGTGCGATCTATTTGATAGTTGTTGAGATACTCTGCTTCATACCAAAGTGGTGGACTGACACACTGACTAACAGCCCCATTAACCATTACCATGCAGGACCAGAGTGCATCTTCTGTTCACAGAATAGGTTCAAAATCTATAAACTTAAATGGTATATCTGATTAGACAATGCAAGCTGCAAAGTTGTTTCTGCAAAGTGTCCTTCTGTGTGGTAAGGACATGCTTAAATAGCATGCAAATATGGCATGCATAATATAAGGATTTGTTACTGAAAATAGAAATACAAAAAAATTATATTCATATGCCTTGTATGAAGATGGACTGAGTTTTATATAATGACACATTCACTAGTATTATGTCTTAATTTTTCTTCGCCATTTAGACTATTGATTATTTCTCATATTATACTTGGAACAGAAAGCTGAATGCTGAACAGAAACGGCGTGTGTGTGCCAGTGCCGGTTACCTCTGTGAACAAAGCCACAGAGACCTAACACGACTTGAGCAAAATGAAGGGGGATCTCTGGGCGGACATGAAACCTGGGCTAAAAAGTTACAGGTCAAAAGAAGAACTTTTGAGGCCTTGAGTGGAGCGCTTGGCAGCTGTGCAGACCATCAGTGCCAACCTTCAATGCAAAGGGACATGAACTTGGCACGCTTCATAGCGTTTTAGAGAGGAAGCACTGGAGCCAGAGACCAAAGTGGGTGAGTGAGTTCTTTATTCTGTCAGATGATAGAGGATGGCTCAGACAATTTCAATATGTACAAACAGGTTGCAAAATAGAAATTTTGTTCACATTTGACTCATATTATTCACATATATTCTAATTATTCATATTTAAACTGTACTTACCTACACATCAAGCATATCAGGTTCTGCCATGATCTGATAAATCCATCTTTATTTTCATCATTTGGAATCCTGAGTTAAGTGGTCCATGTATGTTAAAAGGAAAAGATAAAGCGCAGCCCCCCTCCACTTAAATTATGTTTGTGTTGTTCTGTACAAACGCTAGCATAGTCTAGCTGGAAACATAAAATAAATAATGAATAGTTTATAGTTTTAAAAAGTTAATCTTTGGGTAAAACTGTTCTTAAAAGTGTATTAAAAATGTAAAAAGAATAGTTCATAAAGGTTAAAATATTTTGATAAAAGAGGAGAGTCTAAAAAATAAGATTAAACGGACACAAATGTGCATGGTTGAATATTTCATTTTATTTTGAAGAAATTCATGGGGAAAGAGGAAGTGTCATTCTGATTTTTTATTGGTTAAGGTGTGTGATTGACAGGTTATGGACGATGAGGCACAATGAAGACGCATGGTCGCGAGTGGGTAATTATACAGCGATAATAGTTTAGTGTGTAGTGTTTCGGTATCTGAGAGACTGTCTGCTCGACACTCAGAACTTGGATATTGGACCTGCTCCTGTTTGTTGTACAGTTTAACAAGTTTCAGTTCAGAACTGTTGTAGCTGCATTGTTTTAGCTTAGCCCAGCTTCTAAGCTAACTCAAGAGTGTTGTTAGCATTCGCTATCAAAGCGAACGGAACTTGAGGAGCTAAATCAGCTTCTGATATCGGCTGTGCCTCGTGGTCTCAACGCGGGAGTGTGAGGATTATGCTCGGCTGTTGCCGGTGTGTGTGACTCATCGTCGTTGCACATCGTCATTGGACATCGCTCACTCAGCTGACTGCCTTTAGTCTACTTGCAGTCTTGCTTTCCAGACTCGGACCAGGTAAACGTAAACGCCGCTCTTTGAATTGGAGGTAACATTTTTCCTTTACTGTTTCTGGATCGTTGGATTAAAACTGGATTTCCTGGCACGTAAAAGTCACCATATCAGGCCGGCAACGGGGTTATTTTGTTTTGCCGGATGTGTGTGTGTGTGCTAGTGTGAGTGAGTGTGGGCCCACTGAGTTTTGTTTGGGTTTATTACTGAGAGTAACTCATATCTAAATATTAAGAGTGTTTTGAAGGTATTTTGAGTAACTATTTTTACAACTTAAAAGGTTATTTTGGAAACTTAAAGAGTATAGTGTTTTATTTAAACTGGAAAGGTACTCTCTGGTAACTGAGTGTAAATTTTGGTTAATTTCATAACTGGCAGTCAATAAAATCATTTCATGATGTAATTGTTGTGATTTAAAGAGAAGCCAATGGATTTACTTTAAAACTTTTTAAACATATTTTTCAGTTAAAGTGTGTTGGTATTTTATTTTATTGTATTTAAAGCTTGAAGTAAATAATTGATTTGTTTATTTTTCCTAAAAAAAAGAGTCTTGTGATATTTCTTTGATAGAAGAGTTAAAGCTGCGCATAGTGACTGTCTATCATTGAGTTATCATAAAAATATTTTATTTAAAGTCATATGGTTATAAGGTGAGTTCATATAGATGTAACAACTAAGTGTGCATAAAAACCGAAATCCAAATTACTTTTGAAAAAATACATAGAGATCAAGGTTAAAACACAATTGATTAAATACAATAAAGGAACCCAGAAGCCTGCCCTTAGTGATAGGTCTGTTGAGGGGAATGCTACACATATATTTGATATGGTAATGTTCGTGAACTCAACTCATTCAGCAAGTTAATTAGCACCAAGTGAGGCACCGACACTCAAAAAATTGAAAAAAAAAACAACAACAACAACTTTTTTTTTCTTTTTTGACTCATACCATAGAGCTTGAAATAACATAACAACATAACAATAACATGCTTGAAAAAAGTCATTATAAATGATTATAAAAAATTGTGAAAGGAAATTAAAAAGGTTGACTGGACAAATATTTTTAAAGAAGTGCTCTTGCACCTCCATGTGCACCTGCATGTGTACTCTGAGGGCAGACACCAACGCAGACTGACACTCAGCAGATATTGTGTGCTGCTTGACTGCTGGCCAGATATTCCAACTCCAGGGATTTGGCTATTGTACTCTTCCCAGGTCCCCGCTGAGTAGACATACTGATTCAGTATTAGCTTGCGTCACTGGAGGCTCCCGGTGCACAGAAGGAGCAACACAGTTTATACAGTACGGATGGCCTTGCTCTGGCAGGCGTGGTGCTTTGGATTATGAAAACACAAAGAATAAAGATGAAGAATTGCCTCATTTTAACCATACAATTAAGTACACAAACCACACTCTGCCAGATCAGTGTATTATTGGTGATTGCTCTTGGATCTGTGCAAATGGGTCATCGCAGAGTGTCTTGGGTCATTCACGATATCTCTCTGTTCAAGGCCTGAATCTCTGGCAGGGGAAACAGCATGGCCCTCCGCCCATCCTTTTGACTCTCATTTGTGCCAGGGTAGATAGCACAGAACCAGCAGGATTTGCTCAGCGTGTTCAACTGCCAGCATCTGCATGGATGTTTCCTATTGACCGGGCTACACATCCACACTGATGCTACCCAGTTAAACAGACGGGAATGCTACCAGTCTGAAAAATGTCAATATTTAAAAAATTTACGGCACAGAATACCATGTCACCATTACAACCAAACATGCTATTTTATCCCTGCACAGCACGAGGAACAACCTTTCTATCATCACTGAAACATATATAAAATAAAGCATCATCTCATTGCAAAAAGATTACAACTACCTTCGTGAAACTACAGAATTGATTGGGAAATAAATTATTTCCTTAAAGCAATTATAGTGACAAGAGGTTTGCAAAAATGCATAAAATATACCATGCTATTACCAAGCAGATAATGACTGAGAACCTCATCAGTTCTGCCACATCCGTATCTCCCCAGCCAGACTGCAAGATAACTATATTTCTTAACGGATCCCCCATGCCATGTATTTCACTCTAAATCCTCCTTTACGGTTTTCAGTTTTCTCCTGCAATGGCCAAATTGAATTCTTACGCTGGAGATATGGCCAGGGTGACTTTAAAAACTGTCCAAAGTTCAAATAGCCTGTACCTTTACTTTTCACCAGCTCAAGAGTTGTTGCTCCTTCAGTGTTAGTTGGAAAGGAGGTACACAGGACACTACAAAGCAAATGAAAACTACAGACGCAAACACTGGGAAATTCAGTATCAAAAGTAAGATTATTCTAACTTTACCTCTGTAGAGATAAACAAGTATTAGCATTAAAATGTGCATATCAAAGTATTGCGGATAGCAAAAGGACTAACTGTCAAGACTTGTCTCTCAGAGTGTGATATGAAAATGCTCAAAAGTGACATTTCTTTTCATATTCTCTCTTCTAAGATGATTATATGTGCATGCCTCATTGTGCTCTAGTGTCTCACTTGAAAGAAAATCCAAACACACACACTCAGCTTTGTGTATTTCATCTCAAAGTATTGACCTATAGGATTACCTTTTAGCGCTAAAAGATAGAGTCACCCTAGAGTCTGAAAGTGCAGTAAAATAAAAGAATCCCCTGTTAGGGGCATTGAAAGAAAAAAGCTCATGGTTGTCAAAGGAGGAAATTGCAGCGATCAAAGACATGAAGGGAGACATATTGGAAGGGCTGTCTGGGCTCTCCCCGCTTTTACACTTAAGTTTACCTTCCTCTTTCCAGAGGCTGAATCTCTTTGTTGCCAGTGATTCTGAGTTCATCTCTGTAGAGCTGAATTTGTCTGCCAGTGACCGTCATCACCCCTGCTTGTGCTGCTTTTAGTGCTTCACACTCTCTGTCAGGTCACCCGAGCCAGGAGCTCACACAGAATCACAAACTAATTGCTTTATCTGAGCCTTTTGTCTAAAGGGTCAGAAATTGAGTTTGCTTGTAGGGCGAGAGAGGGAATTATAAATCGAAAGGGATAGGGGAAGAAAAATTCAATTTGTGCACAGCCCTTGTCAGAACCGCTTACTTGTGGTGTCCAGATTAGAAGAGGGAAAGAAAGGAAGATAACAGCATTACAGCAGGAACAAACACACACTTGTCTAAAGGGCTAGGCGTGGAGACTAATCTAATACCTGACACAGACATGTCCGAACAGCATGGAGCTGCCTCTGTCAGAATCTGATGTTAACACCAGTCACTTCACCCACCGCAAAGTCATTGACAGTAATTTTTAGGGCTGCTCCTCTGATTTATTTAAAACACACTGGAGGACAGCAGGGTAGTTCTTGAAACAACTGCTTTTTTTAAACAGATGTCACACCCAAAACGCTGTTAGCATTGGCTTCAATTGTCAGTTGCTTCAGTTCTGTCTACAGGATGCATGGATAACAAGTGCCTGGGTGGCTGGGCAGTGACTAATGCATGGTGCAACTTGTCCTGCAGTGTGTAGTTATTTTTCACTTTAAGCTGAACATGAGACAAATACTAGATCATTAACATAACCTACAGATTGTTTTACGGCATAGCCACACCATATTCCTGCCTGAGTCTGGCTGAGAGAGCAATATCATGCTATTGCCTGGGCTTGTAGCTCAGAGCTCTACAATAGAGAGAGAGAAATTCTTTATGATTGACACTATGTTCAAATTCTGATGTGCAAAATTGAACAGCAAAACAATACACTGAAGGCTAATTTACATCTGAAAAATAATAGTCTCTGCAGTTACTCATTGAAAGGAGTACTTTAGCTCTTAAATGCTTAAATTAAGATGATGTGCTGGTAACTTGCCTCAGTTGATGTCACTTGAGTCAGCCCTGGCTGGGACTGAAGACGAAAAAAATCCGCTGGTGTGAAATGAGTTTACCAGACCTCTGTAGCCCACTCCTCATCTCTGCTCGAGGTAAGCAGCTCGAGGCTGCATTAGCTGCCACTAGCATAGCACGCCTGAATCTCCAAACATACTGTCAGTGGTTGAAGTGCATTGTGGGCAATGTAGGTGCCAGGTTTTGACAAGGAAAAAAAGTGCATGAAATATAAAAAAAATGAAAATCTCTGGTTCTACAGCATCCATTTTGATACTTTTTAAAAACTGTCCACCGTGAGTCCAACAATGTTATAAGAGTGCAACACTAAATCAGAGGAGGACTGATAACTGTGGGTTATGTGGGCACAATTTCTTGGCTGAGCATAGTCACAAAAAGACTGCAAGACGTACGGATTAAACAAATGAAATGATGTGTTAGGTGAGCTTTGGAACTGTTAGGTTTTGTTACATTCGCACAGTGCAAGGCTCTTTCCCCAGTTTCCAAGTCTTTGTGCAAAGCTAAAGCACCTGCCTGTTGGCTGGAACCTTATATTTAGCGTAAAGGCACGAGTGGTATTGATCCTGTCATTTAACTCTAGGCAAGAAAGCAAAAAAGCCTATTTTCCAAAATGTCAAACTATTCCACACCAAAAGACCTAGCCCTAAACAAGCAGTTTATGTTCAACTTTGTGTACCATTTAAGATATAATCTTTGTAAATCCTTTACTAGGGTGAGATTTGGGGATGGATTCCTCTGAGTATATCAACAACCCCTCAGTGCCACTGAAGTCTTTACAAAGTGGATATAAATACCAAGCCACTTTGTACACACATCAATAACACTTGTACTCTATCTGTTCTGTTACTTACAGATAATATCCCATAGTGTTTTAATGCTGTTGTCTATCTACAGTGGTCATGATCAAAACAAAAAAGGTTTCCATATTGACAGGTTAAGGCACAATGATTCTGATAAAAAACATGAGTGCTTTGTTAAAATGTAATTAATCAATATGCTGACCACCCAGCATGTAACCAGGGGCCTGCAGCTGTGGATAAAATAATGGACACACATCTGTCAAGCCTCCTTTTCAGAACAGCTTCAGTGCCCTGACTGAAGTGAACACTCTGATCTGAAACTGTGTGCAGGAGGATATTGGGCCAGTCTTAAAAAAACAAGCCTCTTGTTTTTTGTGGAGTGAAAGAGGGCAAACCTGCTTCACATGCTGCCCTGCACAAGTTGACCGTTTGCTGATGTTTAGATGTAGGAATCTGGGGGGGCATGACAGGTACATGACTTCATGGTGGTCCCTCATTTTATGCTACAGAAGAATATTTTAATGTTAGTGCCTTAGTCCACACTTTAGAGCTATGGGCATATTGTATATATATAACAGGCTTTTCTACCTGACTGTTAGCTTCATTTCACATCAGCATAGTAAAGACCAGTCTAGTCTAGGACAACTGTACATGGTTAAATCTTAAGAAATATTACATTAGCAGAATGTCTTGTTTTGTACTGTCATTTCCTGCACTTATTCTTTCTTCTCCTCCAGTGTGATCTTCACTCACAGTGAATGTGTCTACAAAACAGACACAGACACACATAGAACAGTTCATGACTGCAAACTCAGCAAAAACAGAGGTATTCTGTTTTAAAAGAGAGGCCAGGGACACAGATCAATATTTGAACATGATGGAAAGATGCTTGCTTACAACTGTCAACACAGGGTTGTGGAGGTAATGGAAAGTGGTCAGCCATTTTGAGTAACACTAAGTTCAGTCCACAGATCAGACTGCAGTTGTCCTGTGCAGCTTCCAGGTGTAAATGTGTGAAACTGGAGCACAGTATGTAGCTGAAATGCTTTTAGTCTAATTAACCACTGTAAATATAAGTCAAGGAAAGTGCAGCTGTAGAAACCAGTTAAAAAAATATTTTGGTTTCCAGTGTTGAAAATACTGAAATTAGAAACATGTATTTCACGTTACACAGATTTAAGCAACTGCAGCTGTAATTATGAGCCCTTTGTTGTTGTTATAACCACTGCCTGCATGTTAATTCAAATGCTAAAATTTATTATATAAATCACTGGTATATTCCCATTGATGTGGCTGATTAGTTGATTTAATAAGATTAAAACGTGTGGTTGTTGTTGTCATTATATGGCAGCTGAGTCTAGATAGGTAAGAAATATCAAAGAGAGCAAGATGGTGACAATATTGAGCATTGAACAATCTGTGGCCACAGTGATACCTCTTTGTTTTTCTTCTAATTGTAAAATCAAAATATAGGCATACATTCAATTGACTTAATTGATTACCATTCTTACAAACACCTGTCAGTCATAGCAGGTTCCAATCATCTATCCATCCATCCATCCATCCATCCATTCTGCTGCTTAACTGTGTAAATGTCAGAAAAGCAGGCCAAGTTTAGCTCATACATCCTTCCCAGTAGCCACACCCTTAGGCTCTTCCTGGACCTGTTCCCAGGTCAAATGTCACCCCTCAGGATCTGCCTTGTGGTCTCCTTGCAGTTACTCTACAGGGAAGTAGTCATGGAGCGACTGTATAAGATGCTAATAAGAACCACCTCAGCTAACTTTTTTCAACATGAAGGATCAGTGGTTCAACTTTGAACTCCTTTTGGATGTCTGAGCTTCTCACTTCTTTACGGGTGAGATTTTGGTAACTTTAATCATGTCATTAGCCAAGGCCCATGACTACAGGACAACAGATTGGCCAATCGATTGAGGGCTTCGTTATCAAACTTCGTAGTTCTCTCTTCACAGTCCAATATAGCCTTTACATTACTGTTGACTGTGACAGCAGTCCATCTGTCTACCATTCCACACTGACTCATTAACACAACCCCAGGATACTTGAACTTCTTCATTTGGGACATTGACTCACTTCCAACCAGTAGGGAGAGGTCTGTTGTTATCTGGCAGAGTGCCATGGCCTCAGACTCGGAGGTGCAGACCCTCATCCCAGGCTGCTTCACACATGGATGCAAACTGTCCCAGAAGTCACGGTCTCATGAGCCCAAACGAACTAGAATATCTGCAACAAGCAGAGATGAAACCCTGAGGCTTACCAGACACTCTTCACACTGTGCAACAATACAATTCTTGAGATTCTGTCCATGGTGTAGTCGTGAGTTTTATATTAGTGGTGGAATTAACCTTTATGTTACAATTGCCTGGTGCTTTGGATTGGAATTTATGATCATGATCAAAAACAGAAATTGTGTGGGTCAAATTTTAGGCTTGAGTATTAGCCACAGTTAAACCTGCCTGTACAGGGAGTGCCTGTGGAATAGGTAGAGGAAGCCAGACTCCTTGGTGTGTAATTAGACAGCAGATTGAAATAGACTGGCAGTTATTAAAAGATACGTTGAGTTCCTCTCATTGCTCAAACATTAGTTCCTACTCATTTGGAATACTGTTCCGAAGGGTGGTCAAGTGTGTCTGTAACAGTAAAGCTAACATCATTTGAATGAACATAACGTTAGGTCGGTCATTGGTGAGAGGCAGGTGGTTATTTCTTTGCTTTGTTTTACAGGACATCTTTCATTGTGTAAGATCCCAATTATCCTGTAGAATTAATTTTCATACAGTAGTAATGGCTATAACTTCATTACTAGGTATGCATGAAGAGATTGTTTCTTACTTCCCTCCTCAAAAAAAAAAAAAGCACAGCAACATACTGTGATGTACAGAGGAATGAAACTCTAGAATTGTTTTCCATCACACATTACACATTACACAAAAATGTTTTAAAAAGGAGTTTTTAAGATAAGATAAGATAAGATAAGATAAGATAAGATCCTTTATTGATCCCACAGGTGGGGAAATTTCACTGTTACAGCAGCAGCAGCTCAAACACAAAGTAAAAGAGACATTAAGTAATAGACAAAATAAATACAAAAAACAGTATGTACAATAAATAGTAAATAGAAATAATAAGAGAAAAGGAAAGAAACAGTGTTTATATATATACACAGCCTCACCCAGTTGGATGTGCAGTGGTGAGGTGTTTTTGCACAGGTGAATATGGATATATAGCAGATATGAATTAACCATATAAGTAAATAAATGAGTGGAATGAAAAAAGACCATAAAGTGCATTGCTAGGACATCAGTAAACATCAGTAAACATCAGTGCAATGATGAAACATCAGTAAACATCAGTCCTACTGTGGTATGAAAATGTTTGTTGCAATAGCAGAATTATAGAGCAGCATTAAACAGTCTGACAGTGTTTGGTATGAAGGACCTGCGGAGAAGCGCTCCTTCCTACACCTTGGATGTCTGAGTCTGTTACTGAAGGAGCTGCTTAAGAAGCCCCCACAGTCTGATCTGATGCAGGGAGGTGGGGGGAGGTGTTGTCCATGATGGTGGACAGTTTGGCCAGAGCCCTCCTCTCCCCCATCACCTCGATGGAGTCCAGTCCAGGGGGCAGCCACAGACTGAGCTGGCTCTTTTAATCAGTCTGTTGAGCCTCTTCTTGTCCCGCTCTCAGAACACCACCCTCCCCAGCAGACCACTGCACAGGAGACCACAGATGCCACCACAGTCTCATAAAAAGTCCCTCAGCAGTGGCCTGCACACACCAAAAGATCCCAGCCTCCTCAGCATGTAAAGACGACTCTGACCCCTCTTGTAGAGCGAGTCAGTGTTGTCAGTCCAGTCCAGTTTGTTATTTAAGTGAACACCCAGGTAACTTGTACATCCTCACTCTCTCTATGTCAAGTCCCTGGATGTTCACTGGTGCAATGTCAGATGAGGGTTTCCTGCTGAAGTCGATCACCATCTCCTTTGTCTTGCTGGCATTGACTTGAAGGTGACTTCAGCTCACACCAGTCGACAAAGTCCATGATGACCTTCCTGTACTCACAGTCGTTCCCCTCTGACACACACATCCCACAATGGCAGTGTCAAGTCGGAGAACTTCTGGAGGTGGCAACTGTCTGTGGAGTATGTGTCAGTGAGGTAGTTGGTGACCCATGCAGCCAGCTGGTCACTGGCCCCCGCTCTCTCCAGCTTCACCCTGAATAGTGAGGGGTGGATGGTGTTGAAAGCGCTGGAGAAGTCGAAAAAAGGTAATCCTCACAGTGTTTCCAGCGTCTTCCAGGTGAGACAGGGATCTCTGCAGCAGGTGGATGATGGCATCATCCACCCCAATGCCGGGTTGGTATGCAAACTGCAGGGGATCCATGTTTGGGCTCACCAGGGGGCGGAGGTGCCTGAGGATGATCCTCTCCTATGCCTTCATCAGGTGAGACATTAAGACCATGGGTCTGAAGTGGTTGGGCTCCTTGGGGCGCAAAGTTAAAAGTTAAAAGTTAAAAGTTTAAAGACATACCTGATAGTCCAGTGTTTTCTGTGTTTCCCAGTGTTTCCCTGCTTCACTATGTTCCCAGTGCTCCCTCTGTCTGTTTCTTTCAGTCTCCCTCTGGCCTTCCCTCTCTGGCTCCCAGGCTCTGCTGCTCACCAGATTTGAAGAATGGATTGTGCCCACAACTATAGTCATATGCCTGTAATCATACTTAAATTGGTGGTATACAAACACTGTTTGTAAATTAATTTTTTTCTATCATTTCTGACTACGTTTTGTACAATCTGCTGTGTGTGCTTGTTTAGTTTTGAAGAATAGAGATTCACTGTTTGTCTGCCTAGTTGTTGTGAAAAAAATAAAATAAAATTTGAATCTTGCATACCCATTTATTCAAGTTACCTAAAATAACTTTTCCCTTTGTCTAATTGAATATTTAAAATCATAGTTACTGGGAATAATACTAATATCCCCGCAGCATGAATAATACATTATTTTATTTCAACAGCATTTCATCTCACACATATTAGTTTTGCAGGCATCCTTCTGAATAATAGGATTTTGTTTTTCTGTTTGCCTCTTTGATAAAATGGGGGGAGTGTTGTGTCCAGAATGACAAGATAGGTGATACTCTTCACACTTGCTGAAGTAAAAATAGAAGGCAATCATATGAGCTCACATCCACTTAGACACTTGTACGATTGGTTCAAATACTGAAAATGAGCCATTTACAGAGCAGGGACAGGATAATAGAAGATGTCAAAATCCAGATAAATAGATGTATTGTCTTCCAACAGGGAGGATCCACACTGACTTTTCTTTATTTACCCTTGTATGTTTTAGAGCAATCTTTGAAATAATGGAAACATATCTGAACAGGTAGCATCAAGAAGAGTAACTGTCACTACGTGACAAGGTTTGGATTAGCCACACAAGGCTTATCTTAGACAGCTAACGACCTCTTTGTCACACTCTGTCAGGTTTGTCTGAAATTAAAATAAAATTCAGGGAAAAGTTAAGAAGGAAACTGTCTAGAGATGTCCCAGATGTGATAAATTTGTCATCAAATGGCAGTGCAGTTGTAGTACTACCAAAAAAGATGAGCAGACACACGGTATCTTAAAGATGAATTTCAAGGCAGGAAACTATATGACTGGAAACACCAAGTTCAGTAAAAAATCAGCATGTGTATGTATGTATGAGCTCTATATGGTCAAGTGCATTTTGTCTGTATGTCTGTGTGTGGTTGTCTGTGAACTTCTGACTGTATATTGAGCATGTACTGTATGTATATATTTATGTACATACAGTGAACATTTACATGGTTACATACAATATATAAAGTATATAAACAGACAGGGGACAGATTAAAGGAAAACCCTCAATAGTGTGAAGAAATATAACAAATGCAGATGCTTCCATGCACCACAGCTTACTGCATGGTTTGGTGGGTATGGAAATAATGTGAATAAAATACTACAACCTTCACTGTCACCAAATCTCAACCCAGTTTCACTCCTATGAAGATTTTGGACGAACAATGCTCTCTACCAACATCACCTCAAGACCAAATGATATAATATAAACTTTTATCTTCAAACGTGACAAAAGTGACAATGACAACTTAACCAGTGGCAAAGAGTTGAAATTAAACTTATCTTGAGGGAGCTCTTATTGCTGTGTGCAGTGTGCCTTGTAGCTGCCCTGGCTATACTCAGTGTGCATATTTTGTCCCTGTTTGAACTTTATTTGAATGTTTTTTTTTGCGGTGTGTGGGTGTTAGCATTAGAGAGGCCTTCTAGCCTAGATGTAGATCTGATTATATTGCACAACAGTGCGTCCATGCTACTGAAATTGAATTGAGGACATCAGCCCATCCATTCATCCATCCGTCCAGTTTAGATGGAGTTTGTTCTGGTCAAGGTTGCAGTGGAGCAGCCTTGTGTTCTTTTCCATTGTAATTTCCTCTAGCTCATCCTGGGCCAGTGCTGTTTATAAAGAATTTTCTGAAACTTTACTCTGTTGTTATTCCACCATGCAGCACTCAGTGACCTCGACTTAACTAGGTCTGGGTTGAGGTGTTTGCAAGCTAAGCAAAGAAACCCAGTGTGTTTGGGGTCTGCTTCTGGGCTCTCCATCACTGGCCCCTCACCTCTAACCCTGCTTGGCTCTCAGCTCCTAGGCCAGCAGAGAGATGTCATGCCTCCAGCAAGTCCAGGGTCTTTCATGGGGTCTCCTCCCAGTAGATCATGTCTGAGCCTCCAAACCTTATCTGGTTCCTGTCATTGCAAAGGAGCAGCAGCTTGTACGCTTTCACAATCAACTCAGTTGGATGGGACTGCGCCCCTCAGAGAACTTGTGGGCAATGTCTACAAGAACCTTCAGGTACACTAGGAACACCACAGACTTTGATTCATGTTCAGTTAAAGCAAGTGAGAGAATACTGTCGAGGTAAACCGCCTAGAGACATTGAGGCCCACTGAGTCGGGCATTGGGTTTAGTGCTTACAGGTGAGGGGCTGTATGACCCCTTTATCTTTGCTGGAAAAGCACCATGGGAAGAATAACTTATGGGCTCACTACCTGCAAGTCAAAGGATAAGGTTAAGGTAAAATATTTGCAGATGAGGAGAGACGCAGTTGACCTAGGTGTCATTGGCAGTAGGAATATGAAATGGATACATTTTTAAAGAAAAGGCTGGTAATTGGTGTAGTGTGAAATGTCTGCAAATAAACAAATGATGGAAGCATCCATTAAGCTTGCATGCTTGCAAATCAGCTATTTAAATCCCCTGTGGCATAAATTCAGTCTCCCGAGAGATGTCTAAACATTAAAAAAACAAACAAACAGGAAAATAATCCCACATCATTAATTTTGTCATTCTCAAAGATACCGGTCTCTCAGAGGCATAAAAATTAAAATCAGATTTGTTGAGAAAATACACTAACACATACAAGAATTTTACTCATTATCAGTAGCTTTCTGTGCACTTATACTCTGTGCTATAAACAGATATGGAGAAAAACAAAGGTAAACAAGTCTTCATGTGTCTGTGAACTGTCATCGGTCTCATCTGGGACGGTGATGAGTCTGCGTACAGACAGGAAGTGGAACAGCTGGCCTTCTGTTGCGGTCAGAACAACCTGGAGCTGAACACGGAGATGACGGTGGACTTCAGAAGGAGCCCCACAACACTGTCCCCCCTTTCCATTCTCAACAACACAGTGTCTGCTGTGGAAACTTTCAGGTTCCTGTGGTTCCACAATAATTCCCCAGGACCTTAAGTGGGAATCCAACATTGATGCCATCAGGAAGAAGGCCCAGCAGAGGATGTACTTCCTGCACCAACTCAGGAAGTTCAACCTGCCTCAGGAGCTGCTGATGAAGTTTTACACCACTATCATTCAGTCTGTCCTCTGCACATCCATCACTATGTGGTTTGGATCAGCCACCAAACAGGATAGAAACAGACTACAACGGACAGTCAGGACTGCAGAGAAAATCATCTGTGCCAGCCTGCTCCTTCCATTCAGGACCTTGTACGTGTCCAGAGTCAGGAAACAGGCAGGTAACATCACTGCAGATCCATCACACCCTGGACATAACCTGTTTCATCTCCTCCTCTCCGGCAGGCACTACAGAGCTCTGAACTATTTCTTTCCTCAGCCTGTCACTCTGATGAACATTTAACACCAGTTACAGAGTGTCAGCAATAATCACTGAATCATAAACATCCATTGACCTCACCAATATACTATTTCTATAAACAGTATATATATATTTGAATATGTTCTGTATATACTGTATACATACTGTATGCATACTGTATGCGCTGTGTATATAACTATATAAGTTATGTTTATTTATCTATTTCTATTTTCTTGACCTTCTAAGTACGAGAGGGTACTGCAAAAAACTGAGTCAAATTCCTTGTATGTGCACACATACCTGGCCAATAAAGCTGATTCTTATTCTGATGTGCATAGCAACTGCCAGGTTAATGCATGGGAATGCACATGGCTAAGTTACCTAAGATAATGAGTGTGATCGCTCGTGTGTGTCTGGATGATTTTGCATGGTTTCAGTTATCTTCAGAAGTTCAGCTATCTTGCATCCAGGGTGTGAGGTATATAAGGAAGGATGGGAAATGTTTTGAGAATGTTCTAGGAATGTTCTTTGGATTTACAGCATACTGGTAAGCTTCTTTCTCCCTCACCGTTACTGAAGGTCACAGAGAAGGTCACATTAATCAAAAAACAGAAAAATTCTACAGTATACCGTAATAATAGATACACTTATCCAATAATCATATTAGAAGATTTTTAACACCTTTCTGCTCTCCCTGTTGCAGTGCAGTTCATTTGGTCTGGGGAAAACAAAGAAGAAGAAGATAAATTGTTGCCTTGTAGTTCTGATGAACTAAGAAGAACAAACATAAATTTATACAGACTCGTAACTCATTGACTAGACAATTTCAGTGGCTGTCATTCAGCATCAAAGGGACCTTCTTTGGAAAAACAAATTCTGGTCACTAACAGAAGGCACTTTACTGCATCTTATGTTCATTTATGCTGTCTGGTGTCACAAAGAGCTAACAACAGAATGACTGATTATGATGATTAGAGTATTTGACCCACCATTTCATGAGTGTCGTTAAGTTTGTTTAGTACACACCGAGGTTGTCTGACAGTTTTCACATCAGCCCAAAGGAACTATGCTAAACAGCAAAAATAGATAGATAGGTGTGTTTCTATTGTTCTCAAACAAAGAAGGCTTACTATGGTATAGAGCAATGTAGGTTGGAGAAAAAAGAGTGACTAATAAAAGTGATGAAGAGCAGCCTCAAGTTAGTTTCAGCAAGAAACTGAATGGTCAGTTTGTTTACTGAAGTGAGCAAAATGCAGACTGAGCATGAAAGCACATGAGAAATGGTGTTTTATATTGCATGCCTTGCATGCCTTTGATTCAACACATCAATCGAATGCCACGACATATCATACACATGATGAAGACTTTGAAGGAATTTAATAGAAAAGTACTGAGTGATTTTTTTTTTTTTTGGTGAAATTGAAGTTTTCATTGTACTGATATGCTCCAGTTAGAAACATGCTGTCTTCAAGACAATTTTTACAGGAAGTACAAATAACTCGTAGAGAGATTCATCTCTTGATGCAATCACAGTCATCTGAAACTCAGTATCAACTAAATCAATGAACTTATGGTGGACTATCAGATGAAAGGTCCCCAGTCCTGGTTGTCATCCAGGAAGAGGAAGTAAAAGAGGGTGGACTCATACAAGCACGTTGGGGTCCAAATCAATAAAAAAAAACTGGACAGGACTCACAACACACTTTTTTTTATTGTTTATTGTTATAAATAAAACTGATTTGATAATAAGCAACTCCAGGCTGAAAAAGGAATGTTTCACCTTGGTGAGTGGTTAGAAATGTGTTTTGTTGCACCTGTAACCACACGAAATTGTGATGTCTGAGGGTCCTGGAGTACACCTGTACATCATTGCAGTAAAGTTAAAAGCTAAATGACTGAAGGTCAGAAAAAACATGATTTTGAAGGGGAGTTAAATTATTCTTTGACCAGACAACAAGCACAATTAACATAAATGTTCAGAATTTCTCCACCCAAACCTGGATGAAGTTTGGATTTCACCGTCTGGATCTTTCAGACTCAGCACCCTTATCACCACATAAGTTCAGTAACATGCCCACACTGATGTCAGCACTGCACTAATCTGTCTGTTGATCTCATGCTCCATCCAACCCAAAGGGGGAATTCCACAGTTTTCCTGGTATCATATGCTCACACGAGGAGGAGCTGACTCCCTATGCCATGGCTTCATCTAGACAGACAAATAGACATCTTCTCAGTATCAGATCATTTCTTTAGCAAAAGGAAAAGAATGACAGTATGTACTGGATTCATCCACTCGTTCACTTTGGATGGTTCAGACAGGTATGCTGGTCATGGAAGGAAATACCAATTATATTCCAGTCTATATTTAAATTACAAATCACAGCCCTCTCTGTGTTGTCACACAAATTAGATTTGTGGAGGAAGGGCAAAGGAAATAGAGAGCTGTTTTATGCAGGATCTTGTCAAGCATCCTGAGAAAAGATCTCATGTAAAAGCATGTCTGTCAGTGAACTCACCTTTGTCATTAGTAATTTTTTAGAAGATATATTAGGGTTAGATAATTTTTACAGGATGTTGATTGTCAGTTCTCACACCCAAGTTGAGTGATGCATTACAGTTTCTAAAGATTAGATTATTTAGTTTTCATTTAGTTTATATATTATAGTTTAGAGACAAAATCTTCATTTTCAAAACAGCCTTACTATAGATATTACAGGTGATTAATGTCACACTTGCGATCGTTCATCTAAGCTCAGCTTGGGATTTACCTTTACAAACAAGGCAATAGGCACCAGTTAGAAGTGCATTTTGTTAGTGCATATCCACACTTGTATCACACAATAAGTTGTACTTAAAATGAAAAGGACCAACTCTTGCTTGTAGAGTAGGGTCTTCCTCACTTTACTATATAAGTGATGTGTGTTATTTCTGTTTAAATGGACACGACTATAAAATATGCCTGGTCGGTTTTAAATTAGTGTTGAAGGCAAGTTTGAGCATATTGCCATGATAACATAATGTCTCATGGTTTGAGTAAATTAGCTTTGATGCTGCCTTCAGAATGCCCCACTTGCCCAATGAACCCTAAAGAGATAGTGTATCGACTTCATGTAATCATGCAAGATTTAGCCTTTAACATTGCATTTAAATATGTATACATTCGGTGACATGATAGTAATGTGTTACTGGAGGCTTATGAAATGAAAAAAAAATCATTTGAATTGCAATTACATGTACTTTTATGGGGAACTGTGTTAGTTATTTATATATTCACTCAAAAGTATGTAGATGTTGCAAAAAGATGGCAGAAAAGTGTACCATTTTTCAGCATTGAAATAAAACTAGGTTGTTTATCAGCCTGAGGAAGCAGGGTGACAAACAGTTGCGATGCATGAAACTCCGACGTAAAGAGTCTACAGCTATGCTGGAGGATCTGTGAGGCTACGCTGAGGCATAGCAGTACTTTGATCTAAATGCTAATGTCAGCATGCTAACATGCACACACAATGACAATGCAAGTGAAATGAAAGTGTGTCACCAGTTCCATCATAGTCCATACAGTAGTTGTCGAGACATGTCATTACAAGCCAAAAATATCAACCTCATGGTGACACTAAATCAGAGAGCATCAAAGTCAGTAGGATTTTTTTTTTATCTATCATGAACACCTGAACAAAATCGAATGATAATCCATCCAACAGTTTGAGAGATATTTCAGTCTGGACCAAAATGGTGGGACAACAGTCTAACACAAGTCATACCCGATGTGTAACATTTCAACAAGTTCTCCACGTTCTATCAACCAGTAGTGGGCACCTTCTCCTACTCTATAAAACAGACATTACAGAACAAAAGTGACTGTCTTGGCAAAATGAAAACTCAATCATACTCTCTTCAAGATAAACGCTAAACTCTGCACAACATCAAACAACATAAAAGTACTTGAGGTTCATAGTTTGAAATGTTAAAAGTAGAATCCTTTCTCAGTAGACTAATAAAGGAGTTGACATTGGAGGAGTCACTTTTACTTTTCTGAACGACATCTGTCTCAGTGTATTAATCAAATATGGATTGTGGTTATGGGATATGGGTAACCAGAATTTTGACAGTCACAGTCTTTTAATAATTATTGTACATATAAACACGTCAGAGAAAGATCAGAAAGATTTTTCCAATAGCCAGTGCATTGTGGGTAAATTGCAAGGCTAAGACTGAAAAAATGCACTGAAGCGACCACTGTGCAGCTCACAACTCAGACTTGAAAGACCAAGAAGCTCCACCAGGGTGTAATTTTGAAAGGCTATTTTTCACAGAACCTTTTTTTTCCTGCTAAAATGTATATGGAGTTATGATAATAACTGAAGTTCAGGCAGAAGGACTACACTTGATCGAGCTGAGAAACTCCTCTCAGCCTCCAATTACTGGCTAGGGCCTTCTCCTAGCTGTGCTTTGTTTTTCACAATCCTCTACACCCCACACCAAGTTTCCTCTCTCTGTTTCCTCTCTCTCTCACTGAGGGGTTTGTACATATATCTTAAGCCTAAGGGGAAACTCACACAGCGTATGACGCAAACACTAATGCTGTTTGTTTTTTATGTAAATCCACACAGTGGTGACATCAACCCACAATAACATGTCAAGATACACAACTATTCTATTTCCCAGTCTCAACATCTATCAATGCTTAAGACAAGCATCAGTGACGCTGTGGTTGTACATTTCCACCATAGAATGAGAACACAGGTCTAATTTAACCCATTCATACAACCACTACTTTTCCTTATAAAGTAAATTAAACTGAAGCAGTAGGTCTTTGGATTGTGATTTGAAAGGGTTTCAATGTCACTGCTGCCAACTCTGACTGGAATATAACTGAACCCACAGACTGCTAACCAGGTCAGAAAAAGTGATGTAAGTAAACAAATTAACACCTGAGCAGGATGGTGGTCGGCCTGTTTCTTGTAAACTGTCATGCCCTATAGTATTAGGAACTGAACTGCCAGACCAACTGGCATATATAATGCAATTTCAGGATTACTCTAGGTCGAGAAGCAAGTTCCTTTTTAAAAATACATTAGGCCTGATCTAAGAATCACTCAGTCTCTTCTCTACTTCTGTTTGTCTATATATTTTTGAGGGATTTTATGATTTATATCGATCTATTTTGGCACAGCACCTTATTCAGTTCAGTAGTTGATGGAAAAAATCACTAGAAAATTCAACAGCTGCACCCAAGTGACAGTGTAAAATCACCTACTGTGGGTTATAAGATCACCGCATCTAATATCTCTGTGACTGTCACATGTTAGTTATGGGCCACTTTACTTTAGCTAGACATTTTTTAGCATCTAATTTCTGTTGAATCATTCCTTCTCTGTGTTTGTCAGTGCAGCGCTGCTCTTATGACATGTTGCTGACAGCAATATTAACAATACTTTATAATTGTTTCAGATCCTCTTAAACAATTTCTAACACTGCTTGACATATGATATTTTATCTACTGCTATCTTTCAGACAACAGAGCAGCAGAGTGATTTTTTTTGGGTTTTTTTTTACTCTTTTGTAAAATTGTTGTTACTGAAACAGGGCAGAACAGACAGCCTTATATGGTCATTCCAGGGGCATTGATCATGCTAATGATGACGTCTCCTGAAAAGGTGACATTTATCAGGCTGAAATGAACAACTTGTAAGTTTGTCCACATAATGGAGTATGGTGACTCTGAACACTTGGAAAAGAGCAAACCTCATAAAATACAAAAAAGTAAGGTTAGGATAAGAACATGAAATTGTTCTTGTACGAGGAAAATTGTTATATTGTGGTCATGAGCCTGCCTCGTGTTACATTAGAAACTCACATAATTGCACAATTTTGCCTCTTATTCTAACATTGGGGGTTCACATATATAAACACGATACCAGAGTCTGTTCATTTGTTTTACTCTGGTTGATGTGTCCAGTACATTTTAGAAGTTTCATGTCGATTCAGGATTTACAGAAACTCGAAGTCCTCATTTCCAGCAGGGTCTTTTGCCGTGATCTCTTTTCTGTCACTGAGTGAAAACTGTTAAGTGAAATTTTTCATTCAAAAGACCACCTCTATGCATACATTTTTACACTGTCAGTTAAAGCTGCTCATTTCTGTATCTCTTAACAGTCTACAGGGGTCAAAATGCATTTCTGATATTTCTAAAAATATAAAAGCTCCACTAGATCTTTAGTCAGTGACTCTAAGCCAAATATAGTGGAGCTAGATTTAGCTACTATCGACTACTAGAATCCTTAAATATCCTTAAATGTATCCATGCTTAAGATACTTCTTGGTGTCAGTTAAATATTTTTCTCTACTGCTCATTTATTTATGAAATTCACTTTTTATTAGACTTGAACTTGTTAAACTCGCACTGTAACTGCACTAAAATGTTTCCTGTCTTGTATTTTAAATGATTATTTTTTTACTCTTCATTGTGTTTTCAATGCATTTCTTTGCCTTGCATAAAACACTCTGAAACATTCTAAAAAACTTAAAACCAGTAACTCACTGAACAAGGAACCCGCTCATCTGAATTCGCTGACATGTCTTTGGTTATTCTATTTCCATGATCATAACTGTGATTATCAAAGAGACGCTGAACTGCTGAAATCCCTGGATTATAGACCAGCAGTACTTGGCTCCATAATTAAGACTGAATTGTCCTTGAAGTGTACAATGGCTTTTGGTAAAGCCAAAGAATCTCCTACTCAGTGGCATCAAATGTGCCACAGACTCACTCTCTGAGTGGCTCTTAACAAGGCTTGCTAGCACAGTGCAGGGAGAAAATGGTATTTCCACACATTAACTGACACACACAGGTTTTCACACAGTCTGTAAACCATCTTCAAATTCACACCCTTCAGTTATGTACATACTGTATATCAGCCTCCCTTTACCACACGCTTCCTGAATAGGCTGTAATACACGAGTACTTAGACAGACCAGAAAATAGGGAGTGACAGTGGAACTGTCTATAGATAGCTCTTTTCTTCTTTCTCTCACACTCTCTCTCTGTGCACTCTAACCTGTCCCGAGCCAATTAATCTGGCTCAGGACAGGTGCCTGAACCAGCATGGCAGGAGCGAGGGAACTATTTCCCTCTCTGCCTCCAGCTGGCACTTCAAGCACATCCCCCTTGCCTCACAGTGTTTACCGGCTGTCCGAGCCAGTCAGCCTTCCTCAAAGCAGTTGCAATTTCTTTGCAAAATGGTAGGAAACATTTTGTGTTGAACCAAAGATGAGTATGGATGCCTTGAGAGAGAGAAAAAAGTTTTTCAGGCTTTAAGTGTTGCTTTTTGTAATACTAATTTTAGCCACAAGAGGCTGTAGTTCACTACCTCATGTTCCGGCATTCATGTTTTCCTCAAGGTGAGTTTTAAATAAAATTGACTTGACTTGATGTAAACTAAGGAATAAGTCTGTAAGATTCCTTTTTGGGGCCTTTTTTCCTTTATTCGACTGTGACAGCTAAAAAGAGACAGGCAGGGCAGGGTGAGAGAGAGGAGATGACAAGTAGATCCCCGACTGCTGCAAAAAGGATTACACTTCAGTGGCATGCATTCTACCCAGTGAGCTACCAGAAATCACATAAAGAACATCTTGACATCTAAAGGTTACTGTTATTAAGAAATGTAGTGATAGAGGAAACTAGTTAGATGTTATTTTGTTGTTAGAATACAGTGATCCCTCCTCTATTGTGGGGGGTTGCGTTCCAGAACCCCCCGCGAAAGGTGAAAATCCACAAAGTAGAAACCATATGTTTATATGGTTATTTTTATATATTTTAAGCCCTTATTAAACCCTCCCTCCCACACTCTTATAAACATGTCCCACACAGTTATGCAGTATAAACCCTTTATATTCTCTTAGATATTCGGTAAGATTAATTGAAACTAGGTATGTAAACACGCTGTTTATATACTACATGCAAAATATACGTATCGTATATCATTGAGGAGTTTTATTTAATACATAATGCAGTTTTAAATGCATTGTAATAATACATATTTTAACAAAAATAATTTTATATTTACTGTAACACCTGATGCTGATACAGACGAGATGCTGAGTAACGCAAAGCGGAATCTAATCCTGTGCTCCTTCGCTGAGCCAATCAGCGCCCAGGATACATGACGTCTCAATATCCTCCAACCAGCGTAACATCCACGATATATGTTTTCATATAAAATCTGCGATATAGTGAAGCCGCGAAAATCGAAGCACGACATAGCGAGGGATTACTGTATATTAAAATATATGTTGCCCAGTTACTGTCAGGTAACATTACATAACATGCTAACACACAACAGAGTATTTACCTTGTGTTTAGTGTACATTTAGTCCTTTAGAACATGGATTAGTGTGCACTTGCACAAGGAAAAAAATATTTTAGTAGATGAAGTAGATGAAATCTAGTTTCATCTACAAAGGTCCAGAGAAGCAGGTACAAAAAAATATTTTTTTTTAACCTGCTGCTCAAGTACTCGGTCAAAACATTGTTAAATTTGGCTGAATTATAAAAGGCAAAGGTGGTACTAAATGGAGGGCCGTTTGGGAGAAGAAAGAGCTGGTTCTTATTACTGAACTGGTCCAATGGATGGATTGCCATGTGATTTTTTTAATGGTCCCCAGATGAAGCTGTATTTGGTGATCCTCTGGTTGTAGTTTTGTTTTTTAGTGAAATATTTTGACAACTGACTTGGTATAGATGCTGGTGCATAGAAGATTGCCCTGACTTTTAAGCTAAAAACAAATCCACTCTCAACTTTTGATAGACTGGGACATGAGTTTGTAGACATTTCTGTTTCCCAGACGATGCATTCTAGGCAACAAATACCTGCAAAATAATGACATCCTCATCAGCCCAAGCTCTACTTAGTCTTAAGCACTAATTACCTACTTTTAGCTTCCTAACATACAAACGTGTGAGAGTTTTACCATGGTAGCATGCTGAGATTAACATTTAACAAACACTGCTGTGCCCAAGTTAGTTATTGTGCCTCTATACTGTATATACAATGGGGGAAATAAGTATTGGACACGTCAACTTTTTTCTCATTATATTTATTTCCAAAGATGCCATTCATGTGACATTTCTTCCAGACACTGGTATTAACTCAAATAATCCACACATGAAAAGAAATCACAAGATTCAAGTCCATAAATAATGATTATGTGGAATTAAGTGCAATAACACAGGAAAAAAGTATTGAACACACCATGGGAAAGCTGTATAGTTTGGCAAGGAAAGGCACCATACCATCTCAAACCTGAAAGTAATTAGTCTTTGTACTTCCTATAAGTGCAAACCAACATCAGCTGGGTTAGTGCTAATTGATGGCCCTATAAACAGGTTGTTTTTTCACCAAGTAGTCAAACAAGACACATCTCATGATGGGTAAAAGCAAGGAGCTCTCTCAAGACCTTCGCAGCCTGATTGTTGCTCAGCATCAGAATGGAACTGGTTTATAGACTTATCTCAAAGAATCTGAGTATTCCAGTAAGCACC
The DNA here is from genome assembly GCA_023238725.1 of Scortum barcoo. NCBI lineage: Eukaryota > Metazoa > Chordata > Actinopteri > Centrarchiformes > Terapontidae > Scortum > Scortum barcoo. Next base: position 22,406,927 of record CM041550.1, read on the forward strand.
GTTGGGGCCATTATCCGCAAGTGGAAGAAGCATCACCTTATCATCAACAGGCCGCGCACAGGAGCTCCTCGCAAGATTTCTGACCAGGGAGTCAGAAAGATGGTCAGAAGAGTTCTCAAAGAGCCAAAGGACCACCCGGAAAGCGCTCCAGAAAGACATGGAGGCAGCAGGTACAAGTGTTACAGAGAAAACGATAGGCAATGCACTCCACCGCCATGGCCTCTATGGACGCTCAGCCCGCAAGACTCCGTTCCTCAAAAAAAGGCATGTTGAAGCTCGTTTAAAGTTTGCTAAACAGCATCTGGAAAGGCCTGTGGAATACTGGGAGAATGTTGTCTGGTCAGATGAGACCAAAATTGAAATTGAACTTTTTGGCTGTCATACTACACACCATGTTTGGAGGAGAAATGGCACTGCACATCACCCAAATAACACTATACCAACAGTGAAGTTTGGTGGTGGAAACATCATGGCATGGGGTTGTTTCTCATCTTGGGGTACTGGCAGACTTCATATAATTGAAGGAGCAATGAATGGAAACATCTATCGGCAAATTCTTGAGATGAACCTGCTGCCATCCACCAGGATGATGAAGATGAGACGTGGCTGGACCTTTCAACAGGACAACGATCCGAAGCACACGGCAAAGTTGACTCTCGAATGGTTTAAAAAAAAAGAAAATCAATGTGTTAGAATGGCCCAGTCAATCACCTGACTTAAATCCGATTGAACATTTGTGGAAAGAACTAAAGATAAGGGTTCACCAGAGGGCACCAAAGAATATTCAAGATTTGAAGACAATCTGTGCGGAGGAATGGGCAAAAATCACACCTGAGCAGTGTGGGCGATTAGTTCATACATACAAGAAGCGTCTGGAAGCAGTCATTGCAAACAAAGGCTTCTCCACAAAGTATTAAACGAGTCTCAGATAGTGTGTTCAATATTTTTTTCCTGTGTTATTGCACTTAATTCCACATAATCATTATTTATGGACTTGAATCTTGTGATTTCTTTTCATGTGTGGATTATTTGAGTTAATACCAGTGTCTGGAAGAAATGTCACATGAATGGCATCTTTGGAAATAAATATAATGAGAAAAAAGTTGACGTGTCCAATACTTATTTCCCCCATTGTATCTTCTATCAAAGCCTACTTGTTAGCATACACATGAATAGATATCTAACCTACAAACTGATGTTAGCAGTGCACTTTTCCCTAGTGACCATAGTTTCACTGGTCACCAAGGTGGGAGACCGTTCATATTCATAAAGCCAGTCAGCTTTAGCAGGGAAGCTAAAGTGAGCAGTTCAAGATCTGTGGCCAGCTGCCAATTGGACAATTAGTCAGTGGGACCAGTTGGCAACTATTTTCTTAAACACTCGACTAAGTCACAGATAGATTTCTGAATTCAGGTCTGATTTTGTCGCATTTGTTCACTCAAGTAATTTGTCGTATTATGTTTATGCCTTACTTAGAAAGTGGCATGCCAAACATCAAAGTGAATCTCCCAAGAGCTAAAATGACCCAGAAACTCCTCAGTTAAAGTTCTTGAGACATTAAAGACATATAAGTGGAAAAGGATCTGCAATCAATAATCAATGGATTCTTTGCTTAATAACTCATGAGTCTCTGACACTCTGTTGAGGGCCCATTTCGCACTTAGAATAAATGATTCTCTCAGCTTTTGACAGCTGGATAGCAGAGTAAGAGACAAAGGTTTCAGTCCCGAGGGGTTATAATCCTTTTTACATTCAAGGATCATGGGACGTGCATTTTCTTCTGAGGAAATTTTCACTGGCAGGCTGCAGTGACAGCATAAGGATAGGCATGGTTCTTAATGTGTTTTGACCTTTGCCACTTAGGCTGTTCTAATGGTGGCAAAAAATATCCACAAGGACATATTCAGAAAGGTGCTCAATATTTGATGCTCAGCTTCACTTTGCTTGGCAGAGTGGATGCTGGGAAAATCACTATCGAGGTTTGAGATGGCCTGTCTTTTCTTTTTCCTGTCTTTGCCTTTTCTCCTTGGTAGTATCGATGTTTTTCCTTAACAGATCAAATTGAATGAGGAGTGGGAAATTGTCTAATTAATTCTTACCATTCTATGTGAATGAGAAAAGAAAACACTATAGTTTGTCTTTCACAATATTGTGCTATTAGACTGCTGTATGTGTATTTTATTCAGTGCTGTTGATGCTATAGATCTCTTATTTTCATACTGACATTGATGAAGTCTGGGCTTTTGAAGTCTGAGCATTTCCAACTAGAGGTTCAGCAGGATATTTTATCATTCAAGGGCTGAATTATTTTATACTTCAGCTACATAATATTTATTTATGGTTGTGTAATGTGGACCATTACTGCAACAAATTGAGAGCCTTAGAAGGATGTACCCTGCATATTACCAAGTGTAGCATCCAACTTTTATCAGTAGGTCATCTGTGCAAAAACTTTTTACACCAATACAGGAAATTACACTGAATGCCTTCACCAAGACTCTAAAAACCATTTTGTATTTGGCAGCAGGCTTGAAATGGGGTGAAACCACAAAGAAAACTGTTTAATCAAACATCTGTAAGCTTAAATGGTTACAAATAGGCAAATGAAAGGTGTAATATCAGTTTATTTAACCTTCATGGTATGAATGTACATATTCACGTATCTGTACCAGAACAACAATATACTGTACATGCACTTGCCTTAAATGTAAACTTTCCCTCATTGTGACCGAGCATTTGCAGTCAAGTCCCCTCAGCTCTGACACGCCCTGCCTGATGATCTGAGGTTCACAGAATCAGTGGCATCTTTTAAATCACTTTTTTAATTCACTTTTATTTTCCTCAGCCTTGTGATGTTTTTAATCCTGTATTTATTATTATTATTTTTATTATTATTATTATTATTATATTCCCATATAAAAATTAAGTAATGGGACTAACCAAAAATAGCCTGGTTCACAAATTAGCTTGAAAAACATCTGTAAACTACAATATCACACTTGATGGTCTGTGTGTTGTTCATGCGCTTAGTGGGAGAAAGTACCTTGCTGTGTAGGTAAGACCTATTTTGCATTAGTAATTTATGATCAGCAGTAGTGTTCGGTGCCAATACTGGAAGTATTTAAAATTAAGTAAAAACTGAAATGTGGGGATTGTCGTCAAGAGAGAAATCCCAGCTTTGTCCCCCACATTAGCATTGCTCATTGCTCAAAACCAATGATGAACCATGCTAACAAGTATTGCCTATGCAGCCAAAGCTTGAAATACTGTCTTATACTATATACTATCTTATGCCACGTACACTGTCCTACTAAAGTAAATACTACACCAAATGTGTATAAATCCACAAAAAATTCTCTCAGAGTTTGTTAAAAACTACAGTGCCCACCTGTTTTAGGAAGTTGAGCCTTTCAGTGAAATTTGAATACATATTTGTGACCTTTTTATACAATTTAGTTCTTTTGTGAGAAGGAATGAGCTATGGGCCACTGAAAGAGTAAGGTTGTAAGAAGGTACTAATGCATTGTTGGAGCTGGCCTTTTCATGGCTTTTGGTGACAACCATTTGCAGTGAACATTTTCAGATACTCAACGTTTTTTTTTATGCTGAAAAAAGTCTATCTGTGACATTAGGTGTCTCTCAGTATGTACCTGAACATAATTAAAAGGTAATGAGGTGGCAAAGGGCAAATTCCTGAACAGTCCTGCTAATGACGTGTGTTAGTACCTCTGTAAGAAAGTGTGAAAAACTGCTTTTATCGGTTTATGCATCCAAAACTAGAAATTAAACTGCTTTTTTCTGTTTATTTTTGATTTGTCTGCGTCTTGCTGACTCTCAACACACACACTGTCTCTCATTTCCATATCGTTCTTTTTTCAGTTCTCCTTGCAAATCCCCAAATTCTTTCAACACACTAATCAAATAACAAAAAGATGGCTCCAGTCCTGTCTGTATTTTGGTGTAACCTCTATTTTTAATGGCTTTTGCTTGTGTCTTGCTGGAACCTTGCACCCAGTGAGTAATGAGAACAAGGTGAGGGGGCTCTCGAGTGTAATTATTTTCATTTGGGAGACAGTGGGGGGCTGCTCTACATTTGTCTCACCCATACGTGACAGGTCGCTATTTTCCAGCCACGGTAATGAGCACCAGGCTCTCGTTATCTGTTGGGAATGGCACCTCTAAAAATAAATGTTACCTTTCACTGTCCACACATGACAAGAGAAAGAAAAAAACCCCCAGCAGAGCTGATGTCATGAGCTGAGCAGAGAGAGAGCTGTGTGGAAGTGTTGTCTTTTGGAATAGTATAGAAATACCAAAAGAGAGGACATGTCAAGGGAAGGTGAAGCTGTGACTGTTGTCAGGATAAATTTAATGATACATATAACCGGCACACAGTCACCACACAGGGAGCTTGTTGTTTTATTTATATCAACAATATACAAATACACCCACAGTCAGAAACACAAAGCACTTTTTTACAAGGTGAAGCCTTTGGGCAACTTTGTCCCCTGTCGCTTTCCATGTTTCTGGAGCACCAAGTTTCATTGCCTCGTCCTCAACTGCAGTCCGCTCCATTGCTCAAAGTGGAAGAGAAATCCTTTTGGGTCTTGACCTGGCAAAAGGTATTTTGTCATCTGTGAATGGACTGACCCTGCTTCCCTAAAAATGGCTCCAGATGGTATGTTTGCACTGTTGTCTTTAGATTTCGCCCTGTGTTGAATTTTCCTGTTGAGGCAAGTAAATCTTGCTTTGTGTTGTTTACATGTTTTACTAACAATCACAAGATAAGTAAATATAGAAGATACAAAGATAAGACTGTCAGACAGTGTGAAATTACACAAGGCATAAGCACAGCATCCACTGTGGTGTGATGGACTGAAGTGACAGACATTTGGTCTTATTTTTAGGTATTGGAGTATTTGACCTTTATTAGAGGTGCGGGCATTAACAAAAAAAATCATTCTTTAAGTCTTTTTTTCTTTTGCAGTCTTTTTTCTTTTGCAGCTTGTCATGGTTTGCGTTTGACAGTGGAATTGAGTCTTTTCAGGGAAGGAGGGAAAAAACAATGACTACAATTGCTTTTCTCTCCAACCAGTGGTTCCTGGGTGTTTCCTGCTCTGCTGCCATGGGGGATAGGATCCCATTACAGCTTACTGGCCAGAACAAGAGCTGAATTATGGTACAATTTTGTTTTTTACACTTAAAGGATTAACATAATATATCTGAACTCACAACTCAATTCCTGCCAACTCAAAGTGGTATTGGAAGTTGTTTGGACAGTCTGTATGAGCTAATCTGAAAAAATCTTTCAAATATAATACCAGCACAATTCTACATTTCTCCATCAATGCCCACAAATGACGCAATTTAAGTACTACAATGACTAAGCACTAATTAATACTTGTTTTTAGGTCTAATAAAGTTTTAACATTTGTAGTTTGATGGTTTAACTCAGAAATATAACAAACTGTAAGGGATGTTCAAAATGAATGCATTTTATCGTCGACATTAAGAGTGGCCTTGTCACCTTCTGTCCAGACTGTTAAACCAAACTTTGGATAAAAAGGCAGAGTGGGTTTGTATCAGTGTTCCCATTGTTTTCCCCCAAACCACTGATGAACACATTCTTTTGCTAATAACCGTTCATGGAGACTCTCTCTCTACAAGTTTATACTTTTGTGTGCAAACAACAATTAGATCGGCTTCCTTTACATAGTAAGTTAAAATGTTTTCCCCTGTCTTTTCTTTGAAGGTTTTTCACTGTTTAGAGAATCTTTGTAATTAAAAGCTGGTTCAAGCGATTGGACGCCTAAAGGTTGATGAAAAATCGATGTGTGTCATGTTCGGGATTTAAGTGCGATTTTCTTTCTCTTGCTGTAATGCTCTTTCTTTCATTATCCTGTTTTTTCCAAATTGATAAACTCACTCTTGGCATGAAAAATTGATGACCTCTTCCTTTGTGAACCGCCCCCTCTGCTGCCCTCTGTTTTCAGTTGAAAGGTGAGCACTGGCTCTCTGCCAGTTAGCCACTAATGGCCCTGGACAGCTAGCTTCCGGAGGGCCTTGTGGCAGGTAAGGGCTGTGTTAAAAAGCCCATTATGCTAATGCTAATTCTGCCGAGGAGGGTGGGAAAATCGCCCCGACACTTCTCATCTCCATCATTAGCGGCGGCACGTAGGGAGGGGATGGAGAAGCTCTTTACTGCAACCTGAGCCTTTCCAGAGGATTTCAAATGGGATCTGAGGGAGGTGTGGGCTATTCTCTTCTTAACGGGCAGAGCCCTGACAGCTCATTTCCACTGTTGAATGCAACACAGATGGAATATGATGAAATACTGCGATCATTCTGGAAAATCTGTTCGGTTAAGTTTTAAAGGACAATATCCTTATATTTAGAGGAGGAACATTCTCCAGCAAGACAAGCTGAAGACTGATGATTAGATCTATGGATGCATTATAGGACTTACCGTATTTTTCGGACCATAAGGTGCACTTAAAATCCTTTAATTTTCTCAAAAATCAATAGTGCGCCTTAAAATGCGGTGCGCCTAATGTATGAATTAATTATGGTTGTGCTTTCTGACCTAGAAGTGATTTTATGTGGTACATGGCGCTCAAAAATCTGTCTAAATGTTTTAGCACGGCCTTGGTAAGATACAAAGCTGCACTGCTTGATGGATTGAGCATTACGGCCACCGTAGTCAGGAGCCTTGCGGAGTAATACGATCTGTGCATTTAATGCGCCTTATAACCCGGTGCGCTTTATAGCCCGAAAAATACGGTAATTCTTGTCTTTAGGACCCAAATCTGAAAGAAAATAGCTTTTCTTTGATTTTTTTAAAGCATTGTCTGAAAACAGTTTCATAGTTTTGTGAAAGCGGTCTCGGGTAAAATATCTGTTTTTCCAGTGAAAATGTACCTTTGATCCAGAAAAGAAAAGACTCCTCTGAAAAAAGGAGGAGCAACAGAGGAAGGATCCCTTTTTCAGGTGGGACAGACATCCAACTGTAATGATGATGTAGGAAAACAAATGGGAAACACTGTGAACAATTTTCATTTCATTTCCTTAGTCAGCTGATAAAAACTTAGTCTGGACATCAATTTGTGTTTTTTGTGTAATTTATGTCTCTCAGAATCGCTGTTGTTAATTAGTAGCATAGTAAGATGTGTATTAACTTCATTTCCAGGAGACAGCAATATGCCGCCTATACACACAAGAGGCAAAACTCAAATCCGCGATTCATACAGAGGGAGGACAGAGAGAGAGATGGGGAAGAGGCAGACAGTATCTGTGAGGAAATGAAAAGTTCACACTTAATAGAGAGATGGGCTGTCCCTAAAACACCCATTATTTACCATGTCAGTTAATGTTTTTTAAGTGTGCATGTCTCATGTTGACTGCAAGAATTTAAGTGAAAGTTTTCAAATGTCTAGACCTTTTAAAATATTGAAGACCTGAGTGCTTGCTTCAAATGATATGCAACTCAGAATAGTAGAGTTCCTATGTGTTACTGGATGAGGTCCAACTTTGCATCGCATAAATGAAACACCAACGAGAAATGTCAACGGTAATACGCATCGGATGGCTGCTATAACAAGACTTGCTCATTTTACAATTATTCCAAGCAGTGAGCACACCGCCATCACTTATAAAAACCATGCATAAGTCAAGAGGCATCTAGCCTGAATGTCTCCTCCACTCACTTTTCCACAGCTCATGAGTGGGTGCAGGAAAGCGTTGGTTGCAACACTAATGTGGATGGTCTGGGCCCATTCTTTAGTTTGTGTGTGTATCTGTGTGTCTAAGGTGCCTATATATAATATGACTTTAAAACTTGGCAGGGGTCCATCTGTCTGATTCATGTGGTTTAGCTGGGCACTGGTCCCACAGACTCAAACAGGTAGAACGTGAGCTGTGCAGCCACCTGCCTGATTGCACAGTCTGAAGTGATATCCCTGCTTGTGAGCAAAAGAGATGTGCATCAGCTCCAGAAGTGAATGCTGCATATATTTGTGTTTACTTAATTTTGCGCATGGTAATTATGTGTGAGGCTGGCTGACTGGCAAAGAATTATGCCAGGAAAAAGACTCTTTGAGGGAGGAAAACTCAGGAAAAGACATAACAGCCCAACATCAATAGATTTCTCAAAAGGACAGGTCTCCAGAATCTTTGCATTTCATCCTTTGAGGATTTTTTTTAAAGTTTATTTTTCCTGCTAAACAATCTGTAGCAAGCTGAGTATGAAATCATCTATTTTTGTATATCAAGCATCTGCACCGGGGGCCCCGGGAGGCAAAGGGAAGATGGTCTGTTCTCCCTTGTTTTGATTTATTTACCTTACTCACAAACATTTGAGCTGAACTTCTCATGAGGTAAATAATCTTTCAACTTCAAATACCATCCAAAATACAAACAGTGAAGCATTAGATGTAATGCACTGAATATTTTATGCTGAACTGCCAGTCTTCAAAGTAATATCCTTCTCACACTACTTTTGATCATATAAAGGTGTCATATACAATGTATACAAGTATGAGACTGTTTACTGAGGTTATTTGGTAACAGTAGTTTTCTTACAACATTATGACTCACTGAGAATCAAAATCACAAAAGTATCTTTTCACAGTCTCCTGGATGTTGAGGGCTGTGTAACATGTATGACATCAGAGACATGAGTTTTTGGGCATTGACCACTAGCAGTGCTACGGAGCAATTTTGTTTATGAGTGAGTTGTTTGTATTGTCCATGTACACCAGAGGGCTGACAGAAATCAGGTTTAACTAATTCTGGATTGAAGAACACTGAGCTTTGATTTTGAGAACAGGTGATAAGAATTACACCAGTCAGTTCTGAGTCAAGTTAAACCTTAGTTGTGCATTCGGAAATGAAAAGTGCTTATCTATTGAGTGCAAATAACATGATTCACCATGGCAACATGAGAAACAAAACAACACAGTAGCACAGAGGTGGCAGCAAAAACATGTGAGCTGATTCTCCAAGGTTCTGAAGTCTGCTGGAGGGATGAACACCTTTCTTCAAAAGATATTCCCTTGTTTTGTGTTTTGACAGATACGTAACAGATACTTAAATAAATATGTTGCCACTTCGACACAATTCAATTATAAGATGTCCCCTGTCATTGCACCTTTTTTTTTCTTTTGCATTTTTCAGCTGAAGTCTCAGCTTGCTGTCACAGACACTGCAGAATGCTGTAGATCTGCCTGTCTAACATGTTGATGTAGCTGTTCCTAGCAACAATACTTGTAGTTGTAATTACTGCATAATTGTGGTGATAACTGCAGTACTATAGTACTACATACTGTATGTGATCCCATGCAATGATAATGAGAGCTCCTGACCATAAATTAATTTGAAAATTATTAACTTAATGATGCATATTTAATAACAAAACAATTATCTTAATGGTGTTGAAAATTCAATACTGTTTTTTTTTTATTTAATGAGCAGAATTATAAACAGAAGATGTTGGATGTAAAAAAAAAAAAAAAATCACATTTTAAATTCAAGAGCAGAGCACCATTAGAAAGATAATTTGATAAAAATGACAGTATATTCATGATGTTTTAGCTTTGATGTCAAAAGCCTTCACATCACGTATACTTATTTACTCTGAAAATATCTTTTATTTCTTCACAGTTGGTGTTTAGATTGCAGTGGAGCTACAATTCAAATATCCTGGAGATGATCATCTTTGCATATACAGAACAGTTAAGCTCATAATCTACAAACTGCACTTAAAGCCTTGCCTGTGAATTCTTGTTTGCTGTGTTTTTCATTTAAATGCATAACCATATCACTCTGAGCAAGACTGCATTAAAGATACAATTTTGAAGTTTCCCTTGTGCTGGCTGGGTGACAACTGAAGGAGCACCAATCAATGGAGGTCCATCCCGGCGCTGCAGCAAATGAAAATTTCCGATCTGATTAACATCTAAAGCACAATTAAGAGATAAGCAGCAAAGAAACCAGACATAATGGGAATGCAAAACACCAAAGCAATAACAATTAAGTACCCCCACTCCTAGGATAATGGAGTCATGGCCTGGTAACAGATTTAAGATCCCAATGACTATTTCTCAATTATGTAATTACAATCTCATTCTGTATTTCTATTCTTCCAGGGGTCAAAAAGTGAAGGGTATTGTCTCTGCTGCAGGAGGCAGAATACAGTGCGACCATTTAACTCTCTCATTGCATAATGTTTGTAATTATCCTGGCTGAGTCTCTTTGAAGAGCAGGGATGGGTTAATTTGTTGGGATTCCCTTTTGTTCATTTACAAAAGCATACAGAAATAGTTGTAGGGTTGCATTTAACAATAATTTTAAGTCTTTTAGACTACATGTAAACACAGTGAGTCCAGAAGCTAATTGTAAACACGTCTTACTTTAGCATTAGTATATTACCATTTTGTAATTAGCTGTAGTTGTTGCTGAGGTTGATGGGAATGCCATTAGTTCTGCAGGTGTTTGTTCATAAACCAAAATTAGACAACATTGTCCTGATTATTGTGCTGGAGGATGGAATAAGGAATGATCAAAGTTATTACAATTCGTCCAGAGGGGGAAACAGTTTCATGGCAACCCATCCACCTGTTGTTGAGAAGCTTCACTTTAAACCACAAATGTCAACCACACAGTGGCTCCAGAGGAAAGGTCAGGGGATCACCAGAGTCTGTAGGATTCAACTTATGGGACCTGTGAATGTCTACACAAGCTTTAGAGCAAACAGTATTTGTACCAAATTTCATGGCACTCAATCCAACACTGCAGCTCTGGAAAAAGTAAAGTCAGCCTGGAGGTGGTGGTAGAAAAAAAATCAGGGGATCAGATTCAGTAAAACTTTAATTCACTTTGTTAAATAGCTCTTGAGATATCTCAGTCGAGACCAAAGTGGTGGACCAACCAACAGACCGTCATTTCCATGCCTCTAGCATGGCTGAAAAGTGGGATTGTAATGATTAAACAAGTGAGTGCGTGACCCGACTGGAGAGCTGACAGCCTGTTCAACTAAAGTTTCAGCCCTGGCTGTACCAGCGTGTCCTTTCAGTGGCCAAAGACTTGTCATTTGCGATAATGCCAATTTAGACACGGACATTCCTCCACTCACAGGAATCTATCCTTGAGAACACGGAGTGATAAGGTGAGTTCATGACCCATCAAACACATCTTAGTGAAATATCCTGTGATATACTGTATGCGCATTAGCATAGTTTCATTCCTCATCTGAATAAAGAGATCTCATCTGGAGGAGGAAAATGGCAGGGAAATCTTCAAAGAGGAGCCGCAGCTTTGAAGGTGTCGCTGGTAGCTTCAAAGAGCAACATACATGTCTCCCAACGGACTGGAAGCTTATAAGCGTATAATGAGAGATGTTGTGGGGGTGTCTTGAGACAGGCCCTCTAACTCCCACCTATGTTTTCACCAGTCCTCTCTGTGCATCCCAGTGATGAGAGAGCGCTGATAAGCCAGTTTTTACGTGAGGAACTGATCTATCGGTTTTATGATTTTATCAGCCTTCATAAAAAATGGCTTTAGTCAATAAGCTGTTGGTAAGCCATTGTTTCACTCACAGCACAGTTCGGTGTCATGTAAAAAGATATCCTCTGAAATCTGCAACTTCAAAGTTCCCACCAGAGAGAAGGAGAGAAAATACTTTGGAGCTGCTTAAGAGCTTTAAACAATAGCCAGTGGCTCGACATGTTGAATATTCTCCTTAATCCATAAGCAGGCAGTTTCAGCCATAACTTATCCAATAAAAATTTCATCAGCGCTGCCATACCAAGCATTTAAAGTTGTTCAAACAGCTGCTGCAATAGAAATGCTCATTTTGTAGTGTGTGAAAAGAGTACAGGTCTGTCCAGAACTTCTGTAAACTCCTGGGCCAGAAGCCTTTTTGATTAGTACTGAACTCATGAATTCAGCCACGAAGACAGACTGGAGGCTGCAGCAGGTGGCACATCCACTCCAGACAGCTTAGCACTTTACTCAATCAAGAAGAGCAAATAAAGCCACAAAAGGAGAGAGGAGACACTGTTTATTTTTCTCTATTTTTCTCTTTTTTTCCTCTTTGGTAAAGCTGAGAGCCATATTTCACACAGCAACAACAGGTATTTTATTTATGTATTAAGCGGCAAGTTGAAGAATAGATTTAATTAGATGTGGAAATAATCCTTAAACAGTTACATCAGTCTTTAAAACATTTCATTTATGCAATTTTGTACTTTGTAAGAACAAATTTTTTGTTTCGTTTGTTTGGCATTTTTTTAATCAAGCTAGGCCTCCCATAATAATGGAAGACATTGGTTTAGAAGCTTTTAAGCTTTCTGTGCTTTGTGTAAAGTTCACAATCTGTGCCCATTTAAAGACTGTGCTAAGCTAATTTCTCTGTTCTGTCCCTTTCATATTCACTCATCCAGTCCTCACCATAACTCCTGAATATGCATTATATTTGTCTTTCATGCAGGTAAATGTAGTTAAACAATTGCTTGTGATCAACAGTACTGATTGTCTTCTAAAAACATATTTGTGTTAGATCCATCTGCAAAATATGAGAAGATTAGTAGTAATATGTTTGGACCTGTTGAGATGTTATCCTGCCTTTAAATGTCAGGCAGTTCTTGAGGTGTTGATGTATCCAGTCAGTGATTGTATGATCAGCAGATTGTCAGCGCTTTGAAAATGAGAATTTAATGGTGTTGCTTATAAGCAGTAAACATATTAGTGAGAAAATGTGTGTGACTGATCTGAAGAAGGAGACACAACAGTAAAATCAAGTCTTCCACTAAAATAGCTAAGATTATGTTTAATGTGGATTAGATCACTTCTTCTCATCTTTGTTCAAAGTTACAGTGATGGGGCATAAAGCACTGTGGATTTTTTTTTCTGAGATCATATGTTATAATGGGCGATGTATCTCTTCCTCTTCACAAAAAACGCAAGCAAGTGGGCGTGATTAGTGCAAACTGTGTGTGAACAAACTTACAAAGGAAGAAAAATTCAAAGGGTCCTTTGGTTGTCTTTGTATGAAAAACGCTGTTCCCTGCATTCTCTGTCTGAATGTACGTTTGATTCAATGCTGATTTTATGGTGATTAATCTCATTTGATTCAGCATGGCTGTATTACTAATTCAGGTTCTTTTTCAAGTCTGAATCAAGAAGAATCAGAGATACCAGAGAAAAAAAATATTAATTACCACATACACTTAATAATATTTAGGCTGTTTGGAGAGAGAGAGAATTTTCACTAAGATACCTCAGATCCTGCATATCAACAGTCTAAGTTTGACATGCAGTGACGCTATATGCATGCATGCCACTGTAAATAAAATAACAACATCCATGGTTTGGGAGCAGTTCTCTGGGACTATCTTTAGCTTTGACAGCTCTGTCGTTAAGGTTCACACCTAATGAAATTATTATTGTGGTTTGTGGTGCACTGGCATATTTTATGATATTGTGGTCTGTTTTCCAGACTGTAAATGCAATGTAAAATTTGAGGCAGCAGTGGAGACAGCGATTTCTGATATTTATGTAAGTATGGAACCTTTTCAAATTAAAGAATTGCTTTGTCACAGCTCAATGGATGTGAAAGACTAAAGAATGTGGCAATTAAATTACATTCTCCTTTTTTGTTGTGTTGTGTTTTTTTAAAGGACAGTTAAAGGACAGTTCTGTTATACACTTCACTAATGACTTCTTATATTGTAGTACAAACAAACAAGCTAGCAGGCTGCTGAAAATTGGATCTTTGTATCACCTAATCTTTACACTCGTAATTCCTTACTTACAATTTCATCACTTACAAGAAAACTTTACTTTGAAAATAAATCGCATGTTTAGAACTTAATAGAATCTTTCATCAGACATTGTTAAAATTAGTTTTTTGCCCATCAAGATCATGGCACAAACCCTTTTCAACGTAAAACAAGAACAATGAAAATACTGGGGTATTTATTATGGAACCTGTGCAGAGGCAATATCCCAGATTACACAGAAAAGTCATTACTATCTTCATCTCGCCGTACATTAATTCAACACTGAGATTGATAGGAAACCCTCAGGCAGACTTAGATTACAAGGGCACCATCCTGTGAAATCCCCAAACCAATATCATAGTTTAATTCGACATGTTTGGCGATGTGGGATCTACATTCGTAGTCCAAGCAAGACGCCTGCTATTCATAGAAGCCAGTCCAATAACCTTTCCGTGTGGATAATTACAATCTAAGCTGCAGCATTACAGCAATGCGAAGGGCTAGTGAGTGTGCCTGTAGATGAGTTCCAAAATTAGAAAATGAAATTTAACAAGCTCTGTGTGAAGGTGGGGATGATGTAACGCTGCACATGAAATATGCAATACTACACCTGAAATACTTTGTGAATTATTATACATTTGGCTGCAGACTTCTGAATTAGTTACACAGTTTAGCTGTTGCTTTTTCACAGAAACAACAGCATGTTACAACTCACATCCTACACAAAATAATCAGCTTTGACAAGTAGTCATTGACATTCATTATTATGCTATTGGTAAGTCATAAATGAAAAGGGCATTTCATGCACAACATGAAACATCATTTGCTGTTAAACAGCTAAAATAAGCAATGTGAATGGGTCAATACCAGACAAACAACTGCTTTTTATGAGATGAGTTCAGTCTGCGACTTCTCTGTGAGAGGGTTTTCATTAAACGTAAGTCCTGTTTGGATATACTGTATCAGTGGACAGAGTAAAGATGGAGGAATGAAAATTGATTTCCATCAATCTCTTTCTTGATCTTCGTATTGACATTGGATATTGACTGACGCCATGTTGACTCTGGTAGAGAGGCAGCAATTTTAGCAGCCCTCCCCGCTTTGGGAGATACAGACAAAACACAAATCAGGTAGAAACCACAACACACTTGCACCTCACAATGCATGCATTTACCTATGCATAATTAGAGTCAGAGATAAAACAATGATTATCGATCTTGTGCTAACAGAAAAACACAACAGGAGTTGCTAAAACCTTCAGCTAACCTATTCATGTGAAACAGCTATTCTTTCAGGTGACGTTATATCTCAGTGATACAATCATTTAGAGTTTTCTCTGCTTGTGGCCCATTCAGGCACTGATATCATACTGGCAAGTAAGCAACTGTGGAGGAGAGATTAAAAGAAAGTAAAAGGCATAAGTCTCCCTATTTTTCATTTTGTGTCTTTTTTTTTCTGTGACATTTATCTGCTGTATTCATTTTGCTAAATGTTTATCTTAGACTGTAAAGTTGTTATCATCCCTTTGTATTATACATTGTATATGATCTGCAGTATTCAGAGGTCTAATGCCCGTCAGGGAGCAGGCGGCTGTCAAGTTCAGTTAAAGTTAGCTTGAACTAAAAGAATGTCATCTTTTAAATTGCTTTGTATGGCACATTTTTTATAAATTAAAGAACAAGATCAAAAGAATATTATGATATTCTTTGACAAAATGTGACCTGACAAATCGCAGAGATATAAACATTTTATCATAACATGGTCATTATAGCCAATTTTACCTCATTTGTCTGCTTCAGAATTCAAGATGGGTTAGAGAGGCGCAAGCATATATCACTGTAACCTTCAGGTAATTCAGTGTAATGTTCTGCTATTCAAAGAGGAGCAATGTGTATGGTACCCTCATCTACTCCGTATTATTTGGAGAGAGCGAGAAGTTGAAAACGCTAATAGAATGTTCTGAAGCCACGATTAAAAGAGCAAGTTTTAAATAACTGCTATTAAAAACAACAAAAACAGCATCTTTCTGGTTTAATTTCGCACGGAGTACAGGTTTATGGGAAAACAAATCTAGCTTCAGACATTCTCAAATCACTAATTAGGGGCGAAACACTATCTCAATCTGTACAGCATGTGTTAAATCTTAGAATTCTGTGTTTGGATGCAAACTGGTGGTGTTAAGGGCGTTAAAGGATGGTGGGCAGACATAAGCCACAATGCCTGCTATTCACAGCCAGTTATATAATGTTCACATTTTGTTCATCTGTTCCTTTTTCTTTCTTTACTGTACATCATGGAAACTGTTATATTGAGGGCGAAACAGTGAGGCTTAGGAATTGGTTTGATCACTATAGTAATTACTTTCACTAACACCTCCAATCAGCGTTCCTTCAAGGTATAGGAGCAATAATAACTTCAGCACTGAGTGGCAGATTTTTTTTTTTTTTTATTCAAAAACAAAACACATCTGAGCAACAGAAAATATATGCAATTTCAAAGCAAAATGAAACTGCGCTGCGCTGCACCATCTGATCTGCTATAAACTACCTCAGACGAGTCTCTCCGCACACCTCGATAAGCAGGCTGTTTGAAGCCCCAAACATACCAAACAGGTGCAAGTACAAACAAATCCAATGAGTGCCATATAGATATTTACATAATGGCACTTCATACATATTAAACTATTTGTCCTTGTCTTGTGACTGCTTAAGCAGAACGGGGTATGACAAGAAACACGTCACATGACACACTCGAAAATCTGGTAAAAAAACAAGTGTTAAATTGTCCAGGAAGAGACAGTCTGGTTTTAAGTATTGTAAGAAGGTCAATACATCAATAGTTTAATGCTTCTTTAAGCATTCAGTGTCTGTGCTCAGGAACCTAATGGAGAGATGCTGTCACTGTTGACCTACACTGTACTGATGCAGATCAGTACATAGATGTGTGAAAATAATAGGACAGTGTGGATTGTTTCATATGCTTGCTTTGGGTTGTAAGAAAAAGCCTCATGTGCCTTATCTGTTGCTAAACACAAGGAACATACAATAATAAAGGCAACATAGAATACAACAATCAAAGATACAAATAAAAATCTAGTTCGTTTGTTAAAAAATAAATAACTGTCTGAGGGGCTACAGAGATACCACATAGGGCCTGCAAGAACTATGATTGGTCCGGATGGTCTTTTTCTGTGTTCGCCTCATTTCTAAGTCAGCCTCTGCATGTCTGGCTGACATTTCCCAGAGGCTATTTGCACACCACCTGAAAATCAGTCTCGTCGAGACCGAGTTGCCATCCGAGCTCCCGTCCATGACTCATCTGTGTTGTTCTGGCTGTGACACTGGATAACCAGCCATCCTTAGCTGCCAACATCGCTGTGACAACCCCCGCTCCTGCAAATCCATCCTTCACAACATCAGGAGACTACTGCACCTCTCTCCTGGTTTCTGTGCCTGCGTGTGCCATCCAACCTCTGTCGCTCATCCAGGATGGAGGAGGCAACATACCCTATGGAAGCCGCAGCTCTTGCTGCTTTCTTCTTCCATAATAGCCTTCCCATGTGCTTGATGCTGATTTGTCTACAATGCTCTCAGAGAGCAATGGCAAATTGTGCATGGGCAAGAGTGTGACTTGTACCCAGTAATTGTTGTGGACAGTGTACACACACCCACAGAGGAGGTGGGGCATGGATTTTTGCAGACACTGTAAGTCAATTTCCAGTTAATAGACTGGTAGATTGTTTTAAAGAAATTACATGGTTTTACATTTCTAATGACTTACCAGTGCAGGGGTGATTCATCACTGATTTCCAAAATGGATGGGAGGCACTGGACATTTCCATTTATTTTAATGCCAAACAACATCAGCTTTAAATATTAATAATATGGCCTGATGATTATTAAACATACAGATCATTGGGCTCAGACATGGTTCAAAGGTCTGTATATATAGTTTCCTACTCAGTTAGTCATGATCATCATTCTGGCTATCCAATACAAAATGAAGATTTCTTCCAACTTACACTGGGAATATTTCCGCTATGATTACATTGGTACTGTGCTTTTGGATTCTTCTCTTAAACGAGAAGCCTCACTTCATGGTTTATGTAGGTAAGGACAGAGACATAGCATGACAGTGACAAGTTTAGTAATCAGCAAACATTTGTTGATCCGAGAGTGGCATGGGAGAGAGGCATGTGTTTAAGCTTCAAGAATGCTAATTTTCCTCTTAGTCACACAGCGCGGATGTGTAATTCCAGTGTGTAATGGAATAAATTGCCGACTTGCCTAATGATGACAACGCTACAATTCGGGGCAGATGATCAATAACCGAAGTTAAACCAGGTGATGAATGCGATGGTCATTCATTAGCTTGTAGATTGGCTTAATTAATGATTGTTGTGTTAAATTCAAAAATCACTGTAAGGGAGAGTAACACTAGTGTACATTTGAGTTAAGATACATCTTGTGACTGCTTAACAATCTGAGATGACTTTATTAAACAGAAGCATAATCCTGTATCAAGCCTTACTAATCACCTATATTACAAAGTTTAATATAATGTGTTTTATGGGAGTATGAGTATTTTTTTTTTGGGTGGCTGTGGCTCAGAAGGTAGAGCTACCATTGGTGTGTGAGTGTGTGTGAATATCTGAAGGAGAAGCAAAATTGTAAAGCTCTGTCGTAGAAAAGTGTTATATAAATGCAGTCTATTTATTTAAACCATTTTTACTTCTAAAACATCACATTACCCTCTAATAGACCGCAAGCATGACTTGCACTCAACACAGAATTTCAACAAAGGCATGCTGGGATGCAGTGAATCAACACCTGTCAGAACCACCTGAAGACAAGATGAAGAGATGAATAGGAACATAGCTTACAAGTTAAGCCACGCTGCATAACTTTAAGCACACACACACACACACACACACACACAGATCACTTTATAATATCTGACAGTTAAATTACATTGAATGCATCCATTTTCATATCAAATTGTTATGTTACACATAACAGATGACACTGACAAACACATGAGGATACGTGTGCAGCAGGTTGATAAGAAATAAAACATACAATAAACATATAAAGAAATAGCAAGACTATGAATATGTTCACATTGTTAATTGAATCTAACCTTGAGACATACTATGTAGTACTGTATTAAAGTGAAATTAATTTGAATTTCTTTTAACTTCAAGTCTTTTTACCATTACTGTTACAAGTAGTTAGAGCTAAAAGAAGAACAGTCCCCCGACATGCATAATTTTTCCTTTGGATCTGTGTGGGCTACGGGGCCAACGCGATCACTTGTCTAACATCCATTGAGGAAAGGTGAAAAAAAGAGACATGCAACGTTCAAACCTGGTGGGGAAGGTGATAAGGCTGTTTACCAATGTTCAGCCCATAGAGGGTATTTACATAAGCCCAGAGGCACATGAAAGCTGGCCAGCTGTGCCTGCACTGAGGCTCTTACTGTGTCTTTTTGGCTGGAGACAGACAGTAATACGGTGTGCCTCGAACACTCTCCAGTATAATCTCCCCTGCCAAATGGTACAGAGTATAAACAACCCCCTGTGACCAATGACTCTCGTTCATGGGGTTTCCAAAGTGGTGAATGAGAAAATACTTTGTGCAGCAGAAAAAAATGCACTGGATTTTGCTTTTTGTGTGCTGAATTTTCTTTGGACTACAACTATACATGCATGCAAGTGATGTTATTCTCAAAATGAAAAAAAAAGAAAGAAAAAGAAAATTACGGTACCCCAGTTGATACCACTAATCATTGTGTGTATGAGAATGGGATGAACCAAATGCATGCACCGCCTGAAGATCACCCTCTGATGATTAAGCGTGTTGCATGTTTGTTGTGCCCTCATTTTCTGAGATCCTTTGAAGATGCACCACGCTTTGCAAATCGTATTATCGAGTCTGTGCAATACGTCCATCAACATCATCACATGACTTGTTGAGCTTGCTTCTCGGCCTACTGCTTTACATCCTGAAAATGTGATAAGAACCAAAGGTGAAGGGTGGCAGACAATACAAAGATAAAAAGATTATTCCACGCATGAAAGATAAAACATGTTTCAGGTGTAGGCATGTAAAATACACTACAATCTGTTGGATAGATAGATTATTCTGTTTATTTATATTTATCTACTAGCTCAAATTTGCTTATTCTATCTTGTTTATTTTGTACTATTCTACTTTTTTCATACTTATACTTATTCTACTTTTTATACTTATTCTACTTCTTATATCCTTTACTTATTGGGCTTGCACCGGGACCAGGGTAACTAATCTCGTTCCAACCCATGTTTAACTTGTGTTGGAATAACAACAATAAAGAATCCTTGAATCCTTGTTGTGGCACTTGCTTGAATATGGAGCCCAATATTAGGGGTTCATACATCATCACGCCAAATTTGAGAAAGCTGCCCACCTCCTCGTGGAACAAAATACCAGACTTAAACAGGGGAGAATTCTGCTGGTTTCCCTCTTCCACCTGCCTGTCTAGTTTATCTTTCATATATTAGCAGACCATAATGGGATCAGTTTATTCCAGCAATCAGCTATTTTGTTTGACTTACTGACCCAGCAGGTCTTATTGACATTTCACTCAGGAGAGTGTGTCTACTGCAGAGACATTCAATTTAATAATCTGTAAAATGGTTCAAATTAAGGGCCTGTCTGCTGTAGCACATATCCTGGGGGACAGAAAGTTCGGCCTCGGTGGTCTTTAGCAGCTCACACTATTAACTTGGTCAGTGGTGTGTTAGTTGTCTAGTAACAGCCAACACACTCTACCAAAGCCTGGTCTGTGGTGAGGAATAGGCTTCGTAACCGACAAGCATGGACTGTGATGTCATCCAGCGACATTTTGGCTCCAGCCACTTGCCGTAGCAGTTGGAGATAACACTTCATTGTCGCTGGTCTGTACAGCATTCCCTCGCCTGATGGATTCCATGTTACAACAAGATTGCTAATTTAGTATTTCAGCCCCTTCAGTGCAGTATCGCTTTAATGACGTATCTCACCATAGCCAAAGACACTGGTGCTTGCTTGTGTTGTCGACCAACTCCCTAATAAAGTGACTGTTACCCAATCAGCAATTAAGGCAACACTCTGATTGAGCTATTTCCATCACTGCTTTGATTAACACCAGCATCCTTTGCATGACAATTATAAGCATTCGTTAACCCCCCCCATACACTTTATAAGTATAATGTGTCTGTGTGACATTGTAAATACAATTAATACAATGTCTCATGTGGCCTCATTTACTCGGATATCAAAGTGCTAGCTGCCAGACTTTTTATAGCTGACGAGCTCTGATTGGCATCCCACTGAATCACCTATGTAACCGTGTTTTTAGCTATAACACTGACACTGTCCATTAGACACTTGCTGTACATTATTTGCCTTCCCACTGAATGCAATTATTGTCAGTTTAGTTAAGAACATAATCACACTAATCATAGCAAACCCTGGTGTTTACAGGGTGTCTGTTTAACATGGATTCACGTCAGAAAAGATATATATTTTACAGTCACAATCCTCTGCCACCCTAAAGGTGCGGTCTAACTAGTGCAAGAAGGTTCTGGAAATTATGGTTTGTCCGTCAGAGTGCATTTTGCATTCTTCAAACACAAGGGGGACCTTAAAAGACAAGGCTGGTGATATTCCATATTTTCCTTATTACCAACAAATCCCCCAAAAAGACAAATAAAAAACAAAGAATTAATTTTACAAACAATTACTGTCTGTGTATTCAACACCTGTTATATATTATTACTCTGTGCCATAAAGCGCCATTATTGTCCAAAAAAAAAAAAAAAGAAAATCAAAGAGTCACACGCTACACTTGGTGACAGGGGAGATATACACCATCCTGCTCTCTGTTCCATAAAACATTTGATTTATAGTTTGTAAGTAGCAATTAAAAACTATTTTAACTTACCATTTTGTGGCTGACATGGTCGTGATTTCAATCCCATTGATGTTCATTTCATTTTGCGTTTTATCAGTAAATGATTATTCATCCAGTAAAACTTTCTCCTAAATCAAAACCTTCAATACATCCTCAACAGTAAACAGGATTATTGCCAGAGGCATGGAAGTAAGGTGTTTCCAGGTGGAAGAAAGGGGAGGTGGAGGCCTGGGAATAGAAAGAAAAACTCTTGATTGCAAAACTAAACTGTGAAGGAGGTCTTGTCCAAGATGAGACAGCTGACTGGGTGTAAGGTTTTAAGCCAAGTGAAGGGGAAAAGGACAGGTTAAATGAGTTTAGTGTGTATTTCAACAGGTTTTGCATGAGGGGGACTAGGCCAGCAGCCTCATCACCCTGCTCAACCAGCCAAGCAGAGTACACTTCTCCCCGGCTGACAGTTCAGCTGTAGCACAGAAAATCCCAAGAATGTGAACACGACAGCCTCAGTGGCAAACCCAGCTCAATCTCAACCTCACAGACCTGTCAGAAAACCTCCCCTTCACCCAAGTGTCTGTGTTACTGTCACCATGTGAGAAGGGTGCTGGGGAAACATCACACACAGTCGCTGTTATTGCCCAGTCAGACCTAAAAGGGACATTGCAAAATTCATTTGTGGGTCACGGTGCTGCTGGAGGGTGGGTGACGTAGTGATCAGGCAGCACCTCTTTTACAGGGTTAGGGTGAAGGACTCCCCAGGTCTCTGTTTGCTCAAATGTCAACACTAAAGTGGTTTGTATCGTGTGTCAAAGTTCACCAAAGCTGAACTCTGTGTGAGTGTGAGAGCTCAGCGCGGAAGGGAAGCAAATTGTCATCTTGCACCTGTCCCATTGAAATGTAATGATTTTGATCAGAAAGTGCTGGTGTGACAGGGCCCTCAGAATCTGAAAACGTCAGCCCTGGGTCTATGAAACCATGTGTAACCCAGTTATCTCAGGCCATCTACCTGTTTAATTAACTCCTTTTCAGTTTCCTCCTGATCCTGCTACAGCAGACCATACCACAGGCAGAATGTAAATGTTGTCCTGTCCTTAAAAGATAGACAGTTTGCATGCAGTCTATTCCTTGTTATCATGCTCTCAACTCCCTCTGTCTGTCTCATCAGTCTGAGACAGATGGTGGCTAACACCTACGGCACTCAGATATTAGTGTATTAGCCGAGTCAATTTTTGAATAATAAAAATGATTTGTAATGGAAATACTTCTTAATTTCCTTGTTTGACTTAGCTTATAAAACTATATTGACGAGTCACAGTAGTTCACTGTATATCCACAATGTTTTATTTAGCTTACCGCCTGAGTGGACTGTCTCACTCTTATAGGAATGGAAATTATTTAACAAGCAATGCTAGTTTTTTAATTACAGGATCAATTACACAGCCTGTACTCACAGCATCAAATTACATTCTTGTTATTGAAAAAGAGCAGTTGCAGAGGTCTTTTCTAAAATGCAGGGGACCAGAACCAGAGCAGCTACACTTAAAGTTAATTTTGTTTCTTGCAGAGCCACTGCAAATGGGAGACTTCATTGTATAGCTGTGCGCTTAAACTGCCACCAACTTTGCTGGTAAGTGATGCCAATTTGGCATGCTTTATGTATTGTCATGTGCACATTTACTTGCGTAATTCCCTTTCAAAGAACTTAAACAAAGAGACTAAGTTCAGCTGTAAGCAGACAGTTGAAGCCTGCATACACAGGTGCCCCTTCCTTTGGCTGCAGATTTATATAGAAACCCATGAGAAGAAGAAGCAGAAGAAGAAGAAGAAGAAAGAAGAAGAAGAAGAAGAAGAAGAAGAAGAAGAAGAAGCAGAAGAAGCTTTATTAGTCCCTAGTTATTTATTAGTCCCTCAATGGGGAAATTTACATTTATACTCTGTTGTTTTTACATTTTTACATATACATATAGGAATACACACACATGCACATGCAAGCTGGCGGAGAGATGCCAGAGTGAGGGGGCTACCCTCTTGAGGTGCCCCAGGCAGGTTGGGGTTTGATGCCTTGCTCACGGGCACCTCAGCAGTGCTCAGGAGGTGGACTGGTAGTCTTCACCTCCATGAAGACTGGTCCGTGGGGGACTTGAACCGGCGACCCTCTGGTTCCCAAGCCAAGTCCCCACAGACTAAACTGACACTATTTCAAGTCTTATATTTTATATCCTGTACATTTTGGTTTATTCATGTTATTTCCACAGTGCTCATCTGGAGTTACTGCTTCTGTTCTGACACTTGTAATCTCTTGTAAGCTCATGTTATATTGTATGTAACACTTTTCATACATTTGTAGTCTGTATTTTCTAAAGCTTAAATTTATCATTTGCTGTAGCTTTACAAATTTAGTTAGAAGCTGTGACAAAAATAAATTAAAAAAATGCTCAAGCTCAATAAGAAAACATAACAGTTCAGCAGCAGTTCTGTCACTCATCCACATTCTGTAGTCCCACACATTTATATAGTGCATGCTGCCATTATTATGGGGGAAAAAGCACCTGTGAGGACAGGTTACATTCAGCTGGGCATTCGATCTTCCCTTTCCTAATAAACTATAGTCTGCTGTTATGATAGTCACCGTCCCATGTGGGTGCTCAATGCCTTGCCTGTGGTGCGGGTCAGCAAAATAGTCAACGATGGCTGTGGCCCTCTCTCTGTGGGGAGTTGAACTTTCCCACTGACACAGCAACCCTGATTTTCTCCTCACGGAAGAGTTGAACTCCATTTGCTTCCTGAGTAATTACACTCATTACCTTTCCTGCTAGCTACAGAATGTGTGTTGGGGGGATGTTTTGCTGCTCAATAAGCCAGAGATATTGAGGCTCTGGATCTAAAGCGGAATCAACAGAATGTAATGCAGAGCTACTGAGGTAGCTTGTTTCATTACCACAGAATAAAATGAAATCAGGGCCGTGGTTCTATTTTTGCTCCCAAAGGGTTATTTTTCCATATAAAATAGCCATAGTGCACTGGTCAGGTGTGATACATTTGAAAACCCTGTTTCTGAATCATACTAATAAACAGGATTCTTAGAGGCTGACTCAGGTCTTGGCAAATTCAGGCTCCAAAATATCCTTTCCCTCTCCACAGGATGGATAAAGTTTCAGATTCAGTAGTACCAACACAGTAAGGGACTAACATAAATATTTGAAGTCAACTACCTAAGAGTATTTACTTATGTCATTCACCATTTTCATCACCATTTCCCATTAAATGACCAGTGGGGAATATTCAGCTGGCAAAAGGGACTGAAGTGAAGCAATAAATTTCTCTTCCTGTCAGTACCCATGTTACCGTGGCTAATGCCTGACAGCCTCAGGGCCAAGAGCAAGCCGTGTTACACAAGCACTCTGCCATGGAGAGAGCTGCTTTATTATACTGCAAGCAGCAGGGAGAGAGGGAGACACAGGAGGAGTATAGATTTATATTCTGTACATTGTTATTAGTGAACACAGATGGGGCTCTCCCTATAGGAGGGTAGAAATTGGAATAAATTTCTCCATCTGTAGTGGATCTTTCATCTGTGAGCTTCCTCTCCCTTATCACAGCTGTCTTTGTGGTATACCTGCAGTATCTGTTATGTTGTTAGTGGGTTTGCCCTGTGTGGTCTTGTCTCCTTTCACTGACATCTTCCTTTCATCATTCTGAATTTCACCTTTCTCATTTTTCCGTTCATCCATCAGCGCCTGTTCCATTCATTTCTGATTTATCGCCCTCTTTATGCCTGTTTTCACATGGTGGTATGAATGTATCATCTGAGATGGGTATATTAATACCCATGGAGATCAATAAGCACATTCCTGTTGTATTTACAGGTGTGAAAATGCAGTTATTGACTCTTCAAACTTGTGAATCTGAACTTTGTTATTCACAAAGAGAAGGACTCTAAAGTATTTTATTATAATGTTATCAGGGATTTATACAGCCTGAGCAAAGGGCAGAGTTAAATCTTGAAAGATATTTATCAAAAAGTTCTAATACGAGAAACAAACACTGGCTGATAACATCTTTGGCAGCTTTCATGAAACACTTGATAAAAGTACAGCCAAGGTACAAGGCAGGTTAGACACTGAGGGGGCAAACCCCCCTGCTCCCTGGCAGTTTTCATCCAGAGTCAATAGATGGATCTCACTGTCTCACTCTTCGCCCCGTCAGACAAATGACAAACGTTGCCAGTTCAATCAGGCCTAACCTGGCCTATGGCAAACAAGCGACCTCATGCAGCGCAAATATTGGATAAATTCCATGTTATTGACACAGTAGGCAGGTTATCAAGATCTGTTTACTTGGACTACCGGCACAGTGACAGAATATCTGGTGGAAAACAATGAAGTTTTGTTGCAACAACTCTATCTCTTTTTTTAAATTTATGCTGAGAGTATACATACACTCCTCCACTTTGACCCAGCTTCAATTGATGTTGACACTCTTCGCCTAATGTTTGGCTGACAAATGCAGAAAATGTATTAAAAAGCATACATTTTGTCAGTTTAAGATCAATTTAAAAACTTTAAATGCCAGACACCACACAATGGATTTAGAAAGTAAATTGACCCTTCACTAAGCCTCGTCCCCTCAATTATTATTGCTATGCCTGTCAAGTTTTCCATTCTAGCACGGCACATATGCAGTTTACAATAGTAGTGGCAGATTTTCCACTAAAATCCTTGGTAATTGTTTTATCTGTGTGCTCACAGACCAAAGCAGCTCCTCATTTCTGGCTGGTGACAAACTGTCACTTTTTTTTTTAAACTAGCAAGCTAATTAAAGCTAACTCTGTGTTTGTTGGAAACACTGTCTTAGTGTTAAAATAGGAAACCTGCAAAGGGGTTGTAAATATGCACTTAATCACCAGCTGATGATCCACATGGAAATAAAAAGCATTGTTCTTGTATTGTTGGGTAGCTTGTTCACCCCATTGGAGTATAGTACTTTAAGGAAAATGAATGACATAATTGACATTTTTGGTGATTATAAAAAAAATATACTTAGGCACAAGCAACGCATTGATAAAGTATATCTTTAGATTGTTTTTTAAAAGTAAAAAAAGATAATGCTCCTTGGCTTTGGAATAGCAGCTCTACTGTAGGTAGAAAACTTGTTAATCCACTATAAACAATTTAGTCCATTTCTTGCTTTGGAAATGTGAAAAAGAAGACATGACCTTCCAAATTGTTAGTTACCAAGTACCCCTCTCACTGCTGCCCAGTGTGCTTGATAAGCCTGTTGTGCCTAGTTCAGATCAAGTTTATTTGGGCCTGATACAAAGTCAGATCTGATACTAATACTAACCTAAATATGGACACACCTTTTGTTTTTTAATCCAAATAATGAAGGTCCTGGTTGAAAAATATTAAGTTTATAAAGTCATATTAAATAATGGTTTAACTTGGAGGACTAACCTGACACAATGAGCAAGAGAGAAGCTGTTTCAAATGTTGAGAAAACGAGTCAAGTCAAGTCAGTTTTATTTATACAGCCCAGTATCACAAATCACAATGTATGGGACAATCTCTCTAATCATAGTGTGACATTGATGCCCAAAATCAATATGCGTAATTATTCTGGCTCTATGATGACCCAATGACTGGTTAGATCAGGAGTAATGTTGTTCCTTTTTAGAAATGGAGTTTCATAAGATTGACTACTCATGATTAGCTGAACAATGGCATGGATTTTTTTTTGTGCTGAGAGAATAAGATAAGTAGCTAAATCAATGAAAGGCCTGTAAGAGGGCTATTATTACAATGTGTGCATGTATTGATTCTGTCAGTCACAGCTAAACAGTGGTTATTCAAGGAACACCAGCATGTGAAGATTTTGCTCAATGCCCATTCACCCAAAATATTCAAGCATGTCTTTTTCTTTATGTGGGTTGGAGTGCTCCCTGTGTCAGGGACAAAGACAGTCATGCACATGCTATCACTTACGTCTGCTGTTTCCACTCCATTAGCTACGTGGCACATGTGCTGCCTCTTTCTTCTTGTTGACAAATGTAGAATACCTTTACCAGAATTTAAAGCAGACTCTTTTTGAAGCCTGTATTGGATGTGACACATTTGGAAAGACACTCTTCAGAGGGTTTTTGTGTGAGCCCGCAACCAACATCTAAGAACTCGCATTTAAAAAGAGTGGGACCCTATTGGCAGCCCCACTCTATTCTCATCTACCCCTGTGTTTTTCTCTCTCTATTTCCCTACATATATTCATTTCCCCATTATGCCATCCATCCTCCCATTTTCTCTCATCCTTTTCCCCTTTTGTCCCTCCCCTGCCATTCATTACTGTTCTCTGTGACACGTACCTGGTGGCAGCCTCTCATCCTCTATTCCACTGGGAGAAAGGTAAAGCAACAAAGCACAGCATGGTGGGAGCTGCATTTCTGTGTGTGCTCATTCGTTCACATTTAATCATCCACAATGGCAGTGACCATCATTCCCAATTTCCTCATCCACTGGACTGACACTACAGGGATAGTAGAGCTGTAGCTTTATGCATGCTGCTAAAAATATTAAAAGACAACAATGCCTTTCACTCTCTCGCGTCTTCCTTCCCCAGCTGCAGTTGCATTGTAGAGAAAATTGATTTTCTGTTATTATAACAGAGAAATAAATAAATCCCATAGTAACACTTGAGTTGCTCCACCAACGTTATAAGAGAATCAGATTCTGAAGCCGCACACTTTGCAAATGTCCACACAGCCACATTGTTAATTAATTAGCTTTACTATATGTTAACTGATGAAAGGAGAGAATGCTATTTTAGTTAAGTTGATAAAAGACTTATGTGAGGTTTATAGTGTAGTACTTTTGTAATTCTTATGTTAAATTGATTAAAAAAAATCCTTAGATTAGATGGCATTGGGTTGAAATGCATTCTCCTTAGCTTGGCATTTTGTTGATTGTGTTTGTGGATGGGAAGAATTTGTTTGAATTTGTTGATTTTTAGCTATGGAAGCGATCCCCTAACTTCCTGTAGTGTCACCATGAGGATAACATTGTGGGTTTGAGTGAAATGTCTTATCATTGATACTTTACTATCAACTTTATTAAGTTTAACAAACTATCAACATATATGTGTGTATTGCAACAATTGCAAGTAAAGTTCATTTTTTATGAATACATTGTTAAGTATATATTATTTGAGCAAGATTGTGATTTAGCCCAAAATCTCTTCACGTAGAGTGGAAAAAAAAGTTCCCTTTAAAAAAAAAAATGGTTGGAATGTTGAGGGTGAAATATTTCAAGGACTCCACTTGACCTGGATATTAAAAGAATATCACCCATGAGACTTGAGACACAAAAGACCTTTATGACTTTGTTGGCTTGTGTTACTTTTTGAGTGATTACCTATTTAAAGGAACAATGTGTAGGATATAAGGAGCTGGTCCTCTTCAGAGTCCACCATGTTGCATTGCCATGTTTTTGCAGTAGCCCAGAACAGACAAACACTGGATTTAGAGAGGGCTTTTTGCATTTTTACTTGCAACTTAGGACGACCATGGGTTCATGCTTGGAACGGGAGGGGTGATGGAAGGGGTATTCAGCTTTGTGGAATCTGCAACCTCACCACTAGATGCCACTAAATCTTGCACACTTACACATTTAAAAGTTTTAAATAAGAAAACAGTTTGTTTTCTTCCTATTCTCCTAGGAATGACATACTTTTTAGTCCTTGATATCTAATCTGGTACATACTGATATGAGTACAGGTATTGTAAGTTTCACTGCAAAGACCATGAGTATGGTTTGCTGTAAACCTATTACAGTATTACATATTAAGGTGTTACATATTAAAAGAACATATTTTATCTCAGTGTGCAACAAAGAGGAAAGAGAACAAAAAACTCTGATATCTATATTTATCACTTACCCTCACCATCATTTATTGAATATACTAATAAGAGTAAAATGAAATTCAATGCATTCCATCACAGGCTTCATTTTGTGATTCAGCGTCATCCATTGTTAGGGAGCCAGCATCTGAATGAGTCATCATTATCAGCAGGTAGAGAGCAACCGGCCCCACAGTAATCACACAGGCTTCCCTGCTGGTTGGAATTGCTAATGGAGTTTCAGGTGCCTGATTTACAGCCCTCCCTCCCTATGATAAAGCCTTCCCCTAATGTTATGCTATTCTACACTCCTGGGATTGTATTAAGTGTTGAGAATGTCAAATGGCCATAACTAAAGCTAATTAGCAAGGCCATTTATTGCTACTAGATGTGTGTCTGTGTGTGCGTCTTTGATTGTGCTTAATATGGATTTGGGAACAAGCAACTCTGTTTTAGGATATGTGCCTTTATGTAAACTCTGAGTGTGATCTTCAGTAATGGTTCGTGTAAAAGGCTACAAATGCAGCACTGCAAATGTCTTTCTCTTTTCTCGCTGGGACAAAGAGTTTCACCAAAGAAAATGGTTTGAGTAGAGCAGTGACCGGATGCCCCTGTCCTCTGTTCTCTTCTGCTGTCACGAATTAGCAATCTGAATAAGGGTCACGGTGATGTGGGCTGCAAGTCTAACATACAAAAAAGTAAAATGGTCATGTCAAAGGTACTTAGTGCTCACTTTTTTCATGATGCAAGAGAGGCAAACAAGCTGATATTGATACACCGTGGCATAACTTTCCCCCTGACCGCACCTCCTTGACCATCAATCACCAAGATGGCCCATTCATCAAGTAGCCTGTTGGTCCGGCCCCCTTGTGACACACAAACGTTTTTCCAATTTAAAACTTGATATTGATGGAGCACTGCTGCAGCCTCTTTGAGCCTTGCTGGGGCCTATATCCTTATCCATATGCTCACCCACTCATAATTCAAGACACACCATTTCCGTACAGGATTGAGAAACACATTCCTCTGGAGGCTAACTACTGACTTTAAAAAAAGCGAAAGAGAGAGAGAATTACCCATTTTTTTCGTGTTTAAATGAACAGCCATGCTTGGGTCTAGTTGGTCACACTCTTTCTTGTCCTGCTGTGGTCAAATCATAGACTGTTATTAGACTGCAATGGTATAGTTAATTAGCAGTGACCCCAATTCCAATAAATGTCAATCCAAGTGGATTGTTCAAACAAAACAAACAACATAAATATGTATTTCCAAATAATAAGGTATATAATAACAACATATATAATGATGTGTATATTTTGAGTTTGTTTAACGTCATTCATTTAGCCTGACATGTTACTGTAGCTGTTCAAATAGCAGCTGGATTTTTGGTGTTTTTGGTGTTCCCAGTTAGTAAGTATAGAATTACTATAAGTCATATCCTGTGAATTTTCTCATACAGTTGGTGTGAAAGCTGTGGCAGCAAATGCTGGGAGTAGTTTACATTTTTCATGGTGATCAAAGAAATACACACATATATTTCTATATGGTGATTTACCCTCAACCAACCAATCTGTGTGAATCTACTGTCGCTGCCAATTTTGTGGTGATTTTTTCTGTTGTAATTACTCATGGATGGAACTAAATAGCCAGCAAGATATGTAGGTGGAGGATGCCCACATTCTTAATCTCACTTTCAAACCTCCAATTGAGAAGTGAGAAACACTAAAATTGAGGATCAGTCAGCTAAAAAAAAATGAACTGAAGCTCTCTGTAAAGCTCTGTAAAGCCACGGGAGCAGTAGATTCTGTTGGAAGTTCTCTGCAAGTTAATCCCACATTTCACAATGCCACATCACTTTCACATTGTTGTATAATACTTTATTATAAAAATAAAAAAAAAAAACAAATATCAATTATAGCCACTTGAAGGTGATGATCAATTTTGTGTTTTACTGCTTGGTACCATTGCCCCCAAGTGGCCAATAAAATCTGTTAATGCAGGTTTGAGCGTTGACCATTTGTAATCCTGCCACAAACTCGCATCAACTGAAGTCAGTTTATTGAGAAGTGACAAAGGCGTCACGTCAAATGGAACTGACCATTATAAAGTGTGACTGCACACAAAGTGAGAAAAAGCACAAAAAGCACAGTTCTGTCTCTTTCTTGTTGTCTGTGTTGTGTGCACAGACTGATCATATCAAATTTTGCATTCAACAGCTCTCAGACTTTAAAAACGCGTTGCTCCTGACTCTGCTGACCCACACTGGCCTTTGTATTATTGCACACAGATGAGGTTTTGTTTTTGATAAATGTCAGGCTCAAACCAGATAACAGGTCACAGACAGTATTTTCAAGGTTTTCACCATAAAAAAATCAAATATCACAAAGCTGTAGATTTTTATCTTGCTTCTTTCACATGAATAGTAAAACCTTACCTTGGCTTGATGAGCACACTTTACGTTTGTCTCACTGTCTCTTGACTTGCCTTGAATTGCGACAGTCAGTAATTTGACCCCCGCAGCTTCTCTGGGCATGAATTTAAATTCTGAAAATGATCAGTGTTGCTTGCTTTGACAATCCCATCCTGCAAATATGATACGCCTAGCAGAGACTGGCATTGCACAAGCTCCTCTTAGCTCTAAGGGCTACTCGCTCCTCTGTGCATGATGACATCAAAGTAAAGAGCACTGTGTCAAGATCAAACAAGCCAGGAAATCAGTGAAGCAAAGAAGGAAGTGTTCTGATGTACTTATTGACAAGAGCTTACAAGAGCTTATGAGGGTTATCAGTTAGACAGGACTGCTAAACAGTCACAGAGTGTGTAGCCTCAGTGTTTTCAGTCTGCTCGACATGTCAAGTAAATACAGCAGTGAATTAGCTTGGGATGAAGAAAAATGTATTTTCGTCTGAATTGCTTATTACTCTGTTAACGGTCTCTTGCTGCAAACATTAATCTATGAACAGTGCTACACATTTATCTGTTTACCCCGATTGATCTGAGTTTT
The DNA here is from genome assembly GCA_023238725.1 of Scortum barcoo. Taxonomy (NCBI): domain Eukaryota; kingdom Metazoa; phylum Chordata; class Actinopteri; order Centrarchiformes; family Terapontidae; genus Scortum; species Scortum barcoo. The sequence continues at coordinate 22,439,523 of CM041550.1, forward strand.
TGTTTCAGCCAAATGAATTGCGTTTGTGTGTGTTCATATTTGTGAATACTTGCAATTTTGTGAGCTTATTCACTGATTGTCCATTCAGACCGACACAGCTGAATTGAACTGAATTTTGGCCAGACCCATGTTAGAGCCAGTGTTGGGCAGCATAGGAATACTTCTCAGTCTCTTTGGTGTGAGCGTAAATGTGGAATATAAAATAACACATGTAACATAATTATGATGTGACCTGTGGGAGTAAAAGCTTTGGAGCTGGGAAGAATAACATCAGTAAAGTTAGGGGTAATTTACTATATACTTTCTTCAGTGCTGTAACGGGTAGGCAACAGGATCCAAACGCAACATAACTGGCTACTGGAATAGTTAAACTGGAGCAGAGTTTTAAAAAGTTCGGCGGGAATACGCACAGGTCCGGCTGATCCAGCTGAGCCGACTCACCAAGGAGCGAGGGAGAGAGACGCTGGAAACGAGCCCACGCTGGTGGATGAGGAGAGCAGCAGCAATCAGAAGCTTGCGGGCAGAAAACTCAGGTGAGGCTGGGTGGCGATCCAGGTGAGCAGCCAGGGGTCGGTGGACCGCGAGTGAACAGAATCCAGAGGGGACAAGCATAGAACTTGTGGTCAAAGACAGAAGGCTGAGGTGTTTACCGGGGCAGAGACGAGGCAGGATGGTCCAAAACAGGCAGGGTCCGGTAACGGGTGATCAGTCTGAATAGAAACGCTGGAAAGTCTTGCATGGAGATGACAAAGAACAATCTGGCAATGAATGAATGAGAAGAGGGAGTTTAAATGCTCAGCTGATCGGTGAACCAGAGCAGGTGATTGGACCAGGTGCTGGGAGTGGGCTGACTGATGGGAGTGGCTGGCAGGTGAATGGAAAGTTACCTGGAAGGCGGACTGTGACAAGTGCATAAAATGTTACAGATATTTGGTAACAGTTTTGAAGTAACTTGCCCAACTGTGGTTGGAGGCTTAGTTGAATGAGTCAACAGGCATCGGCTAACAGCCTTTTGTAACCCCACTCTGGAAAAAGGTTGAATGCTGGTCAGTTTGAGAGTGGAACTGATTTAGCAATATTATCATCTTAAAGTTATTTAACTGACCGACCTAAAAGAAATGGATAGGGTATGAGTGGAAAAGGAAGCGAGATTGAGTAAGCGTGAAAAGAAATGGACAGGGTATGAGTGGAAAAGGAAGCGAGAGTGAATAAGTGTGATGAGAGAAGGTGAGAGGGAAAACTACAGGACCAATGTATCTGTGAAGTGTATGGAAGTGCCAAGTGGAGCCACTAACCACTAATGTTAACAACCAGAGATGGACCAGTGACAGCTGTCTCGTGACTCATGTGATATACGTGAAATATGAAATATGCAGGGAGAGGGACTGCAGATATTGCAAAGAAGCAAATGGTGTGTGGAAACTTCACACAATGAATCAAAAATACTGTGAACTCAAGCCTGCAAGCGCGTTCATTTTCTTTGGCCAGTTCTGACATAAAGTATGTACGCCACAGGTATGAAAGTTCACATTACACATCTCTTTTCTTCTGGTTGAAAAAGGCCAAAGCAATATACTTTTTGAGAAGGTTAACAGAGAAGAAGATTGGACTTTGGCCAAGCCCTAGGATCTCTCTCTGAGGCTTCCCATTGGACAGCAGCCTTAATGGACAGGCAACATTCCACCTCTAAGTGGTTTGACATCTTGCTGCCATAAATAAACGCTAACAGCGACGCTCTATTAGGCTAAACAAGGCTCTGTGTGTCCCTCCAAAGCCAGGAAGCGCCCTCCTAATGGTACACTAATGCCTTTATTGGATTACTGCAACATCTCCTATTCCAGTGCGTCACGACTACAGCATTCTGTTGGATTTGATGGAATGGAGATGGCTTGGGTAGGATTGATATCACCCAGGCTTAAGATGTCTGCAATTAAGAATATTTCCAGCTGAAGATTATACTCATCTCCGATTACTAAATGCTTTTTTCGCCGATAGAAGCTGCAGATCTTTTGTACAGTTGGGACTGATTCCATAATACGCTTATGCTTTTAGAGTAGGCAACATGTGTTCATAAGATTTACATGGCTCACTGGACTTCTGCTTGGCATCACAAATAAATAAAATCACGGCATTATGACTCACTCTGGATATAAGTGTCCGCAAAATTGCACTTATGGTTTTCATTATGTCAAAGTGTTAGTAGAGTAATGAACATGAAAGGGAGGAATATGGACAAAAAAATTCCCTTCTGCAAAACATTCAAGCTTTTTATAATTGGTAACACACATTTTGACTTTTTTCAAAACTCTTCAGACAGTTCTCTTTGGTGACATTTAGCTCAGCACAACACTTAATCTCCATCATCCAAAATGTGCGAAAGCGGTCAAAACACTTGATACACATGAACACTGAAGACATTTGTCACGGTAATCTTTACAAAAATAGAATTAAAAAAACATAAAGCATATAAAAATAATGTAACTTTACAACATGTATCACTTTTATCTTTGAAATATTCTATGTATTTCTTATTTACTTAGCATATACCAGAATTCCAGAGTAATTCTCAGTGCACAAAATGAAACTAAAGTAGTTCCAGTAATGCAACATAAAACTTTACATAAATGAACCATACATACTCGGTTGGGACAGCTTTTTAAATGTCTGTTTAGATGCAGACATAACAGAATGTAACAAATAGCAATTTACCATATGTTCTGATAAAACATGTATATCCTAATGGGAGTGCTCTCTTTCAGTGACAATACCTCCATCCATCGAGCATGAGGGGTCAGTGAATGGTTTAATGAGCATGAAAAGGATGTGAATCATATGCTATGGCCTTCACAGTCACCACATCTCAACCCAGTTGAAACACCTGTGGGAGATTTTGGACTGACCTGTTAGACAGCTCTCCACCACCACCATCAAAACACCAAATGAAGGAATATGTTTTGAAGGATGGTGTTCATGCCCCTCAGGAGAGTTCAGAGATTGGGAGAATCAATAACAAGGAACACTGAAGCTGTTCTGGAGGACCAACACCTCACTAAGACTTCTAATTTTGTTTTTTTCTTTAATTTATCATCTGCCTGCCTGTGTGTATTCTTGTGTGTGTGTATATATACATGTATATATATATATATATATAAAATCCCCCAGTTGCCCATTTTCCTGGGCGGTCTGTTCCTCTTTCAAGCTCAGGTCCTCTACCAGAGCCCTGGGAGCCCGAGGGTCCTGCACAGTATCTTAGCTATCCCTAGCACTGCACTCTTCTGGACAGAGATCTCAGATGTTGTTCCTCGGATCTGCTGGAGCCACTCTCCCAGCTTGGTGGTCACAGCCCCGAGTGCTCCGATCACCACAGGGATCACTGACGTCTTCACGCCCCACATCCTTTCCAACTGTTCTCTTAGCCTCCTGGTATTTCTCCAGTTTCTCGTGTTCCTTCTTCCTGATGTTGCTATCACTTGGGATTGCCACATCTATCACTACAGCCCTCTTCTGCTCTTTGTACACCACCACAATGTCCGGCTGGTTTGCCATCACCTGTTTGTCTGTCTGTATCTGGAAGTCCCACAGCATCTTAGCGTGGTTATTCTCCACCACCTTTGGAGGTGTGGCCCATTTTGACCTCGGGACTTCCAGTCCAAACTCTGTACAGATGTTCCTGTACACTATGCCAGCCACCTGGTTATGGCATTCCATGTACGCTTTACCTGCTAGCATTTAACATCCTGCTGTTATGTGTTGAATTGGCTAAGGGGCTTCTTTGCACAGCCTGCACCTTGGATCTTGCCTATTTATATATATATATATATATATATATATATATATATATATATATATATGGATTTGGTAGGCTGAGTCTGAGAACATAAATGCATTTTGTGTGAAAGCGATGAGAAGTGATCCATATTTTAGTCCACATCAATTTCTGTTGTGCTTTTTTTGTAAAGAGTAAAAGTAAACTCAGTATTAAGAAATACGTGTTACCTTTTGTAAAAAAAAAAAAAAAAAAACCGTAAACCCTAATATAACATTGATTTTCATTAAATCCACACACTTATGCATTTGCAGAGATAAAAGACTATTATCATTTCCCCATTATTTACACTGCCCTTGAGGTTGCAAATTCTAACCTGCAGACTACGGAAGCAATTACTGTGCAAATAATGCAGATGGTGCAACAAAGTACTTAAGAAAATGGTTTTTCCATTAGACAGACACTTTGGTCTCTATAAGGACCTCGTCTTGTGTCATCCCCTTTGAAATTGTGTGTGTGTAATGCATTCACCCATTTGTGTCCATCCATGTGTGTAGCATCCACATTCTGCGCGTGAAAGGCTATTAGTGACCTTTCCCCAGTGTTTATTAAAGAGGAATGTTACAAAGCTCTTGGACAGCTTTTAGGGGCACATTTGCTGACGACTAGTGTGTGTCATAAGAACATGTTTTTGTATGTTTTGTTTGCAACAGGTCTGGATGAACCGACATACTGTATTTGCAGACGCATACAGTATAATATATGTCAACCATTACACAGCAATGGATACAAACAGACACACACACACACACACACACACACACATACACATACACAGCCCAAGCATTTTATTGTTCTCGTCTTGCATGCTTAATGACCTGGTAATGGATCCATTGAACGATTGAGTAGGCCTCTCACACCCAGAGGAGTTTGTTAGTGGTGGTAATGACAATGATGAGGGAGGCAGTCGCCCTCAATATCTGCTTATTGCTCATAAATCTCTCCATAGGAAATTCAGCCGTCATTCACTCACCTCTCCATATCACCACTCAACTGTTTGAAGCAGTGGGGTGTAGTTCACCTTTGACAACAGGACTTTCCTCTGTCCATAATTGTGCCTCAGTTTTTCAAAGGGCCCTTAGAGCCACTTAAGCAAACGTTACGGTGTTTTCTGACCTCATTGTCTCATGTCTGAACACCTGGGTACTCCCCATTCACAAGCAGAAATCACAAATGGTCATGAAACTTAGGCAGTGGAACATAAGTACTAATGCATACCTTATCAACTCCTCACACCTAATGAGCAAATTAGAAAGCATTAGTGGTGCTTTGAATGTTATGGCGCTTTCAGTTTTACTTCAGACTGACATCACCTTTTAACTACTAATGGGTTCTAAAGACTTGACCACTGCTTCCCATGGAGCACACATCTGCATGTACAGACCAATGATTATGGACCCATCCAACCTGTGTGGTACAGGCTGTGTAAATCATAGATATTGTACGCTGACCCAGCATCCACTTAGGAAAGTGACATACATGTTTTGCCTGACTCAAGACCATAGGTTTGCCTCATTTGGGGCTAATGGCAGAGAGTGTAAGCATCTGGCTTTTACCCCTGTTGTCAGAGAAAATTAGAAAGCAATGGTTATGTGAGCTAATGTAGAAAAATGATTACACTATGTAAGTGCTACACCTATAATGACAGACAGAACCTTCTAATCTTATCATCCTATATATATTATTCTTATTGACCAAACTAATGTCTCTGCTTGTACAAACAGAGTAACAATTCATAACCTTGGTTTGTTAGGTGCCATACATCAGGATTAAGAGTCTACAACCATGCTAGCAGGACAGTACAGTGGGTAACTGTTAAACAGCATGCTCAGTTGTCACATGACTGATGTTTCACACTCAAAAGCTTTAAAGAAGAAAGGGGGATTGTGCTTTGAAAAGATCATAGGTGAACCTTTAAGCTTTAAGCTTGAGATTTGCTCAATATTGAATTTCCATGACCATGGAAATCACAGTGGTAGTTCTACAGCCTACTTAAACACTTGTGTAATTACACAGGTAGAGATGACCTGGATCTGTAGAGATCCTCCTCCAAGGTCCTTTACAATACAAAGTTAGCATGATAGTTCCCATAGCATCTGACACTGTTTAGAAATGCAACAGACAGTTCATTTATTCAAGTGCAGTAAGACAAATATAATAGTTATTCCTCAAAAGACATTACTGCTTTTCTGAAAAGGCTATCCCGTGCTGCATAAATGTGGCCACTTGTCACCATCAAGTCATGGGATGCTCTTTTATTTACTTCTACTGCATTATTGTATCTTGATGCTCAGAAGCTCAGCTATTCAGAAATGAACTATTGTTGACTTTATACTGAAGAAGGCTTTGCATATATTGCAATATAAGAGCTTAATGTTGTAAGAGCAAGAAACAAGAAACTTTATTACGTTATTGAAACAAGTTTAATGCAAGCCAACAATCTAGATGCTGAGAACATGTGGTAAGTCTACAGTTCTGTCCACTGGGAGGAAACATATTGATGATTTATTCAATCTGAGTTTCCTTCGCTGATTATTTTATCCCCATTTAACATAATATTATTTTACTTCCTTATCCAGACCAGTGCGCACTTTATCTTTAGCATAACACATTACAAAAAGAGCAATGACATTAGTAATTATGTACAGACTGTACCATGCATTCACTTCTGAACAGGTTTTCAGAAGTACAGTGAGAGATTTCTGAGACAGTGAGTTTTCAGAAGGGAAAGGGGGCAGAAAGGGCCAGTGCCAAAGTATTTGGTACCCTGAGATCTTCTGAAGGCTTTAGGGTAAAGTTGTCCTAAATAACTGACAGTAGACTGATGGATGTACAACAGAGCTCAGGCTATTATCGGACACAAGGTGACTTCTGCAGGGCTATTTTTTCAGTCCTCTTCACAGGCGTATTCTCATATCTGGTTCATCTGGTGGAGTGACGAGATGAAACCTCTGAGCGGGCTATCCATAAATGGCTCGAATGAAAGATTGGCAGTGAAGTTTATGAAAAAAGGAGGAAGCAAAGAAATCAACCAATCAAAAAAGTTGAAGCCTACAGTGTGAGGTAGTGATTCGCTCTTAAGAGCACTTGGGTGAGTAATCTTTTTTAGGGCACCGAGCTGCCATTGTGATACTGTGAGCATGTGGGTTAGTGTTTCTCAGGGGCTTGTATGCATGAGGGAAAATAGCTTTGTTGAAACTTTGTTGCTCATTAGGCATCATAAGCACACCAAGGTTGGATCCTAATTGAATCATAAAATGCTTGACAGCCTTGTTTCTGCACGGAATAGTAGTCAGCAACCAAGTGAATGCAATTACTCATTGTAGTTTAACTTAACCTTTTCAAAAAGAGTCTGTTCAAGTTCATGACAGGAATATCTCATTTTGAAAGAGCTTTCAAGCTACTTAACTCCATTTACTGTTCAGTAGGTACAAAACAGAAAACCAAATCCTCCGAAATGAATCGAATCCTCTTACATTGTAGAAACATGGAAACAAACCTGATCTTTTCTTCATGATTGGGTGTTAATAGAGTAGTGAACATTAATTTCTTAGCATGAACTCTCACACACTGTGTATACTATTTACTGTATGTGTGGTAAATATCAATCATCATTTCAGTGTCTAAATTTTCCCATTTTATTTGCTCTAATCCCTTGCAGCGGGTCAAGAGAGAGGAGAGGAGCAGAGGGAGAGTTGAGGGAGAATAATGCCATTTCAGGATAGGCCTTATTTAATTTACTGCAGGTCGATAGAGGTTCTCCAATTGCCTCTCCCAGATTAATAAGTAACCCACACGCGCTGTCCATCACTGTCCATCTCCCATTAGGCCTCTGAAATGGGGGCCTGAATTGCCTGGCAAGGTTGACTCTGATGGAAAACACACTCTCTAACTCCTTTTCTCTCTCCATCGCCATCCATTTCTCTCCCTCACGCTCCCCTTTTTGCTATCAGGTTTCATTTTTAAGACGTACTCCCTGCAGAGAAAAACAGATCAACTGCATTAAAAACACACAATTATTCATAAATGCCTCGTGATAATGAGCGGCATATAATGTCATCTTTGGCATTAAGCGTGCATGCGAGAAATAGCAGCGGATGTCAGTACATTTATCCTTGACTTTCTGCAGAAATCTACATAACATTTAGTGTCCATAAAACCTGCTATCTTTACCTGGAAATGTGATGCCTGAGAAACAGTTCAGCCTCTGAGTCACAGTAACGCCTGAGACGAAGCAGCACCTTTTCACTGTTGGGTGGCAACTCCTCCACAGCTCCACAACACCAATATGATGGAGTGGAAGTTCCCCTTGACAGTAATTGTTACCTTTCTTGGCAGCCCTAGGAAGGGGCAATGAAGAGATTTCAGCATCCTTTTTACAGACACCCACTGAAAAATGATAAATTCTGGAACAACTCAGTTAATTATGGTGACCTATGTGCTGTGTTAACTAGAGACTTGCACTTACAGTCCCATCTCATACCGTGTTAAACCTTTTGCAAACTAAATTATTAACTGAATTATCATTTAATTTTGTTTCTTTAAAATTCACTGTAAAGTATTTTTGTTCCTCTGTTAGAAAATGTAACTGCAGTTGACAACCAGTAAAAACCTAATCAACCCTGAGCTCGAATTGGATGAGAAACATTATCTTATTGGCAACCCCTAAAAATGAATGATGTTCTCTTTTATAAACTGTGATTGGTTTATAAAATAGAATGTGAGGATGCACACAGAGAACCACAATCCATAATTTAGTCTCTAATCTTTCAGGGTAAACCATAAGTATGAAAATTTTCCTGTTGACTTCTCACAAAAATCTTCCCTATTTTACTGGGACTGACGATATTGGCAAGCCAGGATTTATAGTATTGTTGCAAGCATGTTTACATGTAGACGTCCACAATATATACTGATACAAAGCCTCCCTGTGTATGTTCTGTAATGTGCAGCATACCAACAAACCCTCAAACCTCAAGGACAAAATAAGTCTTGTGTCAGTGTCTTTCAAAATGACCCAGACTGCTGTTCCAAAAACAACTCATATGAGCATTTAGGAAACCAGGAAAAGCACGGGTGCAAACAATAAGATTACTGATTGCTGAATTCTATTCAGATGCTGCAGTTTCAAGGTCCCGGCTTTGCACATGATGGCTTGCTGGCACACTTGACAAAGACAGAGCCTTATTTAGTCATCGGTCATTAATCATACATGCCTACATACATACGTACAGAAAACAAACAAAAACCCCCACATTCCTGTACAATACTCGCATAGATCTGAAACAAATGAACAAACATATGCACTAAGTTTTCCCTTATTTGCCTTGCACATAGTATTAGTCTCATATAGATACTTAAAAATAATCATATGTTCCCCTTGATCCTCATAAACATATTAAAACTGGTAAGAGGAGAGCTATGCCAAAAAGGGATGAAGTATTCTTTATAGCTGGATAATCTGTATATTATCTATAATCCATAAGGAAAAGGGAAACTTGTCTATTTATTTCCTTGAAAATTGTTACCATCCAGTATATGGAATACATTCTAAAAGCCAATGCACACTTGAGATGTGCCTTTGGATGGTTTGAAGCTTGCTCCTTTGTGGAGAACAGCAGCTGCAGTCAGCATGAATTCACAGCGGTTACAGTGGATTCCAATAGTGACCCAGAGTCACAGCAAAAAAATGTGGCAAAACATTTCAAACATCCATAGAAATGTCTTAAAGTGCTCCAGCAGAATGTCCTACTTCTGCTCCGCTCATCTTTTATTCTATATGGTCTAAGCAATGCTTGTTTTGCCAGTAAATTTGTGACGTTAGAGCAGCGTTTTGAACTATGACGATGTGATAGTGTGACATGAAAGCAATGTATTTAGCTATTTTGTGGAGAGACAGTATGTGGTTCATTTGCCTTAGTGATTTGCTAATCCATGGCTCATTTCCCATGTCAACATTTTGAAGCATCCATTTGAAAAGCGCCGACATCAAACATTTTGCAGATACGTGGAACAAAATTCCAGATAAACATTCGAGAAGTAATATTACATAACCTTTTATTAAAATCAGTAGATGGCCCTCAGGTGGATTTATGTTACAAGGCCTCACAACGTGTTGGCTCTTGTACCAGATAATCCAGCAGAGACTGATGCTGAGGATCTGAGTGAGGATAACGTATTATCTCCCCACAACAGCCGAGTTGAATGAGGATTCTCCTTCAGAGTAAAGAATAGAGATGGAGAGACAGAGGAGCCAGATAAAAACATGACAGAGGTGGTACATGCCCCTTTATAGGTAAGGTTTATAGGTACTTTCCACAATAGGAAAACACTAACATTGGCCGTTTGTAGGTTTGCTTAAAATGGCATGTGTTTACATTTTATTCACAAGTGACCTTGCTCAGTGGTGTGAAAGATGACTGTCCACCTCCAGTAGCAAAGGCACCGTCATGCTAAAAATCACTTTAATTTCCTGTGGCCACCTACATGTGAAAAGAATAATATCTAAACGTGAGTTAAGCACTCAACACTTTTTGCAGTTCTGTTCATTTTTTTGGGTAAATCCTGAACACCTCTGGCAGTTAAATGAATTAAACCATGGTTTTAAGCAAGAGGTTAAAGCTAGTCTTTTGTCCCCCACAAAGCACAGTACCTTCTTTTGAATAAGAGAGATATTCTTGGAATATCCATTTTACACAAAAGATGTTTCCTCATTTTAGTTTTCCATCATCATCCAGAAATGTGTGGTGTTTAGTGAACTGCAAATGTAATAGGTCTCTGGCTCATCATGGCCTTCAAACAGCAAGCATCCTGGAAGAGGAAATAGGTAATAAGTAATGTCATTTTTAAGGCTGTTCACCAAATATAGCTGGCATATGCAGAGAGGGAGCATAATGAAACATTCACAGAAAACCTGACGAGAATCTTTAGATTGTAGTCTGTCTGTCTAGTTGTCTTGTTCTTGATGTAATGTAAAATTCATAGAAAATTAAACAATAGGGACTTTTAAATGAAGAGAAAGACCCACGTCCTTTCGTGAATTATCAGTGGATCACTTGAATTGTACTGGCAAGTGTTCTTTGTTGTTGTTTGTTTGTCTGTGTGTTTTCCTGGCATCCATGATGCTCCTTCACAATGGCATTATGCAGTGTTTAAGCTCCTGGCTACTCAGTCCAAACAAATGAAGCAACGATGCAGGAGGTTCACTTAAAGTAGTCGTGTTTACCTGCAAGGCTTCCTTTGCCAGTAAGAGGTTGCTCCTTTTCTTTTTCTTTTTGTTTAAACTTAGATGTAGGGTCTGTAATACAGGCTCCCTCACAGTGGTCACTAATCAGTTTTGCATTTTTAAACCATCAAATTCCTTCTGATGCCCTTTGATTTAGAGATTTTCACATTATGCTGTCGCTAGAGCACACTGTGCTCTGTTGTAGGCTTAATGTGTCTGCAGAACTCGAACTCTTTCTGAACCCCTGCAGATAATCAACCAAATGTGTTCCAAGCTTGTGTTTTGACTGTATGACACAAGAGTCCATTATTAGTACTGAAGAAGCTGTGAGAGTGAAGAATTTATTGTGATTAAAAAAAGGCACTGGGTCATATATACAAAAGTGAAAAATGAAAATAAATACTTTATTCAAAAGAATTCCAGTACTGAATCAAAATTTTATTTAAATTGAAAATAAAACCTTTTCCTACAGTTTCTTTAAGTTTGAAGACATTGCTATATTTTTTCCACGATCAAAACTTCAACTTAATAAGTACCTAATAACTTCCAGGTCCTTCCCCTCTCTTGACAGTGCTTTCCAGCTGACCTCCAGAGCGCCTCACCACAGCATCGCTCACTCAGATTCCCTCTTTTTAACTCAGTTTTCTTCTTCTTATCTTTCATGTTATTTTCTTGTTGCTTGATCATTAGCTCATGTCGTTAGCTTATGTAGTGGAGAGGAGCCTGTGCAGGAGCAGCGAATGGGGCTCTGTCAGATACTCTGTTCTGATTGGTTGATTTTGACCTGGACACAGAGGATTCTTGTAAAATGACCTTACAGGCAGCAGGTGGAGCTGGAGAAGCCTGATTTTTATCACAGATTATCTGTCGCATGTACTACTGTCAGAACATAGTGACAGCTTTAGTGGATAAGACTAACATTCATTTTTAAATAACTTACTTCTGCTTTAACCAACCAAAGTTTATTTCTTTCTTGCTGTCAAAGCACAGAGATCATGGGAACATTAACTTTTACCGGGAAAAGTAATTCACACCCATTTTAAGGAACTCGGCCATGGCCACACATTGTTGTGTGTGGTTATTTTGCCAAAACCTCCTTTATCCAACTGTCAGCAACCTTGCTACATACGTGTGTTCAAGGAGGTTTATCTTTACGAAATCACAAGTAATAAATAAACAAAATAAGCAAAATACCCATATTATTTGGCCAAATTCACAAAATTGTAATCAAGGTTTGATGAATGGTTTCACAAGATTTACAGCTTTTGCCTCTCCGAACAACTTAGATAAAGCAGATAAAGCATGACAGACCGGAGCATGCTTTGTGCGGTTTGATTTCACATATCTGGGAATTGAGTTACGTTGCCTTGCACAGCTTAAATAATTTATTGTTTTAGAAGAGTCAGTTTTACTATAAACTGTGTGCTGCATGTTTTATAAAATCTCCCAGGGTTTGATTCAGTGAAGTAAGAAATCAAGTAAAATGTTGCACATTTAAGAGGTTGCTTCTCAGATATCACCAACATATAAAGTGATACTTGACTGAGCACAAAGCTGAACAAGGAGTATGAAAGATTAAGTCAAGTTATAAAATATGAATTAAGAGTCAACGTTTGCCACTTTTATCCAAACAACATGCAACAAGTGTTATTCTAAATTTTCCCATAAAACCCACCCTGTTTGTGTCTCTCAGCTGCAGGTTCAGTGGTTCCTACTTATACCTTTAAAAACCTATTTAAAGAAAGCAGCAGAAAAGAAGAATTTCATTTTTTTTAAGGAATTAGTCATTTTCTGCTGGAGATGTCACTGCAGTTTTTAGCAAATGTTATTCGAACAAGGGCAAATGGTGAATTTGTTTGTTGGGGACTATTTTCAGCTGCAGATTATTACACAATTGATGCACTAGTGAATATTTACAACAGAAGGACAGTGTCTGTGGGACTGACTCAAAATAAACATGTTTATGGTGACATGAAGGAACATGTGCAACAGTGTGACTCATTGGTGTGTGTTTGTTTTTTTACGGGGTCTGGTGACAATGAATTAATGAAAAAAACAGAATAATACAATAAAATAAAATATTATTGTGTATGTTAAGTTTACACACAGTTTCACACTGAAAGTCAAGTTATGAATTCTGAAAAAATAAGCCTTCATTTTTTGCAAATGATAGTGACTGATTAAAATTTTTTATTTTATTGGTTTTACACAGTTCTGTATGAATAAGGTCACTGTGTATCACGTTCAGTGATGACAATATTAAATGTTTTAATATTATAAGACAAAAAAATCATTATTGGTAGGTCACAGGCAAAGAAATGTGTGTGCATCATCAGCCTATCTTTGAAATATGGACAGCTTAAATAACAAACACAAAACCTGATGAAAAAGACACAGTTGACAGGAAAGACTTGTAGGAAAGAGACCACACTGTGAATTAGACGTGAGTGAAAATGTAACAGACTCCGTGTGTCACATCACGCTCACAAAGCATTTGTTAAAAGTTGTCTTGAAAGGTCACGGTCTTGGCACAGTTTGGGAGAGGGGGCTCGTCTCTGCGGCCATCACGCCGCGCTGTAAGGTAACAATCTGTTAACGGCAGGTCCGGCAACCGAAGCTCATCTCTGTCCGGTAATCCTAAAGTCAGCCGTGCATGTCCTGTCACGGCTTGATCCACCCGGGCAAATCAGCTGACCCCACTTTCTTCGATATGTAACATTCGCCGGCATGCACACCGCCCCCGTGTTACGTCCGGGAGATATCGAACACTTCATAAAACACACGCTCTTGGGCTCAAATGTCACTGTCCTAAGCAGGGCTCTGTCAATACCTCCCTGACCTTTCTCTGTGTTTAACTTTGTAGGATATCAGGCTTGGTGGTACAAGCAGAATGGAGGGCACACAGAGGAGTCCCGCTGTGCAAGAAGGGGAGGTGGGGAGGTCTGCACCGGAGACATGTGAAGCATTGAAAGCCAGCATGGCCTTAGGGGAGACATATAATCCCTGAAATAGCAAGTCACGCTCAGGCTCCAGTAGACCAATTAGAGGACTGTCAATCATTGAGTCAGAGCCTGTTAGAATCATCAGTGTAGAGTGAGACTAAAAATTTAAGATCACCCTGCTGAACAAGCGTTTTAGCCATCAGTTTAAGATCTCTGCATAACTTTATTATGCACCTCATGTGACTTAGTGAGTGACGCCAGTGACGTGTCATCGTTATCACTTTAGAACAAATTAAATTGCAAAACAAAATTCTTTCTCTCTTTTTTTTTTATTTTGAAGCAGAGTTTTAGAGGAAAATCCATTTACAGAGAATCCAATTATCTGAAATAAAAATGAATGACTGCTTCCACCTATTTCCATGCCGCAGAAATGAAATACAAAATGGAATAGGCTCAACTGAGTGAAAGCTTATCTTTTCTTCTTTAAGAGATGAAGGAGGTCTCTGACTGTTTTTTTTTTTTTTTTGCTGTCTCTCTTTTTTATTGTGGTTGGCTTGGCAACAGGCTCCTGTCAGTCAGTGTAACTTTATTCAATTCCCCAAAATGAACAGGAAACCTGTCCAGGTGGCGTAGGTCATATTGACAACTTAAGTACATCCTGACACACTCAGGAGGAGGAAATTAGGGTTGTATCAAGTCATTACCTTTTTTTTTCCATGATTGGTTTGTTGCTGTGTCTTTATAGTGTATGACATTTAAGCAACTGTGTTAATTGAAAGTGTGAAACTGCATTCTGGGTCAAGTAACTACCTCATTAATGCTCTGTTTGTCTCAGCGTGGTACGGTATCAGCAGTGCATAAAGCTTCTACGGAGTAAAATAGTCTATTGAGAATGGCAAATGTTATTGATCTATGTATCTACAGGATGGTGGAGAAGGTAATATTGAAATGTCATAAGAGAGGACTTTAACTTTGAAATAAATAAGTAGCCACAGTAAACACTGATAGAAGCAAAGTCATGCAAGGTGCTGTCTACTCGCAGCATTTGTCGCCCCTCTGTAGTCTGTATCTAAACCCTCCCTGAGTTCAGCATGGCTTACAGACTGCTCTGCTTTTCATATGAAATAACTTAGCATTTTTAAACAGATGCCCCTGCACCGTCCCGTGCTTTAAAAGCCCATGAGTGCCGATTTAAAGACTTCTATGTTCAATATATGCTGCTAAATGCCATTTCAACTAATGTGACCTTTGTTAATAACGCTGCAGCCAATTATGGTGACTTACGAGTCCTCCTAGTTTTTTTTCATTCCTTTGCTCCCTCCTTTCTATCTGTGTGTTAAAATAAAATATAATCCTCATCTTAAACCCCAAAGGATGCTTTTTATGTCCAGCATATCCTCCTTTGTGGTGCTAGCGTAAGGCCAATGAGATGTCCACAGTGATGATTTGCAAGACCGCAATTGGTCGTTTTTCAGGAAATCATATCAAAAGAGTAATGCTGTTATTTTTTTCTGAAGATTACGATCACAGCATAATTTTTGAGCACTAAATGCACCATGGAGCGATGTTTTTATCAGTGTTATGAGAGTTCTTTGTATCATGCACACGCATTCACGTAGGCGAGTGGACATCATAACACACTTGCAGCTGGTTTGATCGACAGCAACATGGAGGAAATGTAGCAATCAGTCAGTGGTGAGTTGATGACGAAGACGGCAAAAAAACTAGCTAAGATTAAATACACTTTAAAAATTGACTCACACTAACACAATGCATGTAGAAGAGAAACACTGGATATTAACATAACTTTGTTTGTTTATAAGAAAATTGCATGCGTAATTGCATTACTCGATCAGTTTTCTCTTTAATTTTCATTTCTTTGTTATAATGTTCCTGATGCCACATACTCATTTCTGTCCCTGTACAAGCTCCTCACAACCTTTATATCTACATTTAAAATTTAAACTCCTGTGACCAGCATTATTGAACCGTAACCGAAAAAATCATAAAGGCTTCAGTAAGCCCCCTGACAGTGGGCGTCATTGATTTACTCGAGGACAATAAAAAAAAGAGCCTCTCAACTGAAACATTTAAGCTAAAGCCTTATACTGTAGTTTGGCCAATTGATTCTGCCCTGTTCTACCGCTGCAACCCGGGCCTCCATTACAAACGCTTTGATTGGAAGCCGTAAGATAACAAGACTAAGTGTTTCCGAAGGTTCATCATGTTTTAAGAGAACAAAAACTATTGTCTTCACCTGCTCCTCTGTCTCTGTCTTTCCTGGTGACATCATTAAGATAGTGGAGATTATAGTGGTGTGGAATTAATGGTCGCCCTCCACTGTAGAACAAAGCTGGTCCGGGCACACAGGAGCTCAGGTAATGAAGAAGCAGCATGAGTTATGGCTTCATGCGGGGGCGGGCAGATAAATTTGGAGTGCAGGAGTGGTGACTGCTGACTTATCAGCCCTGTGGAGATGACTGAAATCCCCAGACTATGTGCTGCCCTGGTCTCCCACCCCGGGGCATTAAAAGTGTGTTTGTAATTTTACCTTTAAAGGAACAGTTCAAAATCCATGTGTAGCTACAGCCAGCAAGACTGAGGTAGTTTAACATAAAGAATGGGGTGGAGGGGGGGTAATGGCTAGCAAAAAACAACATACTACCACTCTGAAGAGAACAGGGCTAGTAGTTTACATCTGTTTCCAGTCTTTATGCTAAGCTAGGCTACAAAGCTAGCTACAAACTTAGCGTGCAAACATGAGAATGATGTGCATGTATCAATCTTCTCATGTATAAAAACAAACCCATTAGATAATATGGTATAATAATATATATGTAATAATATATATGTGTATTTATATTATATTTATAGAGTTATATTTAATGCATTTTGTATTCACTTGACAGGAGGCAACACAAAATTCTGAGATGGGGAAAACAATGACATAAAGGTTTCCTGGTGATAAACCAGGGACATGGTGAGCATATGCAATGTGTCCCAGACTGTTTTATTCTTGTTTTTGCACCTTTGCCCTTCAGCACTCCGCGTTGGTCTCTGCGGGCTTTCATGTGTGTGAGTGTGTCTGTGTTGGCCTTGTGATGGACTGATGACCTGTTCACACTCTCCCTGTCCTCCATGCAGTGCATGCTGAGAAAAAGGGATGAAGTGTAAAGAGAAAATGTTTTATTTTGATCTATGATTTTTCTTCTTTTATCAACACTTCCAGTCACAGAGCCTGTGGACACTGTTTCTCAGATCACTAACGGTATGAAAAGTTGTCTTTGTACTGTTATCGGCAATAATATAACCCCAGCTAGGCCTAGAAAATGGTGTGACAACTGCTGGAGTGGTTCTCCACTAGATTAAATCTTAGCAGCACATTCTCATAAAAGGTTAATATGGCTGCTTCCTTGCAGGTAGAGTGTTTTGGGGTGAAGCGTTAGGAAGATTACTGCTTGTACTTTTGTGACACCAGCACCCCTCCAAATCATGTGGACGTCTCAGAGATGATTCTTAAAATCACATAAATCAAGAAATCCAAGGGGGGAAGTTCTAATTCAGTGCAAAAGGAAGCCTTTTAGTTATCATTAACTCTTAGCTGTAACAAGATTTGGGGAATATTTCTTTCTCTGTCTGACAGTTTGGCTGGGTGCTAAATGTTGTATGTAACACCCGACAGAGGTGTTTTGACTGGACTGGAGACACATCTCACATTAACACAATGTGAATCCACTGCGTGAATCACTGTTATAAATAAGTGGCGTTTCAGTGCTGCATGCTCAGCATAACGCACAATGAGACGATGCTCTTATACCACAGAGTTTTATTATTTACACTGGGGGAAACTGGTCAGTATAGCTATATTGAACTGACAAGAACTTATTAGTCCACAATTTTAATTCAAAGCCATTACATATTCCCCTCAGGTAAGCCCACCAGGAAGTTGCTTTAGCAGTAGAGGGCACAGCCATGTCACATAGTATGACACAAATGAATTAATGAACTGCTTAATTAGCAGGCGCACACTGCTCATATTTGTGGGGGTGTATTCACAGTCTAGCACTCACGAGACACCTGACAGACTGTGTCTTGCTGTAACAAGCCCAGAGGAGATGGAGCGTGACTGGCCGTGACACCGTAATGCGGTGCGTTATGCCAAAGGTTGTGCCCTCTCTGTCCTTGCCCGCATCACACGTGTAGACCAAAGGAGCCTCTTCCTGTAACGTGTGGCGTGGATCATTACACGGGCCATTGGTTTTGTCTGAGGAGCCTCACGTTATGTTATCCTGCATTTTGCCCTTGTTTGGATCAAGGAGGTGTTTTTTTAAAGCTGTGGTTTTTTTTGCTGTTTTATTTTGGGAAGTTGCACATGTGGCTTGGCCTGTTAGTTTGGGACATAATTTGGATTAAAAATGTGCACAAGTTCCTGTTTTATTTGCAGTGCAGAGCATTGTAACAATGACCTCTTTAAATCATAAAATCACTCCCTGTGACCGAATATCCCGTACAATGAAGGGAAGGATCAGTGCTGTCGGCGGGCTTCTCATTTTTTAGATTTTTCAAGCTGCATCAACACTTATTTTGTGATTCAGCCAAACAACAATTTGAAATTGTTGGCTGTAATCTGGTAAATGCTCAGCCAAAGAAATGTTAAGGGAATGAAATGCCACCAAGAATTGTTTTCATTAAAAAAGCCTGCAAATGGCAAAAACTCGCAATGTTCACTTAGACCAACAGTGATGAGTCTGTCAATCAGCAGATACTGTGTGCACACTGTTTTCCAGTCAGGTGTGCTGATTCTAATTGAATACTAACATTAACATACAGTAAACAATAGTCATAACCCATACATTTATTTTTTTAATTTAAATCTGCAATAACTACTTTTGGAAACAAGTTTTGAAAACAACATTCACATATGATCAACTTTTATGTTGATAATGTGATACAGTTCCTTTCATTGCATTTATTTGGCGTGTTTCTTCTGGCCACCTGGTGAATGCAAGTCCAGTATTCACTCACATACAACTGAGTGGAGCTGCCAATTCATTTCTTTTTTCTCATTAGGTTCATCAATGTCAGCGGCCTCTGACACTGTCACATTATCTCATACACTGTTGTTATAGAAAATATCGATTATAGCCACTTAAGTGAATCACAGTTATATTTTAATTTTCAACTTAATCAGGATTTCTTGACATTCAGGCTGAACAGCAATTTGTCCATCAGTCTGTGAAATTAAATTATTATTATATTTAATTATTGTTAGCTTATGTTAGCTTGACATCCAAGGTAAGACTACAAGCTTCCACAGGATCAATTAAGAACTGATGTTGCGTGACTTAACAGCAGTTATTATTACAATAAATTGGAAACTACATAGCAATCATGATTAAATATATTTCAGCTTTTGGACGTGTTCATCGGAATAATGAAAAAGCTGATTTCGGTATCTCAGCTATGTGGCTGTTAACACTAAATGTGAACTACAGTGAAATTGGTTTTCCAGGGGCAGGCAAAAATTCAAGTTGGCTTCAAGTAAAAGTTTGGTTAACTACTTGTCAGTGGCACATTTAAGTCCTGATGAAAGGGGGGGATGCTTTCCCAACTTATTTTTCATTCATATGCTTTCAAAATTCCTAAACATGTTTGTTTTTAATCAGTGTAATCAAAAATTAAATTAGCATGCATTCAAAAAGCCTGTTAAAATAGCCCCGACAAACAATCCAAGAGAGACCAAACTGTAATTTCCTGGCTTGAAATGTGCTTTGGACGGGAAGCAGCTGTGGATACGTAGGCGTATAATATTGATGAAATTCCAATATTCACCAAACAGTCTCCCAATCTAACTCTAAGTGGTTATTTAAGTTTCAAGAGATGAGAATCAAATTGGATTTGACATTTCTCATGTCCATGTATTACCATTTCACCATGAGCACAAACTGTGTTTTGGCAGGTTCGTTCTCTCTTCATTCTCCTCGAATAAGCCATCTGCAAATGACAACTTGTTAAATAAATTAAAAGCTGATTAGACCACCCCACTGGTGCAGACACATGTTTTGCATACTGTGTGTGTGAAAGAGTCTTTGAATTGCTCTCTACCACATTAGCCTGACACATTCAACTATTGATTATTTCCACTTGGAAGATCTTACTGATCTCATAATGGCGGAGTCCTGACATGTATTTTGAATTTTAAAATCATACATTTCACAAGCAGGTGCAGAGGACTGGGATATTTTTTCTGCAGGATGAAAAAAGGGCTTGTTTCTGATTATTTCAAAGTAATAAGTGTGTTTCTATCAAGTCGTATGCAAATTAAGCATGACAGATGTGTAACTGATAATTACTTGCCATTGAATTCATGCCATGAGTGACCACTCCTCCTTCAAAGGATGTTTTTAGCAAAATATAAGAAGTGATATTGACTCTTAATACTTACCTGATTATCTATCGTGACCAACAACCAACACTGAGGAGCCTTAGTGCTCTGCAAAGGAGAAAGCTTCAATCCTGTATATCCAACGATTTTCCATTCTCAACAAACTAAATTGGAAAAGTAATCCAAACAGTAGACTTGAATGTAGTAAGATAAAATAAAATGCTCCTAACACCTCTAGGTGTTTAGAGAAGCTGCTAAATATAATATGTATGTTTATGTTTTATTTATTTACGGACTTCCTGTTGCTTCAGCAACCTAGATATTTAATGTCACAAAGCTATAATTAATTTGATGCTTAATTTCAAAGTACTGATATTCCGCACTTCATCTGTGTCTCATTGTAACAAAGGGATAGATGGATGAACTCCTGTGATTACTGGTACTATAGCAACTGGCTACATTTCAATTTTCTTTTTTTTAAATTGACTGTCCCTGCTTTGAATATCCCCTTAAACTGTAGGATGGATGATAAGAATATGTGATACACTATAACCTATGGATTAATTTCTATGATTGCATTAAAAAAAAAACTGTGAAGCAAAAGGTCAGGCAGGGCAATTTTACTGACAGAGCATATTTCACATTCATTAATAATGATCTATAATGAGCCATACTTTGATTTAAGCTAATTAAAATATTTTATTTTAATTCTCCTCTTTGAAGAACCTTCAATGTAAGTATAGGTTATTATGTGAGTATAGATTTGTGCAGAGTTGATGTTTGGTGTCCAGCCTATGAGCTGGTCACTCCCCTCAAGGACACAACAAGCTCAGCACAGCAGTGAGTGGGGAGGGATGATACAGACCAAGGAAAAGATGAACTTATCGCCTACAGGTAGGTGCTGAGGTGGAGGCGAGGCTTTTGAGATAACATGTGAACAGCAGCAGCGGTGGCTGCTCTGACAGCTAGTGACAGCGTGGCTTTCAGGGGAAGGATGTGGCAGCAAAGGGGGAGCTAGGTAGACTGTCATCAGGTACACTGCTATGATTAAAAGGCTGCGCTGGATATATGATGCAGCGAGAAGCGTATGCTATGCGAGTGTATGGACTCAAATTGACTGCCTTAAGTAGCTTGTGAGCTTTGCTACATTTCTTCCAGATTGGCTTTCAGCTATTTCCACCTTTACTTCCGACCACGAGAGATCCAAATGACCAGTGTTGTAGTTTTAATGAACCATTTAAGGACATCAGTATTGTCAACCTGGAAGAGACCTGATGTTTTATGATTAAAACTTTCTATCCTGATAAGAGTCATCAGGATAGACAGATGTCATCAAAACATAACATTCATTCAACATTCATCCATTTCAACCTTTTTTCCACTCATTGATAGTTCTTATATTCTGCATCTCAGCTTGAGAATAGGCTCACACACTGTAGTCATTGAAGCTTTCTAAAGGTTAGGGGCAAGGGTACCTCTGGGAATAAAAGGGCCTGTGTCATATCTCATCAGAGAACCCAAGAGCTTAAACTGTCTGGGTAGTTCATTTCAAGCGAGGAGTTCCATTGCAAATTGGCTGCCTTTATTCCAGCTATCCTCTGTTTTAATACTCTCAGATCCTTGTGCCCTTCATGCCTGAGAAGAGAAAAAGTGCAGGTTAAGTCACAGTGATCATGTAGTCGAGTGCAACTTAGTCCGCCGAGAGTTCCCTCTCCCTCCATTTTAAATGATGTTAATGCAAATCAAGTGGGAGAGGAGGACTAAGTGCAAAGATGTGAGATGAATATCAATACCTTCCATTTTAATATAAAATGCTCTTTTCTTTTTAACCCCACTATACTGATGGTCATCTACAACCTGTGAACCAGACTTAATTCTCAAGCGTCCCTTTCAAATAAATCTGTTTAACCCACAAGGTCTGTCAATATTAACAGCAATCTGGGAATGATATACTCCTTTAAAGATGGCAGGAACATGAATTGTGTTTGGGAGTTCCCCTTGCTAGGGTATGTATTTATATAACATTTGTTTGATATTGTGGCAGGGTTTCAGGCTGATTGATGTTAGTGTTCCATAATATTTGAATACCATTTCTGGGTCTCTCTGGGTCTTCAAGCCTCTTCACATCTGGGTTGACAGGTTCTCAACAAGGTGCTTGCATGCCCACTGCCTGGACTGATCTTGGCTCTATCCCATTATCCACACTTGATGAGCTCGAGAACGCTTAGACACCTGGCGCGTGCGTCCACTGGCTTAGTGTAAGTGGGTCCTTTTCCTCCAGCAAGCTAGACCACTTTGTGCTACCAATGCATTTCATCCGCAATTGAACTAAGACCATTGGAAAACTGTGCTTGGTTAAGCATGTGACCCACAGTAGACCATATTGCTCACACTGCATCTCACAGAGGTAGACTGTAGTTAGTTACAGGGAACATAAAGCTGTCATAACTCCACTGACTCTCTTCACTTTTTACCTTTTTCAAATGACTGTGAATGAGTTTGTGTCTGTGTTTTGTTTACTGTCACTCAGTCACAGTACATATATATTATCATGAACTGCCTTGCATCAATTATCCACAGAGGTTAATGCTTTGGCATTTATTGGTAATAATTTTGTGTTTTGTAATAGTCAGTTATGTTTTAATCACCTGGATAAATGACCTTTTATCAGGCTGCAAATAATATTGTAGATTTGGATCACAAATCTGGTAGAGCATTCGGCCCTACAGTCCAGAGGGTGGTGGCCCCTGTAGCTGTGTGTTAACTGTCAAAAACACCAGAAGAGGAATAACTTCTGCCCTGTTGCAGTGTTCATCCAGTGAAACAGCCATTACGCAAGGCAGGAACTATCTATAAACACAAAGCAAACGCATGGATGAATTGCAAGCATTGAATTTATGAGCCACCACTCATTCAAGCTACTCTCACCCACACAGATCATTAGTGGATGCACTGATCAGGAATCAGATAAATGATATAAATGCTTGATACAGCTTCTGTGCGACCGCATGTGTTTAAATAGCTGCAGACATTTTTCTCCCTGGCACTTTTATGAGACAGGGAAAATGATGGTAAATTTCAGAGTAACTTCGACTGCCACTGTCACCGGGGACAGACCTTTTAGTGGCTACTTCCTCAAATAGCTTGCTGACACAATTACACTTGGGAGGAGTAAAGATTAGACGCATCTTGGACTGACGGATGCATTTTGATATTTACAAGAATTCATCTCAAAGAACCTTCCCAGAAGGTTTGGACAATCAGATTTCAGGGCTTCTCAAAACCTCTGTAGATACATTTACACTTCACTGACACATGACTTGACGATGTGCAAATAGGGTCTTTGTACTGATTAGTAAGCCACTCTGAACAAAGAAAATGTGGGCTGTGGTTTTAAAACAAACCATGCATGAAATGGAGGACACTTTCCAGTGGCCCCTTGTAGGAGCTGAACAGCGCCCGATCCATGAAATTGATGTCTGTGTTTACTGGCACCCAAAACCTCATGAGCACTGGTGTGTGTTTTAAAATAAAGTTAACAGGTCAAGTCACTAATTGCCCTGGATAGAGGATAAATAGGTCAGTGTACTGTGGGATTGATTGTATTGCATTTTAAAGTCTAATTCTCTGAAGAAGCATGGTTTATTATATTTGTATGCTGTGGCTTCACCGAACAGCTGAATTCAGCAGGGCCCACAATTAATAGTCATAGATGATCACAGAAGGGAGGAGTGCTTAAACTACATCTGTAACATATAGAAATCTCCATCCCCAATAAACATGCCCCCAGTCACGTCAGTGCAGCTGGAATCGATACAGACTGATGATGAAAACAAAGCCAATTAGAAAAGAAAACGGGCTTTAATGCCATCAACAACCAAAAAGAAAACTCTCTTGAGCCCAATTATCTGTCACGTATTCCGATGTGGTCACTCGATCAATAGATATAGACAATGAAAAAACTGTCTAACAGGACATCACTGGTCAGGATAATTAAGGTCGCTGAGCCATCTCACATCTCACTGTGACTTTGGGAGTAATTAAAATAAGCAACAGTTAACTCTCCCACTGAAAAGCATGAAGGACATATATCGGAGAGGGTACGCTTGTATTTTTCACCAGCGTATGCCCAAACTAGCCCAGACAGGTGGAGTCAGCACTTGTTACGCTATGTCGTGATGTGTACCAGTTGACAAATGACAAGTTAGGGTTTGTACTTTCCACAGATGTGATTCCTTAAGGTTCTTGGGCTATTTCAGCCTTTTCTGAATACTTTTGATTTAGCCTGTATAAAATGTTCACCATGCCAGTATGTAGTATCTTTGTTTTTCAGCACATCATAACCTATATGACATGACATACTATACTGAACTAGCTGACGTCACTTGATTGATGCCAGCGTGTTCGGGGACCTGCAGGGGTTAAGAACTGTGTTATTATTATTGTTCTAGTTATCATTATTATTACTTGCTCCTGTTTTCATTCCGATTTCCATTTAGTGTATTTATATTCTGCAATTCCCCCTATGTACAGTATCTTTTATTACTATTGGCATTCCTGTGTGAGATTCAGATGCAAATTAAACACGCATGTGCTTCATTGTTATTGTTACTTGAATCTCATCGCTGTCCGTAAACAATGAGGCTTCCTCCACTTTACACCTGTATCCAAGATGTGTTCAGTAACTATTCAGGTTATACGGTAATTATACTATACTGTATATACTATATGCATCGGTTGAACCACTGGGCGTGCAGTGTATTTGTCAAGTTGCAATGCATCTTGAGCCCAATAGATAATTATACAGTGGCTGACCCTGAAGAGTTACTAAGTGGGAGTGGCTTAAGTGCCATTCCCCATCAAGGAGATAATTAAGTAATAACACTGAAGCCTGCAAAAATAAGTGCATAGCACTTTTGTGATAAACTGTGATGACCTACCAGCTTTTTAAAGAGATTTCTTTTGTCCCCTGCAGAATTTCCAGCACAGTCCTTCACATCTGCCTTTGATGGTGCTTTTACAAACTTCGTATTCTTTCTTTCTTGAATCACACAAGATAAAGTTTTGTTTCTGTTTTGTTTTTTCTCCTTTGAAAAGAAAATCCATCATTGTAGCACTGTAATCCTGTTTTTTTTTGTTTTTTTTTTGTTTTTTTTTTGCTATTTAACATTTTCATGAAAAGGCTCCATATTGAATTCTGTTTTATAGATGAATGGAGAACTTCTCTGTGGTTGTAAAGAAAAATACAAAACTTGAGAAAGACAAAGAGAAAAAAATGGGAGAGAGATGTCCCCTACTCTGCCCCCTAAGTGCCTCCAGCCAGAACTGTCCTGGCAAGCTGTAGGTTGACTACAGAGAGATACATTTTCAGCCTGAGAGCCTGGGGGCTCTATCGGGACCAAAGTGTCACTAAAACAGAGAGGCTCAGTATCGCAACACTTTCAGAATGGCTCAGGGTGACAGAGCATTGACATCACTCAAGATGAAAACAAAACCTCTCTGACCTTTTGGTGTTGGGCTGTGTGTGTGTGTGTGTGTGCGTGCACACACGTGTGTTTTATTCTGACCAGGAGCACATGAAGTAACTGTTTGGTGGCTGTGGGTGCTCTTGAACGACTGCTAGCCGCCACTTCTGCTAATCCTCACTGTGATACAGAAGGGTGGGAATTAGTAAAATCTGTTCTGACCAGCAGTTTTTATAGCAACAATGGATTATGGGTGAATATGTGTGTTGTGAGTAGGGTTGCTCATAGCGATACCCCCCCCCCAGAGAATTGTAACGCAACTTTGCAGTCTCTTAGTTAGTGTGTTTCACCTCAGTGTCTTGGTTTTCTGGTCATCTTACTTCTTTGTAACAAGCAGCCGTTTCAGCAGTGAAACTGTAATAAACCAAGTGTATGCTACTTGCCCAGCACCGAACAGCAGACAGAGAAAGAGAAATTCACAGTTCCAGCAGCTCGAAAGATGGAAACACAGGGGCATAGGGGCATGCAAGTTTCAGAAAAAATGCAAAA
This sequence comes from Scortum barcoo, assembly GCA_023238725.1. Taxonomy (NCBI): domain Eukaryota; kingdom Metazoa; phylum Chordata; class Actinopteri; order Centrarchiformes; family Terapontidae; genus Scortum; species Scortum barcoo. The sequence goes on from CM041550.1 coordinate 22,465,915, forward strand.
ACTATAATAAAATATGATTTAAAAATACAATATAAAATAAAAATATAAAATAAAACATCTGGCAGTTCTGGTTCTAAAGGTGCAGTTGTGCAAAATGACAGTGTGTAACATACATGCGGTTTGTACACACTTGAGTCCAACATATAGATGTGTGCGTGTGTGTGTGTGTATATGATAAAGTGCATGTGTGTCCAAGGTGTGTGGTGTGAGTGTGTAGTAAGTCCGGAGCTCTGTGTTTGTTTTATCGCTCTCCCCAAGAGGTGTTGAAGAGCGATGGGGGAGGAACGATCTCCTCAGTCTGTCCGTGGAGCAGGACAGTGACAACAGTCTGTCACTGAAGCTGCTCCTCTGCCTGGAGATGGCGCTGTGCAGTGGATGATTTGGATGGATGGCGCTGTGCAGTGGATGATTTGGATTATCCACAGTGGTTTGGTCATAGCTCCCAGGCAGGATTCCTACCAGCCTCCATAAAGTTGAGCATCTTCTCTTTACTGCCACCAAGAGTTGCAAAGGCCCTCCTTCATCACCACTCTTATCACTGGTCCCTGAGCAGTTTGTGAAGTCTCTCACTGTATTTCACATTTCACACACAGAAATCAGCATGAGCCACTTGCTAGTCCAGAGGATGGTGGTAGTGTCCTTAAAGGTGGTAGTGTGAGAAACATACTTACACTATTAACATTTTGAATAGTAAGAAGTTTCCATAAATACAAACACGTGAATGACTTGTTTGGATAGACAGAAAATGTACATTTCTGCTCAAGATGTATAAAAACCCCCCTTTGCACATTCTATTTTGTGGGCATCTGATACATCAGAACTACTAGAACTAGAAAAATTATAACCGATAACTCAAAAACAACATTAATTTTTTTTAAGGTGCAATTTCTACAAAAAGAGAAAAAAACAAGAGTCCTTCTGCTGTTCTTTGGTTTTACTAACTTGCCCAGCTCTGTTGTTTCAATGCATGTGATGGACTGAGATAGAAAGGAGGCTGAGATCTGTGAAGTACCTGTCTCCAGAGTAGCAACAATCTGCCAAATGTTTTACAGCTCCTAGAATGAAACAAATGGAAAATAGAGATTTGTTTCACTTGCTCCATCTCTCTCTTGTTTACTAGTTTCCTAGTGCTCTCAGCCTGTGTGCACATACTGGTTCTCTTTATCTCACTCGTTCTGACTAGTTGGACAGCCAACACCAAACCTTGTATATGGGCTTGTAAAAGACTTCTCCTCATTCTCATATTAATACTAATGGCACCCGGTGCTCCTTACTGCGTGAATGAAGCAGTACACAGTTGTAGCGGTTGAGAGGTTTCTGTCTCACGAGGCAGCAATGTTCAGCGTTGCAGACTCCAGTTCCAGGGCCATTCAGCATTAGGGCCATACCACCAACTTAAAGTTTAATTAAAGGTCTGAGGATTGTTTCTGAGCTCCTGGAAAAGTGAACTGCTAATTATAAAGCATATAGCAAGCTATGGAGACATGGTATTTCCTGGGAGCTGAAGAGAAAAACTGTGCTTAAAGGAGAGTTAACATTAGACTTAGACCTATCAGGATGTCAGAAACACAACTCCTAATGAATGCTCATCTCACTCTTTGTTTGCTGGATATGTCAATTAGCAAGTGTTTGCTGACAAGCTCACCACAGCAACTTTGTAAGCTGATAAAAGGGCAATGATATGTTTTCAGATTGTTTTGCTGACCCCAAGTGCTAAAAAAATCTATTAATGCAGCTTTAAAGCAAGAATCATTGATTGATGTAGAGGTCAGTGCTGTTACTGACACAGTGTGCATGCTTTGATTTACCAGTATATGCTCCATGACAACTGTACAAGCCTTGTACTGTGTGATATTAAAACTTTGCCATATGTGAGGTAACTTCTCTTGTAGCCTAACCACCTCCGCTGGGAGGAGGAGCAGTGCTGCAGCATCCACTTATTAATCCTCTGGACAACAGCATTCACGCGCATGCTGCGCACACACGCACGCACACACACACACAGACACGCACATGCTTGCTTGCTCCAGTATTGAGATACATGTCCAGAGTCTGCTCCTCATTAGCCAGCTTGCAGGTCAATAACAGATGTGTGTGTATTCTCCCTTCAGGCTATGGCTGAAGAGCGGGGAAAAGGATGCCATTTGAACCCGACACTTCTCCAGCAGCAGCCATGAGCAGCAGATAAGGCTGTTGTTTTAGATGTAAATCATTGCCATCTGCTGTGTTGGGGGAAGTTTATCCCGAGATGGGAGCCATTATATTTAGCCAGGACTATGAGGGACTTTGCTGAGAAAGTTTGAAGGCGGCATGTGTGTGCTTTCTGGCATTTGAGAGACGTCCTTATTTTTAGAAATCGGCGTTTGGCAGGTATGGCTTAGCATCACAGCAACTGGTGAACATATGCAGGGCTCTCTGCATCTCATTCAGTGGGTGGCTCACAAGTAGAATTATGTGACTTTTTCAATGTTTTTAAATAAGCACACTTATTTTGAAGGCATTGCTAAAATACAGCTGGTGTGAACAGAGCCGAAATGGAGGCTATAGCCATTCAAAGTTATTTATAGCTAATTCATTGTTACTTGCATGCATCCCTAAATGCATTTTGTGCTCCAGGGCCCTGCACTATTTAGCTAGCTCTGTTAAGTGGGATGAAAAGGTGTTGCAGAATGATAATGCTCCAACATATTTTGGTACACAAATAAATATGTACAAACAAATGGCCTTGATTCATGCGTGCACACCCACAGGCATGCACACACATACATGCAAATGTACAATGTGCACAAATTCTCATGCATGGAGACCTTTTGAAGTTGAGCTAAAACACCAAGATGGGGGTGTTTTCAGAACATGATGTTACACATTGAATCCTGTTTGCTCATTTTTTTTGTGTTTACTGATCGCCCTTCCTTCAGCAGCCAATTCTTTATCTCCAATCCAGAGGGTTGCCAAAAAGCTCTAGGCATAAATCCTCCAGAAGACTGAATAGCCCGCTGTTGGCACGGCGTGATTGTCCAACCATGTGTCTCTCTAAAGGGGCTAAATGAGGCTAGATGGTGTACTTAGTGGGAGAGAATAAAATAAATGTCTGGACAGTCTTTAATGATCTTTGATTTTTTTCAATAATTAAATACCTTGTAGGGTGATACTGTGTACAGGTGCAGCGTGCAGCGTATATATATATATATATATATATATATATATATATATATATATATATATATATATGTGTGTGTGTGTGTGTGTGTGTGTGTGTGTGTGTGTGTGTGAGAGAGAGAGACAGTGCAGGGTGTCCTAATGCTGGAATTATGTGTCTCTGAGGATATATGGAAATGTTTCTGAGGTCGACCCAGATAAAGGTAAAAATGTAGGTGGCACAGCCTTCAAGGAGCTGATGTACTTGCTTGAGCATCAAACAGCTTGATTGGTCGATCCAACGTCTGTCTGTTGGCGCACAAACAAGAACAACGCACGTGCACACTTGCTGTGTGTGCGCGCAGAAGAGACAGTATAGAATCTATAGCATGTGTATGTTCTCCGTACATCACACATACTGTATGTGTGTGCCTGACTTATTTTTCCAATCGCTGGGAAACACACCCTCAAGCTGAATAGCAACCTCATTAAAAGAACATGATGCAATATGGATCAAATGTTGATAAGAAGCCACATTAGCTTGCCCATAAGGGACCCATCCATAGTGATATGGTGTGCATTGTGCCAGGCACGCTATGTACTCCCGGTTGTGTAACCACATCAATTGAGGAGCAATTCAGCCTTTCCTGCAGGACGATTTAATCCTTATTTTTCAGGAAGAGTAGAGTGCTTCCTCCTGCAAAATCTAATAAGCTGTGTACTGTGCCAAGAACTACCTCACCACAGCAGCAAGCTTAGACATAAGACCAAATAACGATCAAAGGCCAAACTTGCTAAGGCTTCCAGGAGAAAGAGGGGAGAGAGCACTGGAGCTTAACCTGTGGCTGTCTGTATCAGCATCCAGATGTATCCAGATGTTTTCTGTAGTCGCACGATCATTTGTCATCCCAGCTTTTAAAATATGTATTTCATTAGAGAGGGACTGGATCAGGATTTATGCTGCTCGGGATTCGGGGTGTCAAGAAAAGCAGCTCATTTTCAGATGTGAGAGGGCTAAATGTCACTGCCCCACGCCTGTCTCTTTTTCAGCTCGCTGCAGTTTTTCTCACCCCGCTGTAGCTCTGATTGTGTTACACATCTCCAGGCAAAATGAACACTTGTTTAACGCTGTTTAAAACAATTAAATTGCCAGATACTGAGTCTTAAGCCACGACACTCAGAGGGAGAGACCCTGCCAAAATGCCTGCATTTTTATGTTCTCCTTTTTCGTCTCATCTGCCCTTCTCCCTCTAATCTCTCTTCCTCTTATTCTCACTGCTCTCTCCCAATTCCCCCCCATCTTCACTTCCTCGCTCCGTACCTCTTCCTCTGCTCTCTCATTATCGCTCCCTTGAGTCTTGGCCTGGACTTGTTCTCACTGTTTTAGTATCGATTAGAAGGCTCCCTCTTGGGTGTGGGCCTGCCTGTGTCTGATCTAACGGAACTGAGATTTGTTCACATTCCTCCGTGCGCCCCACGACGGGACTTACTTCAAAATGTCTCAGCACCTGATGTTGAGTCCCCTTTATGAAAACTCACAACCATCTGCCTTCTTTCAATTAGACACAGAACGCATGACATTTACTTCACTTGACAGAGCTCCGTCCTTTTGTGTGTGTGTTTGTGTGTGTGTGTGGGAGGGGGGGGACCGGATGCTGTAAACTGTGTGAAAACGTGTTTAGGTCCCTTTGACTATAACAGAGCTGATTTTCTGTGACTATCATCCTCCACGTGCTCCTACATTTCAGTACCTGTATAATCCCATGCATACAGATGCACTTGTGTGTGTTGCGTTGCCGTATTTTGCATAGTAATGTACTTTAATGACAATGCACATTAATCAACATCATGGTAAATGCACCAGTGTTAGCCAAAAGGTTTTCGACTGTTGTCCCTTAGCCAGATGTTAAATTAGCCACTAAAACAATATAGGCACCATCGTAACAGTCTTTACAGTTGATTGAACTGTGCATCTCTTTGTACCGTTTTTCTTTTACATCACATGAACAAGTTCAACTCTCAAGTGAGTGTGGTGCGTTACGATTCTGTTTTCTCGCCCAGACCAACACAGAGCATCTCTCTTTAACCACAACACTTCTCCGTGCAGTCTTGAGTACAAAAATTAAAGCCTGGCTGAGAGAAAATGCTTCACGGCATTTCAGGATGCACAGCATTAAAAATGTAAAGCTTCTGTGGGATGATTGCATTTGCTCACAACAAGGAAAGACGATGACACGTGTTTTGCATTAAGAGAGCAAACATCTGTAAGGCTATTTTGGAAAGGTGCACGCTCATTGGACAACGGTAGTGCCTTTTTAAAACCCAGAGCTACCACATAAAATAAAAGGTAAGAATTTTGTGGAGGAAAAGAAGAATAAGTTAAAGTTGGGTTATTTCAGGAACCGAGGCTTCTGTCTGACAGATCTATACTTTCTGATGCCTGCTATTCCTTTGGAATTGATTTAATCCAATTTCTGTGTCAGTTCCTGTACTATTAATGTTCCTATAGGAAGCATATTAAAACAGTGGTAGGAAACTGCCTGTTTTAGTTGAATGAAAATACACTATTCTCCAAGGTCTCTGAGCTGTCATGTCATGCTGCTCTTCTGCAGTGCTTGACAGGACTATGATGTTTCAAACAGCAAGCAATATTTAATATTTATTGACATGTGTAAAGTAACTGTCAGGGCTTTGCTCAGCTGCTGTCTCTTTACGATTATCTGCTCTAGATTATCATTTGAACACTATGGATTCGACACTATGCTCTATGAAAGTGCTTTGGTGGCAAGTTGTACCTTGCCATTTCAAATTCCCCTGCTTAAAATGACTGTCTCCGACTATTGTTGTCGTTGAGGCTACTTTTTCACACGTCGCCATTGAAAAAGATTAATGTAACTACCTGTTAAAAGAAAATGACTAAATAAGCTACTTCCAGTAGGCTCACCACCCGCAGGAAAGGTCCATGAGGGGCCGGTGGTGCAATGTGGTTTGGGTAGCAGTCGTGGCAGGGAGCCTCGACGACCCAATCCCTGGAACAAAAAACTCTGGCAATAGGGACATGGAATGTCACCTCACTGGGGGGAAGGAGCCTGAGCTCGTGCATGGGAGGTTGAGAGGTACCGGCTAGAGATGGTTGGGCTCACCTCCACGCATAGCTTGGGCTCTGGAACCCAGCTCCTTGAGAGGGGCTGGACCCTCCACTACTCTGGAGTTGCCCAGGGTGGGTGGGGCGGCGAAGCTGGTGTGGGCTTGCTCATGGCAGCTCCCAGCTCAGCCGCCACGTGTTGGAGTTCACCCGGTGAACTTGAGAGGGTCGCTTCCTGTCCTTCGGGTTGGGGAGATAGGTCTCTTGCTGCTATTGTTTGTGCCTACGGGGCAGAACAGCAGTACAGAGTAGCACCAGAGTACTGCCTTCTTGGAGTCCCTGGGAGGGGTACTTGATAGTGCTCCGACTGGGGACTCCATTGTTCTACTGGGGACTTCAACGCTCACGTGGGCAACAACAGTGATACCTGGAGGGGCGTGATCGGGAGGAACGGCCTCCCCGATCTGAACCCGAGAGCGGTGTTCTGTTACTGGACTTCTGTGCTAGTCACAGTTTGTCCATAATCGAACACCATGTTCGAGCATAAGGGTGTCCATCAGTGCATGCACGTGGCACCAGGACACCCTAGTAGGCCGGAGGTCGATGATCGACTTTGTTGTCGTTTCATCTGATCTCCGGCCGTATATGTCTTGGACACTCGGGTAAAGAGAGGGGCTGAGTTGTCAACCGATCACCACCTGGTGGTGAGTTGGCTCCGGCTGGCAGAGGAGGAAGTTGGATTGGACAGACCTGGCAGACCCAAACGTATTGTGAGTGAGGGTCTGTTGGGAACGTCTGGCCGAGCCCTCTGTCAGGGAGGTCTTCAACTCCCACCTCCGGAAGAGCTTCTCACAGATTCCGAGGGAGGCTGGAGACATTGAGTCCGAGTGGACCATGTTCTCTGCCTCCATTGTCGACACGCGGTTCAGTTCGAAGTGCCAGTTGTGGACGCAAGGTCTCTGGTGCCTGTCGTGGTGGCAATCCCCCGAACCCGGTGGTGGACACCGGAAGTAAGGGATGCTGTCAGACTGAAGAAGGAGTCCTATCGGACCATGTTGGCCTGTGGGACTCCTGACGCAGTTGACAGGTACCGGCAGGCCAAGCAAGCCGCAGCCCGGACGGTCCTGGAGGCAAAAACTTCGGGTCTGGGAGGAGTTCGGTGAGGCCATGGAGGAGGACTATCGGTCGGCCTCGAAGAGATTCTGGCAAACCGTCCGGCGCCTCAGAAGGGGGAAGCAGTACTCTGCCAACACTGTTTACAGTCTGCGGGTGGGGAGCTGTTGACCTCAACTGAGGACATTGTTAGCGGACGGTGGAAGAAATACTTCGAGGATCTCCTCAATCCCACCGACTTGCCTTCCAATGAGGAAGCAGAGGATGGGGACTCTGAGGTGGACTCGTCCATCACCCAAGCCGAAGTCACTGAGGTAGTTCGTAAAGCTCCTCGGTGGCAAGGCGCCGGGGGTGGATGAGATCCGCCCTGAGTACCTCTGAGTACCTCAAATCTCTGGATGTTGTGGGGCTGTCTTGGCTGACACGCCTCTGCAACATTGCATGGAGGTTGGGGACAGTACCTCTGGAGTGGCAAACTGGGGTGGTGGTCCTCTCTTTTTAAAAAGGGGGACCGGAGAGTGTGTTCCAACTACACAGAGGGATCACACTTCTCAGCCTCCCCGGGAAGGTCTACGCCAGGGTACTGGAGAGGAGAATTCATTCGGCCGATAGTCGACTCGACCCTCTCAGGATTCAGGAGGAACAATGCGGTTTCGTCCCAGTGGTCGTGTGGAACAGTGGACCAGCTCTCTATACCCTCCATGCAGGGTGCTAGCTAGAGGGTTTATGGGAGTTTTGCCCAACCAGTCCACATGTGCTTTGTGGATCTGGAGAAGGCATTCGACCGTGTCCCTCGTGGTATTCTGTGGGAGAGTGCTCCATGATAAGTATGGGGTCCGGGGCCTTTGCTAAGGGCTGTTCGGTCTCTGTACGACCGGAGCAGGAGCTTGGTTCGCATTGCCGGCAGTAAGTCAGACCTGTTCCCAGTACGCATGTTGGACTCCGGCAGGGCTGCCCTTTGTCACCGGTCCTGTTCATAATCTTTATGGACAGGATTTCTAGGCGTAGCCAGGGGCCGGAGGGAGTCCAGGTTTGGGAACCACAGGATTTCATCTCTGCTTTTTGCAGATGATGTTGTCCTGTTGGCTTCTTCAAGCCAGGACCTTCAGCATGTGCTGGAGCGGTTTGCAGCCGAGTGTGAAGCGGCTGGGATGAGAATCAGCACCTCCAAATCCGAGGCCATGGTTCACCGGTCGACCGGAAAAGGTGGTGGTGCCCTCTCCGGGTGAGTGGAGAGGTCCTGCCTCAAGTGGAGGAGTTCAAGTATCTCGGGGTCTTGTTCACGAGTGAGGGAAAGATGGAGAGATTGACAGGTGGACGATTGAGATTGACAGCGTCGCCAGTTATTGGTGCAGTCAGTGTGCAGTTATGCGACCGTCAGTGTGAACCGGACTGCCGTGGTGAAGGAAGGAGCTGAGTCGAAAGGCGAAGCTCTCGGACTCGATTTACCGGTCAATCTACGCTTCCCACCCTCACCTATGGTCATGAACTTTGGGTAATGACCGAAAGGACAAGATCAGCGGATACAAGCGGCCGAAATGAGTTTCCTCCATGCAGGGTGGCTGGGCTCCTTAAGCCCTCCTTAGAGATAGGGTGAGAAGCTTCGGTCATTCGGGAGGAGCTCGGAGTAGAGCCGCTGCTCCTTCCATCGAGAGAGAGTCAGCTGGCTGAGGTGGCTTGGGCATCTGTTTCTTTGGATGCCCCTGGACGCCTCCCTAGGGAGGTGTTCCAGGCGTGTCCCACCGGGAGGAGGCCTCGGGGAAGACCCAGGACACGCTGGTGGAGAGACTATGTCTCTCGGCTGGCCTGGGAACGCCTCGGGGATCCCCCCGGAAGAGCTGGAGGAAGTGTCTAGGGGTGAGGGAGGAGGTCTGGGCATCTCTGCTCAGACTGCTGCCTCCGCGACCCGGTCCCGGACCAAGCGGATGAAAATGGATGGATGGATAAATAAGCTAACGTGTCAGATTTTGGGAATATCAGTGAGAGGCAATGAGATTATTTTTCTCTTCAATTAAAGCAGGAGTGTGACACAAAATAGTGACTGCAGTAAAAAAAGGGAAAGACCAAAAGATACAAGTTAAAAGGACAAAGAGTTTTTAATTGGTGAAAGGTAAAAAAACAACAAAACAAAAGTGTTAATATGTGCAATTAGTGCTTATGGTAATGCTTGGTGGTAGTTACAGGATTGTGTTAGACAGTGCTTGCCAATGACACCAAATCCTCTGGAGAGTTGTTTTGGAGGTCATCCCTACATGTCCTGTGGATTTTGGTAAAAAATGTGCTCTTTTACTTTATTTCTCACTTCCGTTTACGTGATGTGACGATATGGACTATCTTTTTAAAGTCTAGCTTTAGATGTGAAACACTGACGTTGTAAGTATAGACAGCTGCTTGACATTGCCTGCCAGCAACCTGAATTTGAGCTTTGATTTGGAATGTGGATTGACACTAACTTTGCAACAAGGGTTTGCAGCAATCCAATTGTCCTCAATATTTCAGTCAATGCAAAAGCACAGACGCTGCAAATAAGTCAGAAAATTCTCTATCGACGATTTAGTGCTCTATTTGCTACAAAGTCCAAGTGACGGGCAACAGTTATTTGACATTTAATTATACAGCAGCCGAGTGTTGCGGGGAAGTAGAACATATTGTCCATCAAACTCTCATCAAAGCTTGAGAGAGGGAGAGAGGATAAATTGGGGCAAGCTTGGCCACAAAGATGAGCCGTCAGTCAGTGGCCTCATTTGTGGTCCAAAGCTCACACCTGCCTGCCTGAAACATACACAAGTGCACTCAAAGACGCGCATATCCAAAGAGACACACCGACTTGCACGCACACAAACGCACAGATGCCGACGCTTCTCTCAGAACTCCAGCTGGAGGGCCATGCTGCACTTTGTTGAACTCTCATGATACTAGCAGTCAGCCGCTGGATATCTCCTCTCCCGTAGCCCCCACCAGCTCATCCTCCACCCACTCTCCTCCATCTCCCTTTCTTCTCTGTTTTCTGCCTGTCAGTGAAACAGATGTGCGCTCACAACTAGGCAGGCACCGACGCCTTCATCATTTGAAACTTTTGAAGACGTCCAAATGCACCGAGGGTGCTGAGACAATGAGGCATGCGTGTGTTCATGTGTTATCACTTATCTGTCAACTGTCAGGAAGGTTAATAGCCTCTGTTAACAGTTGTACCTGGTCAGAGGCTAAATTAACACCGCAGTGCTCATACAGAAATAAAAAAATTTCTTCAGTATAAACTAACAGGCCCGTCTGCCCAACACAATAACGTGTTTTGCCGAGCAGGCTGTGGCGTTCAAGTCTCACTCCTGCATTGCTTAAGGCAGGAAGAACCCGTATAATACATGATTTATTATTCTGTTTTGCATTGATTCACTGCATCCATTGACATTCATGCATAATGGACGTGAATGTGAAATCAGTACCCAGGAGGGAAAGGAAGAAGTCCACCATTGTTGGTTGTTTTTCTGGGAGGGACTGAGGTGAGCCTTTAAAGCAAGCCGTGCAAAGACCCAGGGCTGAGTCTGCGGGGGTTTCAGTGGTCCTGGGGTTTAAGGCAGTTTCCATGACAAACAACAGTGGGATCCATCACCTTGCATTGATTGCTGCACCACATCCGCTGTATGTGTATTGTGCTTTTACTAAGACAACCCCACTTCCACTAACCTGTTTTTGAGCATGTTTTGTTGTTGAAAGAAAAAAAAGACAGTAAGTGTGTATTGTGTGAGGTGATTGTGTTTGTGAATGTTTGTCTGTGTTATGTCCTCGGGGTGATAACATCATGCTGTGCCATATCCACATAATCGCTTATTGATTCTCCTTTTGTCAGCAGAGCTATACATTTCCCCCATCATGGACTCTTTCTGGCAGCAGTCACTGGGGACGTGCAGAGTGCCACCGTGGTGATACAGGACATGTGGTGACTGTATGTACATCTGCTTTGCATTTTCCTTATGCACTATTCTGCCGTTTCTCACACTGAATAGTAAAGCATTTTTTCTTTTTGTTATTTAGATTTCTATGAATGCATACATACTGCAGCTGTAGTTATTGTAGAGTGCATACAGAATGTTTGAGCAAACTGTTCCATATTTACATGTGAGCAACCTCTTCCAACAAAAAGGTTTCTGTTTCAGTTAAGTTATTATCTGCCTTTAGTTCTGCTCTGAGTATTCAGAGCAGCAAACAGCCAGGAATGTGACTTACTGAATGTCGAAATTCAGCGTGCTCTGGACCCGAGGTTATGTCAAAGCCATTAAAATGTCGTCGAAGAATGTGCACTTTGTTTTGCACAATGTTGTGTTGCTTTTTGACCACAGAAACATCTGGAAAACATATGTGCTTTTTTGGCCATGTTGTTGGAGGACAAAATAAAAGTAAACCATTAAGGAACCAAAATATATCAATAATATTTTTTTTCCTTGAAATCTTTTGTAAATTCAGTGTTAGTCTTCTCCTCACACCCAGTTATGGATTATGGGTAACTGAATATGTATGGATAATGTGTAGGTCTTCAGACAAACACACTTTCTTTTAAAAATGGCCAAGAGAGGATTTGTATCCCTCGCTGATATATACCTATTAAAGACGAGAACTCCACAGCCTGCAGTGGAACTGTCCTTGGTCACAGTGTCGCAGAAAGAAAAGGAAAATGAACGAGTACAAACACTTTCCTGATGATTTACAAAAACTGACCATTTAACCACATTGTTTTCAATATTTACACATCTGACACAAGTATGCTAATCAGTATCGTACTCTTATCAAGAACTTATATATTCAGTCAATATACAAACTTTATTAATCAGGGTTATAATCATATGAAGAATATATGTACACCACCATGTCCATATTAACCATGGCCAGACTTAATATTTTCAGATTGTCTGTCTGTATGTCTGTACATCCCAGTCTTATGAACATGATAGCTCATGTTCTTGACCTTGAAAGAATTTCTTCAAATTGTCCAGACATCCACTTGGTCCAAAGGATGAACTGATTAGAATTTGTTGGTTAAAGGTCAGGAGTCAACATTACTTTAAGCTCACAAAACACAATTATGGCCACAACTAAAGAATTAATATGCTAATGTTGACACAGTTTCACATGACTTTTAGAATAAAATGATGACATTTTTTACCCAAAAGGTCAAAGGTCAACCTCACACTTTTTCTGGCCATTATTCAATGCTATACTCAGGTAAAGAAGAGTCTCTAAGTGAAGCCAGCATAGTTTTCATTGGAAATGATTCACTGTCATCATACATTCAGTGTAGGTCTATTTCACCAGTGGAAACCTGTCATTCTGTGCAGTAGAGGGGTGGACCTTGTTGTCTGCTTTGTCCATGAATTTTCATTATTATTATCATTTAATGCAATTATTCACCTTTGACTTGCATATAATGTGACCACACTAATTACACTACACACCACTGTAACACATTAATTACTTGTGTATGTCAATATCCCAAGTATTTCCTAAAACATTTGCAGTTGCCTAACTGACTTATATTGAAACATGTTGTCACTGTATTTGCGCAGCACACCTTTTCATTCAAAACAATTCAAAACAATGTAACAATGCAACAATGTCAGCCACTTTATTACATATATATTGACACTGCAGCAGTCTGCTCTAGTGAATGATGTAACTACATACATTCTCAGTGTCCACAGTGGTCAAAGTAAAGTAAAAAAGTTATGTCATACAAACAGTAGCTCAGGTTATTATACAGCAGGTCATTATGTTGGGCTTAGTATTCAGTCTTGGTTCAGAGCAACATTGCTGAGTCCATTATATAACTGTAATAATAGCAAAAATTCAATAAATAATTTCCATTATTATTATTGTTATTATTCTTACTACTTATTTATTTATTTATTTTGTTGCTTGTTTATTTGTGTGTGTGTGTGTATTTTTCTGTGTGTGTGTGTGTGTATTTCACAAGGTCTAGTCACTAAATATTTAAAGCATCAAAGCATCAGTCAGATCATAAGTAAGATTAGGAGATTACTGTTATCTTACTTACTGAAAGTGCTCTTATTTTCAAAATTACAGTGAATGTATATTCCAGCTCCCTGATCCTCTCTCTCCAGTACACACCAGCATATCTCTAAAGCCCCTCCCTGCAGTGTCACTCTGTCTATTTTTTTCTCATTTTTCTTCATTGCTCTTCTTCCATTTAGTTATCTTTGGTGTAAACAGTTGTTTTCTTATTGCTTGGTTGTTGAGGTTGTTGTTTATCCTCCACTACATCCACTCTGAGATAACACATGTGCAGTGAAGTGAAGCCTGTGAGGGAGCACTGACTGAAGCTCTGTCAGATACTCTGTTCTGACCGTCGACTGTATTTAAAGATGTATTTACATTTATACAGTATTTTGTCGTTTTGACAGATTATCTGTCTAATGTACTATTGTCAGGACATAGTTATATTTTTACCAAATACCTATTTCTACTTTTATGATAACAGATGCAAGTATTCTTTTCTTCTCAGTACTCTACTAACTACTAACAACTGCTACTATTTAACAGAATAATTCAGAATTAATCTGGAGAGTAAACAACAGCTTTTAAAAGGTACACATTTCAATTTTTCAATGATTAAGACATGTACTTTGAATGTTAGTAAGGCGCAAGAGTACATGAAAAGGCATCAGAATAGGGTTTCCCAGGATGGATCTCTCTTGGACCATCCTACAGAGGTCCAGCCTAAGCCCCCAATGTTCTTAAATCCTAGAATTTCCCTGATGTGCATGTCCATTACTTAATCATTATGAACAGTTCACATTATTATGGTTATTTATATGATTAAAATAAGTATGAGTAGTAGTGGAAGGGACTAAGAAGTAGCTTAATGACAATATTTGAAGTCGGTCTTAATGTATTCTTGTTGATTAAATGACTTAAATCTTAATGGGTGGTCACTGTGTTTGCACACTACACTCCAAACAGCATTAATGCCCACACTGCTGGTGCCACTGAAATATAACAAGACTATTTTTACCACATCAGCACAAAATGAGACAAGTCAGGAACAACTCACCATCTCAAGCTTTGTGATCTGTCGGGGTTGGACAGTTGTGTCCTTGAAACCTTTTTTTAAATACACAATTGTAATCCTCATTAAATTATTCATTCAGCTATTTTTGCATTTTAATTAATTGATGCTGGAGGGTGATGATGCTTTATGTTTTCCAATTGGGAACCTGTCATTCTATACTGGGCCCCTGAATATGTAGTCTGTTAAATACCCCCCTGTCTCTGTGTCTCTGAAGGTTCTCACTCATCCAGGTCACACTTATTTCCTCTTATTAGACCTGAAAAAGACCCTCTGATAATAGGTGAAACATTTTCAAGAACCTCAAGCAAGTCCAGCTGACTTTGTTCTAACTCTTGGAAACCCCCCTTTTGAGTGCTTGGTGCTGCAAGCCATTCACACTACGGAGGAGTGTTAGTGAGTTGTTAAAATCCCTGCTTCAGTCTGCAGGGTAAGTGTTGAGTATGAACTTTAACACCCAAACACCTTCAGGTTCCATCTTGGCTCAAAGTTAAATAAATTCAGCCGATGGTCTTAGAGATGATTTTAGCATGATTTAAAGCCTGACCAAGAGAGGTCCTCTAAAATGTCCACTGTTAGTGAATAAATACACCAAACAAGTTGACTTTAATTAAAAAAGTGATTGCTTTACAGTGATTGGAATTTCCTGTTTCATTTTGTGTTATTTATCATTTAAGTCAAGTGTTTAACAATACAATCTCCAATCTGTTAAGTCACTATCAGTCATCCAGTGAGGTAACACAACGGTGATTGAGCCTAAGGCCAACTGATGAAAGCCTGCAGCATTTGCAGTACTTCGCCCCGGGTGTCTGTGGCGGGGTTCCCAGAAAACTCACAAGTGGCCAACGGTATGGCTTTTAATGCAACACTCACTCTTCAACTCATTCGTGTATCAAGCAGGGGGTCGTTTTTTTCTGGTCTCTGCTAGAGTAGCAAGTAAACTGTTGCTACTGCTGAACAGACAAAGAAAAGATAGATGACTACAGATGATGGAACATGAAACTGAAACTGAAGTGAGGTCAAAAAACACCCCAGCAATGATCAATTACGAAAGTTGGTAGTGTTTCACCTTGCATTCCCTCCACTTCGCTCCCCATGGCAAGGAGATGACTTTGCCGAGAGGAGAGATGGACCTTCAGTTAAAGGCTGAAGCAACTTGAATTCAGCCAGAGCAAACCCCAGGACCGTTTAGTCTGATTCTGTAGGAAAAAAATGATAAAAAAACAGAAATGACCAATCTTCTCTCTGTCTGTCTCGTTTGCTAATGTTGGTCATACATAGGCATCGGTATTCACTTATGACAGTTTCATAACCAGTTAAAACCCCCATAAATACACTGAAATTGAGAAAAGTCAAAACATGTCCTGTTTCTTAATAAACACAAAACGTGGTAGATTCATTCACAAGTTTTATATGATATATGAGCAATACACTCATTAAAACAAAACATTTGATGTACCATGTCCATCCCAATGAAACATCTGTATTCATTTTGCATGGGCCCTACAGACTGACATTTTGAATTTTAGATGAGGTTGGGTGTCAGGTTTAACATTATTTGTTAAAATAAGTTTTTTGATGCACTCTGGGTATTCTAGGTGATGTTACCTGTTTTGATGGGTTCAGGTGAAGAGAAGCAGACTTTGGGCGACATGTTCCTGAAGGCAGAGGACTCTAACTGGAACATCTTTGAGGTATTTTAATGGTCAGTTTTCTAACAGAGTGTGAGAGATAAGAAGGAAAGGGCCTAATATTGCCTGTTAACTTTTAGAAGCAGTATGTTACTAGGTGGCAGCACAATCTGGCCAGAATCATGTATTCTTGTAAGAATTTAGAAACACCTTCCTTAAAACTGACCGAAGGCCTTCATGAAACAGCAATCACCACAGGTGATAAGTACAGTTTGCTCAGTAACATACTGTGAGTGCTAAAAATAGTTCATCAGTACTGTACACATTCATTTAGAGCTGCATGATCCCTAACACGAGCACAGACAGAAATAAAAGCTTTGAAAGGTGGATGGTAAAAAAGTAGTTTTATAATCACATGGAACTTTATCATTTTTCATCATTCTGAGTTAAGTCAATATTCAACACTTAAAGCTAATTTCCACCATAGAAACCATAATTGGCTCCGATCAGCAGGTATCACGTTTGAAGCTCATACATTAGACTGTAGTCTGTGTGTGTTTTGAGTGAAGAATGGGTGTGAGGTAAGTTTTGGGATGCACACAGAGGTCCACGTGCACAATAACAAACAGGACCAAATGAAGAAAAATACATTACGTGGGCCCTCGCAACTACATGCAGATGGAGAGAGTGCACATCTTAAGCCTCCTATGGATATGCAGAGAAAGAATGTCCCTATTATGCTAAATGCAATGGCTCTAAATTATTTGACTGACTCAACTGAAAATGAACACCTAGGCAAAGGCAGACAATGGGGACAATCAGCCACTCATAATAGACACCTGCAGCAGGGCACAGAAGCAGATGGGTGTATGGGCTCAATGGCAGTGATTACATTAGTGAGATATGTTAATAGTAGGTGGTGGGGTGTGGGGGGTGTTACAAAGCTTGTCAGGGCAGCTTTCCTTTTAGGCGAGGTTTGCAGCTAATACAAAATGGGAATATTTGGTTGGTTAAAACTTGCAGGGTATGAGTTGACTTGTGTAAACCAAAACACAAGTTGGTCAGCTGATTACAATCATAAAACCATAAAATGAAGAATGACTTCATAAAACTGAGTTAGAGAAGGGGTGCAGAAAGACAAAGAAGAATAGAAAAGAGGACATAGCATTTACTGACCATCAACAATTAGCTTAGCCCTGACGACAAGGGATGGAAACTGATAAGATTTTACTGAAGCCAATGCCTTTATTGACTTCTGCTTATTGGTCCCATTCCTTATATATTCTTATTGATGATTCATGTGGAAAAAAGACCTACAGAGGTTTTCAGCATCAACACAATGTTGTGTCTGTGAGTGTGAATGCAGCGTATTTGTACAGCATTCTTTTTCTTTTAAGCTTTCTTAGTCTAAACATGCCGGCATCAACAAAAGGAGGTGATAAGCTCAGAGGCATAAGATTCAGATTGATCAGACAATTTGGAATTTGGTCCGCCGGCTCTCGTGTACCATCCCTACTGGGGACTGCATGCAGCACTCTACAGTTCCAGCACTGCAAGTTTACTTCATGATTCATGAAAGTGGGAGTATATCAGCAAAGCTACCACTGGCTAGCTAGCAGCTATAAAGGATATATTTGAGGTGTTCAGACCACGCACAGACTGAGCTGACTATACTGAACCACCATTGTCACTGCCTGAATCAGTAGCCACACAAAACCATCTATTTGACCACAACGTTGATCCTCCTATCCTAACACACTGTAACTGTGTGAACATTCAATACCTCCAACATCCAGAGCTCTTTTCTCCTGTATGACCATGAGGCAGAAACCTGGGGGTGTGTGGGGGAGGGGGGTTGTTGTGTGGGCTTTCATTCACTCCAGGTTGCTTCAGCGCTGCCCAAACACACATGCTGGGAGCAGTCTGTTTGAACAGGAGATGAAGGCGCTCCTGATCGATATTTTCACCGGTGTTGAGTGGGGAACGTGATATAGCTAATGTGGAGACAAATACACGTACAATCTTCATGCATGATCATGAGCATACACAGATACACAGACAAGATACAAACATGCACACACACTCACACACACACACACACACACAGACACACACTCATTCAGTACTTCATTTGACCACCCTCTTTCACACACATACCTTACACACCTCATCATTTATAAATACCTGCAGCCTTGCTTTCCTACTTCATGTCACTACGCTGCACAGAAGCGCTTAAAATGTCCCTTTCAGCATCATTATAGTATCATTTTCAGTGCTACAAGTTAATTTTACGCTTCTTCTGTAATGAACACGACACAGAAGACTGACAGCCGGCAGAGAAAACAAAGATGTGTGTGACCAATGTCATCTCTCCAGTCTGTTTTAATTGAAATGTTCAATCGCATGCTATTTAAAGATCTGTGTGTCAGCAGTGTGAGTGGTGGTTTGTTACAAAGGGCGCCCTCTAATCATGCTTTAAGTTTGACAGCTTGAGTTTTCCTTTGCCCCTAGTATGGATCGCACTGATGAAGTGCAGAATTGATTGCCAGGATGGAAAGAACTCGAAAATTGAGGCCCTGGTTGAAATGGTCCTAATTATACTTTATCTAAGCTTATTGTCACTTTACTCTCTCTCCCTCTCCTCTCTAATGTGAAGCTTTGATGCATAATCATGATTGAGATAATTTGATGGTGCATAGACATTTTGAAGTAGCTGTTTATCTCTCTCTATCTCTCACACACACACACACATACACACACACACACAAACACACACACACACACACAGGCTTGCATTCATTGCTGCAAAACAACAAAAATTAGACCATAATGTATGCCCAGACTGCTAACTAACTTCTACAATCCCACTTAAATAACAGTGCCTGAAACCCCCTGGTCAGCTCAGGTCTTTGCACCCTGACAACAGCTGCCAAACATTGCTCGACTCCAAAAAACCTTACTTGAAATTCTACTGGGCATCCAGAAACTCTCCAAAAATAGCGTTTAGTTAGTTGCTACCATTGCTTTATATAAAGATGTGAGGTCTTGTGTTTGTGCAGGTGTGAAGCCGACATGACATTCTTTACAGTGATATGGAGCGCAGGAGTCTGTTTCTGTGTGTGTGTGCTCGCCACAGTCCAATCATAAGAAGTGTAATGTCCTTACCAGTAACAAATTGTTGTAAACATTATTGTTAATGCAGCCAGCAACATGTTGTGCTGCGGTAGACAGAGAAATATGTCTGAGGTGGGAGAACATGTCGCAACATGTTTTGAAGGGTGTAATGTGGTTTAAGTTTTAAAGGTGCATTTTGTTTGCTCACCACTGACACACACCTATAACACACACCTATTAGTAAAAAAAAACAAAATACATTGTTCTTTGTAAGTATGTTACAATATCTACTTTTAACAGAATGGTGCCATGGGTCAGGAAATGCCATCCAAAGAAACTGTCCTTCCCAGAAAAACAAAGAACACCCACAAACGTTCCCTAACCCAGGTTGGTTTTGCACCTACACCACACACAGGCTTGTGATGTTTTGGTCAGCACTGACTATTAATCTCGTTCAGCCAAATGAGGAAAATCAGAAAAAGGCCCATGTGTTTCCCTCTGGAAGGAAACTATTAATGATGCATGTGTTTATTTAACTTAGGAAGACTCTTTGCCCCTAAATCATAAGTCTAGCATGTGCAGTTACAACCATGCACGATGAGTCAAGGCCTCCTGTTGGTCAGAATCTGGAATTTATCAGACGAGACACTCTCTTCCCACTCATCACAGAACAGTCGCCATGTGTCTTAGCCAGTGGAATGCCTTTGTCCAATGCCTTGGACAAAATGCATACCCTGCATGGTTGTTATCATACACATAGGAGTGCAATTTGTTCTATTGGACATAGTTGGTCATTGTACCCCAGAACTGTTATAATGGGAACTATACAGTCTATTACTTATGGCAGTTATGGCAAAAGGCAGCCATGTTAATGCGTTTCGCAAAGTCTATTGCATTGTGATTTAAGCCTATTGTCAGTCACCCTTTCACATGCAAATTGGGAACATTAGTGGCATTGCTGCTGCATTCACAATGCATGTAAACACACACAAGGCAGCAGCGACTTTATGTGGCTGCTCAGTGTGTGACATATACACCCAAAATTCACAGAAAATTTAACTTCTCACAAAACAGACTGTGATGTCCAGAATTACTCAGCTTACTTGTTTTGGTATTACTCCTGCTCACTGAAGCTCCTCCATCACACTAGTCACTGTACCAAACCCCTGTAGGACAGTAATCTGTAACAGTAGCCCTGAAGTAGCGATCAGTCCACTCGTGTCACCCCTCGACAGTATGCCCCCACCATGTAGAGCTGTTCAGCTATGTTTCATTCCTCCTGCAGAATAAGGCTCAGACTGACTGTGAGTTTTGACTGTCAGAAAGTAAATGCTTAAAAGTGATTGCTCTAGAACTTTGTCAGTGTAGAGAGCAGAAGCGAGGGTGTGTGGGGCCCCCGGACAGGTTAGATCATTGTATTAAACAGAAAGTCTCTTTAACTCCCTCTCTGTCTCTGTCACTCTCTCCTTGCTCTCTCGCTCAACTGTCATGGAGGGGAAAAGTGCCGGAAAGCTGAGAGTGACACATTCATACGTCTTTGAGCAGAATGGCAGACTCTTGCACAACAGAGTATTTTTCCTTTGAAAAATGTTGCAATGTCAGTTGCAAATGTGTCTGTTGTTGCTCTGCTTTGCTTAATTGCGTTTGTGATGCCGGATGTTTTGCAGGTCAAAAGATTTTTCATGAAATCTAAACAGCACCTTATTTAAAGGCTTTGTCTAAATGACAAGAGTGTCTTGACTGCACCCCCGATCTCTTTACAGCCCTGCATGCCTCTGATGTAACCCACTTTATTCTGCCTACCTTTCCACCAACATACCAGAATTATTCATGAACACTAATCTTAATTAAATCACACAAAGGATAGCTAAGTGCATGTGATTATGGGTATGGGTAACACGCTTCTGTAAAGACTAGATGTGCATTTTGATATTAATAAAACATAGTGTGCACAGGAAATGCAGTCTTCCTCCTGCCTAAATGTGCTGCATTTGTACTAATTAGGACCCTGCAACCCAGCAACAGGAAGGCTTTCTAACATGCATTTAGAGTCCTGTTCGCTGTTCTAACAGGATATGTAATGCTTTCCCATCAGCCATGGAACAACTTTCTGTGTGATGAGTGAGATATTCATTCCTTATCTTCCACCATACGGCTTCTGATGCATAATAAATTTGATTTGCAATTTATGCAAAGGACTGAGGCGTTATGAAACATATGTGATGAGCGCTGTGGATTCAGCTCGCTAAATAAACACCCAGAGGATGGAAGAAAGTTGTTCTGAATGATGCGATACTAAATGCGGCACGATGTTCACAGGTTTTGCATTAATATGACAAGGATAATTTATATCTTACAGCTTTTATCTGTGTTTGCATGGACATATTTTACACAGGATAAAGAAAGCCACAGCAATTACACGTGGAGAGAACACTGTCCACAGGCACTAAATACTGAGAGACAGAAGAGAGAGAAAGAGATGGAACCATGACCAGGTTACAAAAAGGAGAACAACCCACCTCTCCCAAGTCTACAAACTTTCAGCATCCTCCACAGTTCTACACCTGGATCAATAAGCCATGATCAAATCACCACATCTTAATGAAACATACTGTACAAACGACCTAAGTGATTACCGCTTGGTGACAGTGATTAAAAGCAGAACTTTATCAATGTTACCATATGTGGATAGTAACACTCTAAAGACAGATTTCCACTCTTGCTAATTACTTTGCTGACTGGGCTGAACTCTGCTCTCTCTTGTCAGGGATCTGGCTGAAAAACTTCACCTTTGGGAGACTGATTTAACAAGAATCACATCATAAAAGAAATACAATCTACTCATATTTTGACAGTAAATTAATAAATACAAAAAAAACAAAGGTTTTATCCATTTCATCTTGCCACAAAGACTGGTTAACCACAGGTCTCATTTTACTTTGATTTGTATGTTTGATATGTATCAGCAAAACTAATGGCACCATCCTCAGCTCTACTTTGATATGTTGCATGCCAACGTTAGCATCCTAGCATTGTCACTGTGAGCTCATTTGCATGCTGACATTAGTATTATAATAAGAAAAATAAATTTAAATGAAATGAAAAATTTCCCTGCCTCTTACGGCTTCAGTAAGTTTACGGTGCAGATGGTTAGTTTTTTTATTTTACCTTACCTTTAGGATATACAATTATCGTAATTCAGATTCTAGCTTTTGTAGTTCAGTATAGTTTACCTTTTAAATTTAGAATAAGCCACTGATCTAAATATATTTTTTGTCCTGTGCTATTTTAATTTCAAAAAGCAAAATATAACTTCAAACCTTTTTATTAGAAATCAATGATTTCAGAACAGGGACTCCACTTCTGTGCCCAGTATAATGTCTGATTCCTTGTATGTGCTACATCTGAAGGCCTCAGTGGAGTCAAAAGGTTGGTTTCTATCTAAAACCAATTAAGATCACAGAGCAGATCAGCTAACATTTTACTGCTGAAAATAGCCAGGCTTTATCATGTAACAGGACTTAGGGCAGATATCTGTTTTATCGGCTTAAATCCCAATTACAACTTTGAACAAACCCCTCTTGGAGCGACGCAATCCCACATGATATATACTTAGATCCAAATGTGGCATATTAAAGCTCTAATGTCCCAATTAAAATATAAACTTTCTGCCTCATTTACCAGGCTGTCGAAACCAACGTGAATGAAAGGACGCCGTGTTGTCAGACAGCAGAATAAAATAAATGCCTGTTTTGGTGGGAAATATAGTTTCTGTTTGGTGATGCACCTGAGACTCAACACTCAAAAGACACCAAGGTAACAGATGTTGTGTGCCGTGGGAGTAACCATCCTCCCTCCTTTCTTTTCTTTCTTCCACTCCTTCAGTGATGTAAGGTCCCCCCTGGCATTTTTTTTCCTCTCAGCCCTGATATTCACAAACAACGTCCTTGTAACTTATTTCTCCCCAAACTCCTTTCCACCATCTGTTTTAGAGCGGGTCATGTACTGAGAGGAAGGGGAAAATATTGAGAAAGAAGAAAGCAGGAGAGAAAGACACGCTTGACGGGCTCTGCATCGCACTCGCAGGCATTAGGGATACGTTCAGCGCGAGCTGGCGTTCTGTGTTGGTTGACAACAACAGAAGTACATCACAACAGCTCCAACTGACAGCTTGCCAGCGCCAGTTTTTATTTGCTAACAAGCACGTCAATTTCCCATTAGCGTCCTTGTTGGAGAGACAGTGTGGGGTCTACAAAGGGGGATTTAAGACAGACTCTCATAAAAATTACATCAGATAAGGTGATTCGGCCCATTGAACCGTAGCCGTATTGGGAGCAATTTTGAGTTTCCATTAATAGTAAGAGACAGGCAAACGTGTGGAGGAAATATCCCAAGTTTTCTATTCTAATCAGTATTCCAGAGTGCAGTGACTCTCCATTACCTTCTCAAAAGATTTCAAATAGGTGGATGAATATCTGAACTCCCACCATGCTGCATATTTCCTCTCCTTTCTACAAACCCGGCCTTTTCTGCCTTCCCTTCTCTGACTCTGATATCCACCTTCTCTTTCCTCATGTTTTCCCCCCTCTTTTCTTACTGACATTCCACTCTTTATCCCAGATCTTGCTCCATCTCCCTCTCCCTAAGGCCTTATCTCTACCCCACCAGCACCGCCACACACTCGCACACACTCTCAATCACACACACACGCACACCTCTCACCCCTGTCCTTCATTTTTAGTTGCAGGCGTCTGTCTCTTCAGCTCCTGCAGCGTAGCCAGCTAGCGAGCTGTCAGGGCCTGGGAGCTGTCTGCCTCTGATTATGCTATCATATTGCCCTGCCGGTGCAGTTATCTCCCATTCGGACCAAGAGGAATCCAGTTTCATATTGGCCATTAATGTTTAACGAGACAGGAGTTTAGAGGTGGGTGTGGGGAGCCAGTGACCCTGAGGGCTAGATCCAATTTAGCTTTGGGGCAAGCCGATTGTGACATTATCTTTGCACATACTGTATACAGACAACATACATGTATTTTTATTCAATGGTGCAGAGCGAGAGCCAATGACAAAGAGACACAGATGTAGACTTTCTGAGAAATATTAACCTGAAAAACAGTGAAATGAAAAGAAAGGAAAAAAAAACATTTTCCAGGTTTTCATCCTGTACTGTTTACTGTATGGCAAATATTTATATTATATATATATATATATATATATATATATATATATATATATATATATATATATATATATATATATATATATATATATATATATATATATATATATTTGGGTGTTTTTTAATCATGGGTTTCTTAAGATAGTTGGATATAGCTATTCTAGTTTGTACCAGTGGACTGAAAATAATCCTCTGCAGCTCAAAGTTGACAGGGCATCTCAAATTGCAAATTAGCAAAAGCTATTCTTATATGAGTGACGTCATACTATATGTGTATCGGACTGCACAATGCTAAAGCAAACCAGGAAGAAAACTCAGAGGTGTGTGTTTGCCAAAAGGTTGCCAAAAACCCGGTAACTGGCAAAAAAAAAGTGTGCGTGAGGTCTAATGAGGTGTCGGTAAAGGTCAGCAATCCTCTACGGCTCCGGCTGAAGTGAAACCTGAGCTTCTGGGTTTTCATCCAGAAGTCAGAAAACTTTATTCAAAATCCCACTGACTTTTGTAACACTAATAACTACTAATAATTATTACTCTCTTCATATGTGCAGGCAAGGATGATTTAATATTGTGATATTTAGTTGACATTTCAGTTTTTTAGCAGTCTCTAACAAACACCATTTCCCATAAGCCCCAGACCTTTGTGGGCTGAGCATGATGGCTCGACAAAAGAGGGAACTCTGTGGACGAGTCGAGAGGCCATAGATGATGATGAGCCGGCGTTGTAAACTTTATATACAGCAGACATTACTGAACTATTGACACTAAAAAGTTGGAAACATTGTTTTAAAAGAGAACCTCAATGAATTCTATGAACATGGATGAAAGGAGTCACGATGATGAACGACAGACAGAGAAGCTTTTACTGTGACTTTAAAGAAGCGTAACAGTTTAATACCTACAGTTCACCTGCAATGTAAACTGTCACTTCTCTGACAAACTTGTAGGTCCATGATGCCAACAAGTTACTTTGGAGTAAACTGCAGGTGCCATAAATTTCCACCTCATGCACATTACAGAGATTGCTGCTCATCATCTGGTAGCTATGTGGCTGCCTGCCAATCGCTGAGTCATTAACAGAACTTTAGCTGATGGGGGGGGGGTGCTCCATCAAGAGGGGAAAAAGATAGAAAGAGTCGGGAGAGAAAGATAACTGTGACCGATGTGCCACTTTTTTCTTCTTCTCATTTTCAAAAGTATTGATTGTTGTTCAGCGCACGCAAAGCTTTCAGTGATAGCGGCGAGTGACCTGCGGTGATAGTCGCTCAGACCAACACGAGCTAATGTTCTAATATGCGCATTTGCTCCGCTGCTGTGATTATTCCGGTGTGTAGTAAATTGTGGTAATTACCTGTTTTCAAGGGCAACTTCCCTTTATTTAACTGAAATATATCCTTTTCTCCCTACATGATTCTCTTTTTAGAATAGATAGAAGGACCATAACATTTATACCATAAAAGCTACTAATGAATGATGTACACATTCTTACTTAGTGCACTTACTTAATCAATGGTCATGTACACCTGCTGGGAAAAAGTGACTGAACTGAAAAACGCCTGTGCACTGCGATCATTCACTTTCTTATCCTGTGCCCTTCTGTGTTTTCTTGTAATAGTGTCCCTTGCAGGTGTCACAAGTGATGTTACAGTGATTTTATACACCTTTCCAGATTTTCTCCCGGGGGCGTCCTAAAGGGTCCAGATCTTAAGGAGTGTTTGACTATTGTGACTCGAGGACACTGGCAGGATGCAAAGTCAGTCCAGCCATGCCAGGAAGTCCCACCGAGATGCTTGTGGTGGTTCCTCATTGAGTTAGCAGTGTCTGTCCTGTGCTTAAGTCGCTGTGCTACTCTCATCATTAACTCCCACACCCACAGACGTGCTGCACACTCATCTCTCAGCCTTCCTCCTCACTGACAAACTGGGTGTGTCTTCGCCTCAAAACATTGTGCCGCTTGAATCTGGCCTGACTTCTCTACGCTTTTCTTTGCCTTGGCCTCAGCGTCGGTGGAAGGATCCGGAAGAGGAAGGAGTGATAATTAGAAAACAAGTCCATCATAAGCATTCAATAAACTGCAAAGGGGTGTTTCAAATTTGAAGGCTCTGCTTGTAATCATGACATGTGGGGTTTAAGTTCAGTGTGTATAATGGGATTTCTTTTTAATTAAGTGCTCCAAATGACAATAAGAGCACTTCTTCCTGCACAGGAAGAAATAAAGATGACACAAACAAAGAGTCGTTCATTAGCATTGCAACAGTAACGGAAAATATGTAATTGCATTCTAAGTGTGATCGCACAATTCTCACCAACAGACTAATGTCCTATCTGTTGGGTAATTTGATTGTGCAATATTAAGTAATTCTAACATTTTGAAAAGAAAAAAACATTTTAAACAGATTGGTTCATGAAGAACAGGATGGTAAATCGGAGCAATCATTTAGCCAAAAGCTCATATCAGCTCATTAGTTGCAGGAAAATGATTCGAGCTGTCACCAGCTCATCAGCTGGTTCACTCATGCTTTACAATCAGTGGTGCATTGACACATTATGTGCTGATCTTTTTGGTATTGTTGACTTTAGTGAGATGTCTTCATATACACTTCAGCTGTCTCTGCCCTTAACTAATGTGACCAAAGTATTCACAGTGTGGTTTTAATGGATATTCTAACTGTAAGAAGAGTGTGCTGTCGCTGTCTCGGTACATATCTAAGCCTGCAGCCTATAAATTCTCAGTCCCAATTCAGGATTTTCAAACAATTTCAAAACAAATTTAATCAAAGTATATTTCCTGTGTGCAGATGAAAAAAAAAGACAAGCAGGAAGGGATAAACTGTCCACACTGATAAAATATCTCAGAGAAAGGGCTCAAATCATCCGCCCTAATAACAATCCTTTTGCTCATCACTTTTCATCTGAATTTAAATAGCAAGAGTGACTTTTTATCAACACACTCCAAAATCCTTTGTGATGAGAGCCCAGAGGTCTCAATGAGGAACTGTGCAGTTTGAGGAGAAAAATGGCTCACGGTGGCTGCCAGGCTGAATCTTTCTGAAATAAAACAGTTAAATAAATCAAAAAAGGAATTTGTCAGAGTGTGTAATGAAATACATGTGAGAACTGTGTGGAAAGTCGCTAACCAGCATTAAAAATCTTCAGAAATAATTAATAAAACATAGAAAATAGAGTGGGGACACTTGGTTATTGTTTACTTAATAATTTAGTAACATTTGTATTAGTTATTCATGTAATTTGATAGACATTTATTACTTGGGTTATTTATGCCCCTTCCATTTGATTATTGAACTGAAAAGTCTGTATTTTAAGTGGAATTTAAGTGAAAGTTTGAAATTAGATATCCTTTTACTTCTGTGTGAATAGAATCAGTTCATCTCATTGGGATCTCTATATGATCACACAGCTAAAATATACTCTATACTGGCTGGCTTTATAACATGGGTCATTAATTCTGACATTTTGTGAGAAAGAACGAGTTGTCAAAGAAACATTTAACACATTTAAAAATCTCACAATCGAACAAAGTTTCTTTTTCCTGAACAAAGGCAGATTTGATATGACTCTGTGTCAACAGTTGGTGATATTTACACAGGCAGTTACTCATAATTTGTACTGGGTGTTCCAATTTGACTGATGCTTAATATAGCAAGAAATATTAACCATCTCCCTCACTTTTAACTGAGTATTTTTCATTATCCATTGGTTATAATTCCTTGTCACTCAAATTCACTGATAGCATTTTTTGACTGCTGCTGATTGCTGTTTAAAAGATGGCCTGAGACAGAAACATAGTCCACAAAGAATCTATTTGTACTTAAAATGGAAATGAAAAAATACTGAATAAAAATAAATAAGAAAGAAAATGAATGATACTGTATCCTGGTGTTTGGATTCCCATCCTTTTTACATATCATGCACATCACCGCACTGCACTGATGAGCATGTTTGTGTTGGTCTGCTTGTTCGGTGACATACAATTCCATGGTACATCAATAGCTGTCTGAGACGAGACCTCCATTACTGGTTTTGTGTTGCATGCATCCAAGGCCCATTGCCCGGAAATGTTGGTTCCTTCTCTGATCTGTGTCTCCACACATATGCTGCTGTGGCAGTATCGGACAGCTCCTGCGGCTAATGGTGTTGACGCTCAGTGGCTGAAAACCAATCCATCACACAGAAAAAATGGTGAGGGAAGGAAAAGAGTGAGGGGACGGAGTGAGGCAGGAGGTGGTGAAAAAAAAAACACAATGGCGGCGCTGTGTACTTCATAGTTTTAAAAGGCTATTCATCACAGTGGTACCACTGTCAGGCTCCCTGCCTGTATATCCATGGGGGGAATCAAACCCATGCCAAACTCATTTATAGGCATGGACGTGGAGAAATGGCACATCATGAAGTCAAACAGACAGACTGCAGGCCATCAGAGACACATGGGTGGGTTGCGTTCAATGCTGCCAAGGATCTTCATTGAAAAAAACATCAGGGGGTTTCAAAAGTATCTTGATTGATCCCAATTGATTCCACCGTTATGTGAGTGTCTTCAAAATGACGGTACATATATGCTGTTTATACACCCTAATCTCCTTGATCTTGAAGGTGACCACCCGAGCATGACCACGCTCACACATAGTTCTAAGTCTCCCAATGTGACCCGGGCTTGAGTGGCATGTCTGCAGAACACCTGCCAGTGACTCAGACTTCTGTGACTTTTGCAATTTGTGCTGAAGATGACAGGTGTATCAGTCAAAGTGACCTTACCAAAACATGACAGTGGCAGATGCTTTTGAATATTAAAAAGTGAAAATTAAATAAAAGTCTCCTTAAAAAAAAAAACATTACATGTTTATTCAGTAAATGTCCAACATGTGCACTGTGATCAGGTACTCAAGTCAAGCTACAGACAGTTTACAGACAATTAAAAAAAGAAACATTTTAAGAAAAACATTCAAATGGATAAGAATCATAACAAATGGAGATACTTCCATATAAGGCACAAGAACGAATGGTTTAATGAGCATGGAGAATACACAGTCACCTGATCTCAACCCAGCTAAATGCCTATATGAGATTTTGGACTGAGGAGTTAGGCAGCACTCTGAAAACACCAAATGTGGGACTATCGTCTAGAAGAATGGTGCTGACATGGAGAATAAATGACGAATAGCATCGAAGCTGTTCTGGAGGCTCATGGAGGGCTGTATGATTGAATACCAGCAGCCACGAATGGGCCAAAATCATTTTAGAGGACCTCTCCAGAGAAGACAAGTGAGAGAGTACAGCTCTACGTCGACTGCACAACAGTGACATCAGTACAGTCGAGCCCGGGCAGATTTTGGTCCAGAGCTCTCAACCAAACTTGGGAATGTGGCAGAGGGAGCATTATTCATGTAGCTTGAGAAATGCTTTAGGTCCAGCGTGGCCACTCAGTCCTTTGTGGGTTTACAAAGCTGGGTGAGATGGCTTCCAGTTATTCAACCGGGGCCTTTTTTTTTGCTCCCCTAAACTATCATAGCCAGAGTTGTGTCCTAAAAAATGCAACAGAATGCTTTTCCCCCTTTGGCCACATCCACGATGAAGATGTGAGACAGTTCTCAGACTGTTTTCACTGCATGCAATATATACTAGCACTCCTGCTTGTCTTTGTGAACTATGATGTAACCTGGAATAAGAAAATATACCTGAACCGTAATAGTCAGCTGTTTGTAAATTATATAGACATGTGAACATTTAAGGATTCTTCTGTCAGCAGAATAGCTGTAAATATTGCACTGAGGAACGGTAAAAGTCACAGTGAGTAGATTTGATGGGAGTTGCTCGAGAGAGTCTTTTACTACAGTTTCAGCAAACATTAAACCTCAAACACTGTGGTTAACCCATTCCATATGTGAAATGCATGCCATGCAAACTGAATATTCTTGTCATATGGAAAGTCACATGGCAAGCCCACATTGTGAGCCCTGATTAATGTAGCCTGGAGTCAGTCACAGTAACAGATGTTGAAACTACAGTCTATGTAAATCAGAAGTGAAAGTTATGAAAAAAAATCAAAACAGGTTCTCCTCTCTTGTTCATGCTCAATGATTAAACTGTGTGTGACACTGACTCTATGTAAACTCACATAAGAGATAGTCTTTTGTGTATATGTATTGTGCTCCAAGTAAAGTGACACATAAATAGGAAACAGTACAGTATTTTAAACATGTACGCTATATAGCCTGTACAGTATACTGTATATACACAGACTGAGACATGGGTGAACGATGTTCATCCCGTTAGCAGAATCCAGCCATGGTGCATTAAAGCTGTTGTGGAGCCTTGTAGTGGTTCAGCATTTTACTTACACACTTTAAGTTTGCTTCTCTGTCAATTTATCACCCACCTTTAAGTACCTTATAGAAACCTAAGTGAAGGTCACCCTCTGTGTAGGTAAAAAACCTCCAACTTGAGCAAAGTCAGGAGGTGTTTTAAAAGTTTCTCTGTAGGAAGTGGAGCATTTTTTGCTCTCTCTGGCTGTGTCTCGAAGGTAGTTTTCCATTAATCCACAGAATTGATCCCAGGTTCCTCTCATCCATAAGCCGAAGTGTCCTTGAGCAAGACGTTAAACCCTGAGTTGCCTTTTTTTTTTTTGCTATGTCTTTTTCGTATGTTGCAGTTGTTTTTGCTAATATGATAGATGGAAACATTCTCCAACATATAGGCCAATTTAGGAACCAGTGCAAGAATGGAAAGAGTTGGACCCATCAGAAGACCAAGACCCCATTAAAGCTCATCAAATTGGCTGTTATTGATGATTTCAGCTACAGCGAGGTACTGGTACTCTTTCTTGAGCCCTGTGTTTTGTTTTATTTTGTTTTTTCCTAATATTTCTTTAAAATATTTCTTTTCTTTAAAAAAATTAAAAGGGAAGATATCAGTGGATTACTTTAATCCACTAAAAAAGGAAATTTAGAAGCGTGATGTAAGATCGTGGACCAAGCAGGTGAACCCAAATGCAGGACCAGACTCAAGACAATGAGCTTTTAAAGGTTTTAATTAACGAGATCTTACAAGGCTTGAGAATGGCTGGATCACAGAAGCACTCTTGACAAGACAATGACGTGTCACAAGGAAGTACGTTTGACAATTTGGCAACAAGACATGGGAAATGCAGACAATATATACACATGAGATAATGGGCAACAGGTTGGAAACAATCAGGGCGGGGCAGACAATCACACTGGCGGGAAACACACAATGGGAGGAAGTTAAGGGACCTGAAACGAGAGGAGAGTTAGGGATTTCAAAATAAAAGACAAGCCAGAACAGGAAACAGAAACATGACAGACATGAAACTTAACAGACTTGACGAGACATAACAGATGTGTGATAAAGATTTTTTTCTATGATTTCTGAGTGAATTAATGGACATTTATTTGCAGTGGACATCAGCGGAAGTGGAAGTCAGGAAGTGTAAGTCACACCAAATGGTATCAGCGTGTGTTCGTGTGTGTGCTCAGATTTGACTGGGTTATAACACTGAGAAGCAGTGTGATTTCTGACTCAAACTCATCTCACTCAGTGTCTTGTTGTCAGGAGTCTCCAGCATCCCGCAGGCTTTTGTCCTTCTCTTTTAGCCTGTGGACTATCCATCTCTATCACAGTCCATATTCTGTAATTTCCCAATGGTTAAAATGCCATCTGAAATAAGTTAAATTACAGAGGGGTGCAGTGAATATTTAATTCCTCACCTCCCCCTGTAATTTAATCCCATTAGAAGGGGATTGGAGATGATAAGACTGCTTTTTTAGTTTGCCAGTAGAGTTGGGAGGAACACTATAAAATAGCTAGCACTACTATTAGAAATATTAGCTGTTTGATAACGATTCATTACATCACATTACAAAAAAGTTGTCTTATACTGTAGGAGCATTAGTACTTTCATTTCATTATCTTCTAGTAATATAAGAGGAAAAATTCAAACCTTCAGCATCCTGGTCCCAATTGATGTGATTGTAGCCACATATAAACCTACAGAAATGTAGCTTTATTCTGCCAAAGAAATACTCAGTTGTGAAGGTTTTTATACGCTATTAATGCCCATATAAATTTCTGTTAACTTCCTTGTTATGCAAAAAACTCTTTTTTTTTAAATAACTTGGGATTAAACTGTTCATTTAGAAGCTTTCTCCCCAGTCTAAAAGCTTGTGTGCTGTAACAAATTGTGTGCTGTGGCATTACAATGTTTAATGAAAACTTGAAAGCAAGGAGGAAATGTAATTTTCATGCACTTGGATTAGTAGGAGACTTCTTCATTAAGGAGGAAAATGAAGAAATCTATGGTTTGTGTAGTTAGTTTTCACTTTACTCCAGCTCTGTGTGCCAGCAGGTGTCTAAACAATGCCAAGGCAGTGGAAGTGAATGGAGTGTAATAGGTCCTCACCATTAAATGTTGAGTTTGGGGCGCTGCATGTCCAGGGAAAATCAATTTAAAGGGTTCTTCAAATGAAACGGATTTGAAAATTAATTGAACTCCCGGTGGCTGAACATGTTGAGTGTGTTGGCTCTGATCAAGTACAACCAGCTGTAGGGACTGAACGAATCTTGCCATTATTTTTAATTTGTGTCAGACCCTTTTCATGAATGGTGGCTCATTAAAACCCTCTGTTTCACACCCCTGCTCCCTGTTTACAAATGCAGTGACTAACACTTGTCGCTACATGGTCACAGCTACTATAAAGTTTTAACATCTGGTAGATTAAGAGATGAGGCATCCAGATTCGGCAGAATATTAGAATGCAACGAGCAGACCCCAAATGTTTTACTGTTAATGCCAGCTGAAATAGATTCTACCCATTTGGCTGAAGGATGGGATTAGTTGGTGACAGCAGTGAATGGAATGATGCTGAGAAATAAAAATGTTCAGTGATTTTAAATTGTGAAAGATGGATTTTTTAAGTTGGTGATGAAGTTTGTTTCTGAACTGCTATGTATTTATTTTAAAGGTGGCAACCAGGTTTATCACATAAGATAAAAGGAGGTCTGCAGAACTGGTAAGTCTGTGGGAGCAGTACAGACCTCATTAAATATCCATAACCCAGCTAACCAGTAACAATAACACTTCAGCCCATGAACACCAGAGGCCAGCACCATCTGGGTGGACTTACAAAGTAAATATGTTGTAAACAAGTTTTATACTGAACTGAAAGTCAGAGTTTGACTGCTGTTTGGGAGAATCCAGGTCACCTTGAGTCCGTGCTAATGCCCAAGTTTGCAGACTTGAACAGACAGGCAGGAGCTGTCAAGTAGTAGGCAAGTACATCCCAACGTGGCAGAGTTTCAAAACTCTTAACTCTCACTTGATCCACAGCAGCTCCTGAGACCAGTTCAAAGCATTATTTAGAGCTGAGACAACACAATTCACCACAGCCTATTGCGTAACAATACACAGGTTTTGTGCCTGACAGTAATCAATAAAAAGTTTGTGACATGCTGGATTCACTGTGAATATCATTTTTCATGTCCAGAAGCACATTATTAAACAGTTATTGGAGAATCCTCACAGATGGTCATCGTTTAATATCAGCAGTGTATTCTTGATTAGACTGATAATAAAAGCTCATATCTAACACTGTCAGTGTGAAGATCAAGTGTATGATCCTTTTATCAGTAAATTTAAGAGATACATTTGTTAGCTAAAAATGTTATCAAACTGTGTGCTGTATGGTTTATCTGTATAATAATAATCTATTTATGAAATAAAACCAACAAAGATCTGAGCTTGATGGAACCACATCTATGTGAAAGCCGCGGGATGTCCTCATTAATCAAGTGTGTCCCCAGGAGCTCTGATAAACCTCCACAGGCCTGTGGTCCTCACAGACACCTGGCACTGTGGTAATTACCAGACATACGTCACACAAGTAGGCACTCGACTATCCTCCGAGATTAGTGTGGGTGCTGGGACGGACCCATTGTCAGCACCCTGATGTTTTTGGCCTTAATTACCTTGTTTTTTTTTCAGAAATTTCTGTCTAATATGATTAAAGATAACTAAAACACTAAATACATTACAGAGCTGACTTTCTACAGTTTTTAAGAAAATAAACCGGAGAATATTTTAATATTGTGAGACTGTCAGTCTTTGTGTGTTATCAGCGTGTTGCAGCTCTCCTTCTGGAAGAACACTTTCAAATGTTTTTTCAAAAGTCAGGCGAGTAACTACACTGATAACACTACGGTGTTTGATGACTAAAGTACACGTTTCTTGTAACTTCCAAGTAATAACCGCTGGGCACTTCTTAAAGTACAATACACATGTTTCACAGCAGACACTCTGACATAAAATGACAAGCACAGGTGTAACTAATAACGTTAATATTAGCTGTATCCCATTTAGGGGTGCCAGTTCCAGGGCCCTGGTGTTGTGCCTGCTGGCTCACTGTCATGGCTTACTGGAACATCCAAATGGAGGGAAGCCATCATTAACATTATTAGTTCCACCTGTGCATTTCCTGCCATGACAAGTCAAAATGCGGTGGAATAGGCCTTTATGTCCATTTAAAGGTGATGAAATATTTACTGCAATGCTGAACAATATATCAAGTAGTATACAAGTATCACATTACTTATTCTACCCATCTTATCTAAGCACAATGTAGTCAATAACCTGGGAATGTGGTACATATGGTACACATGAGATGGCGAGACATTTTAATTCTGGGTTTTTTGCAGTATTACATCAGTAGTTGGTACAGTGCTTCAGAGTGGGCAGAATAAAGCCAATGAACCATGGTATTTGTACATCATTGGTATCACACCATGGCATCAAGGGTCTGACATGTTCATCTGTTCATCAGATGCACTTGTCAATTGTTTTGTCACCGGTGTGCAGTCACCAGGTCCTGACATGTCTGTTTGTGCTGCCCTCTTATGTAATCACCCCGTGGGCTCTATTCTATGACGAGGACAAGGGGAGTAGCCTTGAAAAGCGCCAGGGCTGCCAGAAACTGTATATCAGCATCAGTGATACCATAATAAAAAAGAATGATTACCAATATCTCCAGCTGGTTATCAAGGAGCTAAATCAAATTTATAATAGAAATATGACATATCTATATTACACAGGAGCACAGTACTGTGTACTGTCACAGCTGCATGTGAGATTGCTCCTGGAAGATAAATGTAAAATATACCTTGAAGACATATGCATACAGTATAGGCTGTAATTCTTTTTTTTTTACTGTTTTTATATATTATGTCACTATATCAAAGACACAAATTTGACACATACTTAAATAAATTAACTGTATTTAGAATAGAGAAAAATGTTTTTTGAATTCCTGTTTTGATTAAGATTATAATAAGATATTTTTGTGCAACTTTAATTGGATTTATTACATGTTTTAAATGTTTGGCTTTGCTATTAAGTTGTGCAAGGTTCCAAATGCAAATTGAGGTATTTGGAAAGTTGGCAGAAATAATTAAAATAACTTTGCACCATACTTTCTAGCTTTTTAAAAACAACTGCAGAATAAGTTTCATCATTGCCTCATCATTACCTCATGGTCACATTGGTGTGTTTTAGAACTGCGGTCAAGTGAACTCATTATCCCAGCTCCCACTCAGGTCAAAGTAACAAATTCACTTAATCCCAGTAAAAGCACTTAAAAGGTCAAAACTTAAATGAGATCAGTGCTGTGTGAATGCATCCATCCAGCATGTCTCACAATATCTCTCACCTTTCTCGTGATTACATCAGCTTCTTGAGGCCCTCGCTGATGACTGGAGTGGGTATCGCAGTGAACGTGACTTACAATCGGGTCAGCAAGATGAATGACAATGTAGATTTTCTCATCTTTGTGAATGCTGTTGTTTAACAGCCATAGAAGCAGACCCCACTAATCTCCTCTGGAGGAAGTAACATGCTGTGCTGTTGCCATGGTTACAACCACTGTGCCTGACCAGTTTTTGCCAGTACAGCACATCTCTAATGTAAAAGTTATTTCAAAGTTTAATTTAAAAATTACTCAGAATATTGTAATAATAAATTATGAAGAGTGACCATGTTTCACAGGTAAAGGAAGTGAACTTTAAGCAAGCTCTTAATGATTATTTGAAAGCACTGTTTCTTCTTCCTTAACATGAGGTGATGGTAAGGGCATCAGTAAGGGCAAAAAATGTTTTAAAAATAAATCTGAATTCCATATGTCTTTCCTGAATAAGTGGCATCAAGCCCACTAAAACAGCAATCTTCTAAATAAGTAGCAGCCCCTCCCCACTCATCACCGTATAATTGTTGGTCTTTGAGGACCCAACAATCTCTCTGGCTCTAAGCTTTTCAAGTGTGGAGAAGCTGAGGCTTAGCTCTGTACGTGGGAAGGCCATAGAGTGGAGATGAACAATTGTGCCATTCTGTGACTGGAGGGTGTATGATTGGATATGGCCTCCCCTGCTATTGCAACTGACACAAAAAGCTAGATTTTAACCTCTTTATCAAGGGAAAGTTGATTTTACACACACAACCGCTTCTTAAGCAGTGCCATTTCTCACATTCGCGCTCGTTCACAGCCGTCCAGAAAAACCAGACACAGGTGGGGGACGACCACCTTGTGCAAAGGTATTTCAGCAGCCATGAGAGAGAAGAGGTTATTACATCTTTAGTTCCAGCTCCGATTTCCCAGTCCTCAGATATTTGAACTGGAGTCTTTCTGGCAATGTTTTTAACCTCTCGGCTGCCATCATAATATAGGTAAAGTGTGCATATAGGAACTATCCTAGCAGCACGTGGAAATGGATTGTTCTGTGGCACTGTGACTTCTGATTTATTCTATGAGGAGCTGAGGGATCTGAAGGTTTACTTTGATGTGTACCCTCCCACACACAAGGGGTGATGAAAATCCCATTTGTGAGCTCTTGTTTCATGTATCATTAGATCTGATTTGCTGTGATATTTACTTTCAGCATTTTATTGCTCCTATTTTCCTTAAGGGATATCATTGCTTTTTGTATTGTGATAGTTAAAGACTACAATGAAATTTTATTGAGTAAAGGAATTATTAAGGAAACTTCTGATTTGCAATCAAGTTTAATTAGTATAAAGTTGGCAGACCCAAAACTTATTCAACATTTTTTACATGTATTGGCAAAAAGCCATCAAATCAACAACAGCACTCAGCACTTTCTTCAAAACTTTCAAATTAAAAGCCTAACAGAAATGGGTGGAATCATGCTGTTTGAGCTGCTCAAAGGCTTTTAGTTTGAAACATATGGAGAAATGGTTGCGAGTGCCTATGCAGAAATTATTATGGTTTATTGATGATAGACTTATAACAGTCAAAAGCAGCACAATACAAGTGACTGGAAACAATGAAGTAATCATTATAATTTAATGCCACCACCTCAGCAAAAATCAGCATTCAGTAAAGTCAAGTCAGTTTTATTTATACAGCGCAGTACTACAAATCAACTCAGAAACTCTGTGTACTTACAATCTATGTAATACACCGCACAACACCCACCCTGTCCTTGATTTCTTGATTCTGAAGCCAAAAATGATTGACTGATTGACATTAGTTTCTTCATTCGTGCCTCACAATCACTGGCTCACCAGCCATTTGGCCGCCAGCGTACTAGTGACATCAAACATATTTATCTAGTTGTTCAGTGGCCAGTATAAAATGACACTCGCTTTACTCCGCTGACTGCATTCATTCCTGCACTGTCTGTTGCCACAGCTCCCTTCACCACCTCCGCTTTCGCCCTGTGGGTTAAGCATTTGAAACAGTTAATTTAACAAGACAAGATTTCTGTTGACGTGTGTTCTTTAAGGGGGAAATTGTTCTCTCAGTACAATCCTTATACCTGGTGAAGATTTTCTTTCTGCCAAGTCAACCTGTATAACCACTTTCTATTAATGGTCAAATGATTTCATAGTGTGTCTAACTTTTAGCCCATCATAAGGGTACAGTGTAAACTTTTTTCATCTAATTATCTTAATTTGTTGAGATAATTAGTTTTTGTTCTCTTCACAAACTCCCCTCGCTCCCCAGGGAAGTAGTGATGTGATATTAACAGGAAACGCAGAACTTCAGAATTTCAGCACAATTAACAAAACAGCACAGCTCAGTCCTCTGATCTGCACCAGTTAAGGAGCCAGACAGACACGAAGGCTTTAAGGCAGACACCAGCAAATACTGGTACATGAGAAACATCGGCGAGGAAGTGTATCATTTATTAATCCACAGACATTTCATCAACATTGCACAACTGACAGACCAGCGTTTTGCTCGTTTCCTGCAGTTTTTAATTCTTTTACATCACTCCTCGTCATTTCCTATTGTATAATTTTGTTTTAAGTGATGTTTATTCATGCTCAAAATAACCATTTTGAAACAAAGACTGTCCAAATATTATGAGTCACTCATGGTGAGGACGAAGCCAATCATTTCTAGCTGCTTTAGAAAAAAAAATCAGTTCTTCACCTCTCATTTTTTTGTATAACTGAAGCAGTTTACTGTGTTTTTAGGTTTGCCTGGTGGGGAGTGAGAAGAGCAAACTATAAGAAATCAGAAAAAGGACAGTCCTTTAATGAATGATTTCTTAGCAATACTTCAAGACCTTTCTTGATATGTAATGGGTGACACACACACACACACACACACACACCTTAAATACAACTCTTCTGGTCCTTTTATTCATGCCATCATTTCAAAACTCCCCTGAGGAACAACAGAGCATCCTGTTGGCCGGTCGTTTTTAAGGTGAATATGCTGTACATTCCTACCAGATTCTCCTTATGGATACAGAATGGTAGCGAGATAGACCCCCAGAGTGCATGTTTACCTGCCTCTGCTGTGACAGGTCCTCATAAATCACTGTTATCTCCCACCGGTGGCACACGCCGCTTTTGTCCTTCACACAATGAGGGCCTTCCTCCATGATGGCTGCAGACAGTTTGTAAGCAGTGGGGCAGCTGGAGGCTGATGCACCATACACATGTACACACGGTAAATTACACACACACACACACACACACACACACATGCATGCACGGACATACACACTCACAGACACACACACATTTACGCATGCACACACAGTAAGGTGAGCTCTGAATTGTGTTCGACTGACACATAATGCAGATACAATTACTGTGTTTCTATTAGATTGTATTTTTTCTATAACAATTCAATCCATTTGCATTCCTGCAGGGGGAATAAAATTCCACTGTGATGTATGTTTGAGAAATGATTTCATATGGCCACATGCCTCTATTAACATGAAGTATTTTTCCTGTCTTACCTTTGCTGTCTCTCACCATGCATGTGTTATTTCTTTGAGTGTGTGTGTGTGTGTGTGTGTGTGTCGTAAAAGTGCAGTGCCTTGTTGGTTTAATCATTTATTTTACTATGGTGTTATCACTACACTGCACACCAGGGACCCATTTACATGTAGATTGTGCACATATGTCAATTGAAAATGCTAACTCTCATCTGTGAGTCCCTCTCCATCCCCCACCCCACAGACATTTTTATGTGATTTACTCAGCAAAGCTAGTTTCTGGTTGATTTTTCTTTTTTTTTTTTCTTATTTTTATTTCATCTCCTCCTTTTGTGTCTTTGTGTGTTTAAGGTTTTGGTGATGAAGATGAAGAGTTATTATTAACAGGAGAGTGGGAAAAAATCAGGGATGATGTGATATTTATAAGGCGAGCTCCTTCGCTGGAGCCCAAACACCATTAACATTGTTTTTCAAATGATTGATTAAATGTGCCACAGTACCTTACACTGCTTTACATGGTAGCCAAACTCTTCCATCCCCTAAGGCGTTCCACTGAGTGGCAGAGGAGATCATTCCTGCCAGTGGCCATCAGACTGTAGAACTCATTCCCACTTTGTGGCAGTATAGAAATTAGTGGAAATGGGAGGTTCTGGACTCACTGAACTCCCTAAGTGGACTTACAGTTACACTTTCTGTTACATCTACCTACCTGGTTCTTAACTATAAATGTAACATTTTAAGGTGCCATAGACACTCACATCTTGACATTTCCAAAGACTTTAGACAAATAAAAGCAGCATTATAATGGCTCAAAGTTTCTCTAATTTCACAAGAGAATTCAGACCATGTCAGCCCTTCTCCACACTCTGTTAATTAGCTCCCAGTACATTATAAAAGTAGCATTTTGGTTAGGTAGCCCATATCAGGCCTGAACTACTTTTCTTTTCTCTTCTCTCTGCTTTAGCAGCAGAGACAGTCTTACGTCAGCTTTTTATGGGCATCACATGTTCATGTTAAAATACTAAAACCAAATCATACTCAATGTATTAAATAATTATAATTCACACACTTATTTATAGTTTTAACCTGATGATTAATCATTTGAAAATCATTTCTAATGTTTGTTCAGGTTCCTAGTCTGTTCTAGTCACAGGATTATTTGTTTGCATTTTAACTTTAAATTCTCTGATGATGTTGTTTGTGATTAACGACGCCACCTCCTTCAGTTTAATACTTATGTAGCTGGATTTGCCAACCCAGGTTTACTGAGCCAGTTCATAGCCAGCTTCAGGTCACTAGCTCTCAGAATCACAGATGGTAAACTCTGACTGTTCTGAACCTCACTCAGAGATCCAAACAGTGTCGCCTGTTCACAATTGGTCCACAATTTAGGGGGAGTAGATTTTATATTTATAATTTTTAGTGGTACCTTTTCTTCTTTCAGTGCTCTCCACCTTGACAAGGCCGTACCAATGGTTACATTGATGAATGCTTTGCTTTTTTGACTGTTTGTCTTCACTCAAACATCAAATTTGTTTTCTTTGCATTTTGTATCACTTGTTATTGAAGTTTCAACATCTGTAGACATCAACGCTTTTTGTGTTCGCTCAGTCACAGTAACCTTTTACTCCCAATGCTAGAGGACACTGGAAAAAAACATCCGCACAAATGAGACGGAGGGCGAGTCTGTCCCTTTAGCTCCGCCTACTCTGGCAGACCAACCACTGCTAAGTAAATGAAGCACTTATGATATCTAATGAAACGTTAATAACTGCCAGAAAATTCAGGGACAAAAAAATGGATAATGCAATGTAAAACACATCAAATATTATCATCATCTTTTCAAATATATTTGCCATTTTTTAGATTGTAGAGTAGAGTAGTAGAGTGAGTATGAAAAAACTGTTTCTGCTACTTGAAAGTAGTTTCCATTTCCAGTCATCATCACAAAGTTTATACGTTACTCTGACCTGCAGTACTGAAATAAGAGTGTGAAAGCTATCTACACTATTAGGAATCCTCTGGAATTTAAGAGGCATAGCACAGTTAAACTGCAGCTGTTAACACCATTCATATTTAGTGTGGTACATTATCCTCCAGTGTGTTAGAGGCCTTGTTTAAAAATTGGAAATGTTAGAATGTCTGGAGCAGCAATCAGGATGTACTGACCTATAAAAATATCTATATCTCGTCATTATTTTCCACATTATTGTAAACTCAAATACTTTTGTCCATGTCAGGATCCAGTCAGTGGAAAAGATGTCTGAAGTTAACCTGCTCTGGAGCAGGTTAGCAGTGCAGCATGGATTAAATTGGATTTTGGATTCTTGGAACTCTTTTTTTACCGTTGAAAGGGTCACAGTAAAAGTACAAACAAACCTCAAGTCCATTTCTGGGAGATCTACCACAAATAAGCTGTGACCCTGTGGGAAACAGTTTGGCCTCAGGCCTTTCAGGGGACGTAAAAGATTACATCTTCCCACCACATACAAACTTATACTGAAGATTTGGATTCTGACTAATTCATTGACAATACCAAGCATTTCATGGTTCTAGCATGATTACTATACAGTATGATGATTTTTTTTCATGCTAGTTTTCTTGCCATGTTGCACACTTGGAAAAAATAATACTGCGTTTAATTACAAGACAACTAAGTAAGAACAGTTTGTGTTTTTCTCCCCACACTGTGACAGTAATTAATGACATTTAATAACACTGGCTGAAAGTTAAATATTAAATAAAGTTATTCATAGAACATTTTTTAAAAAGATAAAGACAGCGCATGGTGTCAGTAGTTAGTGGTCAGAGTTACACTGTCACAGTCTTCATCCACCCTATTTTAATGCTGGATTCCTTCATTTTAATATTTAGGTTTTGTTCAAATCCGCAACAATTATATTTTCATAGTGATTTCAAAGTGAGTATGGCTCTACTGAAAAGCATTTTAGATTTATACAGTATGTTTAAATTCATGTATTGATGAATGCAAATGATTATTAAATGTAACAACATCACACAAACATACAGAAAAAAAAGACAAAAAAAATGCTGCATGTTTTGGTTCACATTGTGGTAGATACTGAGCAAACATTAAGAAATCGCAACCGTGGACCTCATGGCACTCACAGCTTCGAGATTTGTCATATGTATTAGTCACTGGGTGGCATTCAAGCTCGCAGTATGACTCCTTTCTTGCCCACACATTTGGCTTCCCAGGGACAATGAGAAAAGGAAAGAAGGCCTTTGATTGCAAAAATGAGACATTAACTACAGTCCTTGAAAAGGACATTTTAACTGATTCTCTCAAAGTATTTATTCATTTACATTATAAAAGGAATAAATAGAAGTTCATTGTACATGTGAATTATAAGGGATTTTTTGGGTCACTCCTGCGGCTTTGATCTTTTGTTCTTTTCTGAATGATCGTACTGGGGGAATTCAAAAATTTAAACGATAGGTTCTTTTGAGGTCTGTCTTAATGGGATAGTCACATGACCATATTCACACTGAAAGAGGCAATAGTTTCTGTACTCTTCTTCATCATGATAGCCATTACAGGATGGCCTCATAACATGATTCTAAGTGATTGGAGACAAAAACCACAGTCTTTGCTCTGTGTGACAATGAATTCTCATTTTCAGCCCAAGCGAATGTACTGTAAGGCGTCTGAGTCAGACAAATCAAGGGTTCTTCCGGGCACTTCACAATCATACCATCCTCTAAAAATACTGTCTTTTTTACCCTCAAAATTATTCTCAAATTCTGAGCAACCAGTACAGGCTTGTTCAGACAAGTGGCTGGTCTGTTTGTGTGTGTGTGTGTGTGTGTGTGTGTGAGAGAGAGAGAGAGAGAGAGAGAGAACACCTCGTAGCTGTAAGTGGACCTTTAAACAGCATCTCAAAGGGTTAGGACAAGAGGTCACATGATGACATCAGAGGCAGCAGCTCCATTTGTTGATGACCAAAAAAAACTAATAAGTGGTCCTCTGAGTTAGATTATTTTATCATTCATTTCTATTGCTTTCTGAACAATAAACCAATGCATAAACACATCACCAAGTACAGACCACCTGGAATGTTGGAATGACATCAGGAGCAGATGCAGAAACTGCAGCATTTCAGTCTCACTTAGTTTAGTTTACAGTGTTTTACACAGTATTACAACATCTTGCTTGGGGAGGGTAAAGTGGCACACCTATCCACTGCTGAGTTTCACTCAGGCACTAACGATACATCCCACCAGCACTGGGACTCCAGAGTATTGTACTGGTGTTTCTGATGTGATGATGCATTAGCTTCTGTGACAGCAACGAGGCCCTGCAACTGACTGGCGTCCAGTCCAGGGTGTACCCTGCCTCTCGCCCAAAGATAGCTGGGACAGGCTCCAGCACCCCTGCGACCCTGTGTGTCCTCAGGATAAGCAGGTTTAGAAGATGGATGGATGGATGGACAGCAACAAGCAAGCAAATCTTTTCCCCTTTTTATTTAAATTAAACTCTTGATGGGACACAAGGGTTGACTAAGATGAATAAAGTGTGAATGAAGCAACAGCCTAGAAGATACTATACAATTACTACAGAAATCCAACTGGCACCACAATATCTTACACCTAATGCA
Source organism: Scortum barcoo (assembly GCA_023238725.1). Lineage (NCBI taxonomy): Eukaryota > Metazoa > Chordata > Actinopteri > Centrarchiformes > Terapontidae > Scortum > Scortum barcoo. Next base: position 22,510,142 of record CM041550.1, read on the forward strand.
TGAGTCCACTGACACTAGTTACGTACAAGTGATGCTATTGTCAGTGTAACAAGGTGTAATGTATCAGATTTTTTTTTAAAAAGGTAAAGGTATATATATATATATATATATATATATACACACACACACACACACACACACACACACACAGATAAAGTCCCTGAGGATAGCCTTAATTGACTGTTGGCTACATCCCTTCCATGAGGGATGTCAATCATTGTCCAATCATACAGTAGCTCAGCATCATAACTAAACTCAGCAGAGGAGGAGAGTCATTTTAAGGAATGGATTCAACAGTAGTTTTATTTGCTGTGATGCACAAATTTGAACTTATTTGGCTAATTAGCTGAATACCTACAGTAGTAAATGGGCATTACCTCCAAGCCTCCAATCATAGCAACCAATATTGTGGGGATACAGTTTCATTCAGGAGTAGAACATTTTGTACTGTAAGTCATATTGTTGTCTTCATGCGGAAGTTTATTCTCTAGGAACTCAAGCCAAACTCATAACTGGAGATAGGGCTATGTTTGCCAAATTTGACCATTAAGTCGTTAGAATGTCCCCTTGTGAACCTTCTCTTGTGTAAATCTTACTTCTTTGTTGCTTTTCCAAGTATTTCCTCCAGTCATAAGCAGGGTTGTGTCAGAATAAAAACAGTCTGATACTGGAACAACAGGGCTAACGAGCTACATGACACGAACGATGCTGGATCATCAACACGGGAGGGTGCTGACTTTTTAAATGGGAAGCGTACTTTAAATCTCAACAGAATATTAACTTAATTACACATTTTATCCTACTGGAGCCAGTTATGTTTAATTACTTACTTTTATAGCTGACCAGCGAGAGATAGTAAAATCTACCAACAGTTTATCATAAACACGATTTGGTCTTTCCTGATGTGAGAAGACCTCCGGATATCAAAAACCTATACCCTATAACTGTTAAAAGGACAACCCACAACCTAAAGACTGGTAATTAACTTCACCTCTGTAGTCCATGAGCCCCATCTCCACTGATTCTGCCACTGTGTACAAACTTCTGAAACATCCCACAGTGCGAACCACAAACATTGAACTTTATCGCCTGCAGTGGGCTGACCCGTTAACTCTTAAACATCAGAGACGCTGTTTGAGTCTTTTAAACTTCAACCATCCCTGCCTTAAATACAGTACATTTTCCCAAAGAGAATGATAAATTCGCTCTGCACTATGTTAAAAAAATACATTGTCAACATCCGCTCTGCCACTGATACATTTCGAACAGCACTTTTATCCACTATGCGTCTTTCCCTCTATTTTTTTTATTTTCACACTGCAGATAAAGTTAGATCGCCTTTACTTCAAAACATTTATTCCTTAATGATTTCCTCTCAAACATATAGTCACTGACATCCCTTCCTTTGCCACTGTAACATCCTACGTTTCTTCCTGTGCCAAATCCAGATGTTGTTTTTCACTTTTCGACCAATCAGCACAAACTGGTCACAGATCGGCCAGAGCACTCAGCCACTTTATCACGTCTGTCTTCCCCAGTGGAGCTCTCTGACTCAGCCAGGTCAGCTTTGAGGATGTTTGCACAGCCGCCAGCTCACCTGTGAAAGCAACAGTGCCGACTGCATTCACACTGAATCAGCTCTCTGTGTGGCATTTTGTGTTCAATCAAAGTAAATAAGCAGTGAACCTTTACTACAGTAATTCTTTATCATAATTACTCATTTTCAATCCTGATGAGCAGAGATGCAGGCACAGGAACGAGGGAATTTGCACAGATTTATTTCTCGTAGTGGAGTAAAAACAAATCAGTGCAAGAAGACCTTTTATATCCATCCATCCATCCATCCATCCATCCATCCATCCATCCATCCACTTCTGCTTATTCGGGACTCAATGGGTCGCGGAGGCAGCAGTTTGAGCAGAGATGCCCAGACTTCCCTCACCCCAGACACTTCCTCCAGCTCTTCCAGGGGGGACTCCCTGAGGCATTCCCAGGCCAGCGTGTCCTGGATCTTCCCCAGGGCCTCCTCCCAGTGGGACATCCCTGGAACATCTCCCCAGGGAGGCATCCAGGGGGCATCCGAAACAGATGCCCGAGCCACCTCAGCTGACTCCTCTTGATGCAAAGCTCTACTCCGATCTGAGCTCCTCCAGAGTGACTGAGCTTCTCACTCTATGTCTAAGGGAGCGCCCAGCCACCCTCATTTCGGCTGCTTGTATCCGCGATCTTGTCCTTTCGGGTCATTACCCAAAGTTCATGACCATAAGTGAGAGTGGGAGCGTAGACTGACTGGTAAATCGAGAGCTTCGCCTTTCGACTTCCTTCCTTCTTCACCATGATGGTCTGGTACACCCACCGCATAACTGCGGAGGCTGCACCAATCCGCCTGTCAATCTGACGGTCTATCTTTCCCTCACTCGTGAACAAGACCCCGAGATACTTGAACTCCTCCACTTGAGGCAGGACCTCTCCACCCACCCGGAGATGGCACACCACCCTTTTCTGGTCAAGAACCATGGCCTCTGGGAGGCTGAGAAGTGTGATCCCCCAGTAGTTGGAACCCCTTTTTAAAAAGAGGGACCACCACCCCGGTTTGCCACTCCAGCGGTACTGTCCCCAACCTCCATGCAATGCTGCAGAGGCATGTGTCAACCAAGACAGCCCCACAACATCCAGAGGACTTGAGGTACTCCAGGAGGATCTCATCCACCCACGGCGCGCATTGCCGCCAAGGAGCTTGTGAACTACGTCAGTGACTTCGGCTTGGGTGATGGACGAGTCCACCTCAGAGTCCCCAGCCTCTGCTTCTTCAGTGGAAGGTGGGATTGAGGAGATCCTCGGCAAGTATCCCCAGTTGAGGTCAACAGCTCCCCACCCGCACTGTAAACAGTGTTGGCAGAGTACTGCTTCCCCCTTCTGAGGCGTCCACTCGGACTCAATGTCCCCAGCATCCCTCGAAATCTGGGAAAAGTTCTCCCAGAGGTGGGAGTTGAAGACTTCCCTGACAGAGGGCTCGGCCAGACGTTCCCAACAGAGCCCTCACAATATATTTGGGTCTGCCAGGTCTGTCCAACTTCCTCCTCCGCCAGCGGATCCAACTCACCACCAGGTGGTGATCAGTTGACATCTCAGCCCCTCTCTTTACCCGAGTGTCCAAGACATACGGCTGGAGATCAGATAAAAAGGATAAGGGAAAGTCGATCATCCATCGACCTCCAGCCTAGAGTGTCCTGGTGCCACGCACTGATAGACATAGATAGATAGATAGATAGATAGATAGATAGATAGATAGATAGATAGATAGATAGATAGATAGATAGATAGATAGATAGATAGATAGATAGATAGATAGATAGATAGATAGATAGATAGATAGATAGATAGATAGATAGATAGATAGATAGATAGATAGATAGATAGATAGATACTAGAGACTGAGACAGCATAGAAGTCCAATAACAGAATACAATACGCTCAGGTTCAGATTGGGGAGGCGGTTCCTCCCGATCACGCCCCTCCAGGTATCACAGTCACTGCCCACATGAGTGTTGAAGTCTCCCAGTAGAAGAATGGAGTCCCCAGTCTGAGCACTATAAAGTACCCCTCCCAGGGACTCCAAGAAGGCCGGGTACTCTGTACTGCTGTTCGGCCCGCATTATATGTTGCCATTTATGGTGATGCAACACTGACAGAATTTAAACTACTAAAAATCAAAGGCTTAGCCTACACCCACAGGTGTTATTTCAGCTGATTACACCTCTTCTTGCCAACAGAGTTTGATTGGAATCTGTATGACTCCCTTTTGTTAAATCTGTAATCTATGAGAGGAAACATTTTGGTTTTTGATTATATAATATGACCTGCCTCCTTAAAAGTCTTCATCTCTATACTAAATGCCGCAAGTCAACAAGAAAAACAAAAAGTATGACCTTAATAGTGTAACTAAATATAGTTTGAGTGAAGCATATTTGTCGTTTTGATTATGTACACTTTTTCCCCAGTCCACAAAGTGCTTTATTCTTGTACTCATGTACAATATGTTGTTCAGTTTATTGAAATACTTTTAGTATATTTAGTTGTTTAATGCTGCAATAACAATAATAATAATTTTTCCAGCAGAAACTAGTTGTGAATACATCACTGACAGGTCACCTTTTGTGTTAGTTAAGGGAACTTGTGAGCAAACAGATGCTTATTTACACTGGGAGCAAAGTTTCAGGCCTCCTGGCAAATATCCATCATCCACTGTCTTTTATTTCTGTTTTTGGTTTCCACCAATTCCTGATGGAAATATCTGGCTTTTTGGACACTAAATGCTCAGGTATGTTCAGCAGCTGGCCTCTAACTGTAAGACTGCTACAGTAAGATTTCATCATGCTTTGAAGAAAAATGTTGCATCTTGTGGTGAAAAAGTGTAAAATGTATTTACTGCTTACCATCAAAGTACATCCTCCTGACTTGGAAACGTCCAACTTTACTAGCAGATGAAGAATGCCTCATTTTGACTGCATGCCCCAGCAGTCTGCTCTTTCAGGAAGAGAAAGAAAAAGCCCAACTGTTTTTCTCACACACAACAACAAATCCAAACAGCCAGCTATAATGTCTTGTCATAGTGTATTCAAGATCTGTGGAGGAAACAGAATAGACTCTGGTGAGCACTTTTGAGCCGCACACACAGCTGTTGTACTCGATTTTATTGGTTGATACGGTTGCTAATTTGAGGCTGAACATGTTCTGCGATCACAATGCTTCTCCTGTGTTTTGCAGTGAGTTAACACTGAAATTACCGAGGGGGATAAATTTACTTTCTTTCAACTTTGTGGGAGGCTAAATTCTCTCATTCTCCACCTGCATCCCTTTGTTTGATGTGTTTCCAATTCTTCTCTGCATTTATTTCCCCTCACCTTTTGTTCCGCTGCCTTTTTTTTCCCTTACAACTGTCTTGGTACCTGCCTCCCGTGGTGCTGCCCTTGCCCCCTTTCCCAGCACTCCCCACTCTTGACAGGTGACCTCATGGAGCCTTAGTCTCACACGGCTGGCTGTGTCCACACTGATGTGTCCCCACTCGTCCTTTCTTGTCCTGTATCCAGTAACGTGGACCTCCGCTGTCTGCCTGATGACACCCCGCGGGTTGCCGCCCCTCTTCCGCTCTTAGTCCGCTGCTGTCATCCTACTCCTCACTTCTCTTCCTGTAATTTCTTATTCTTTTTTTCCTTCTTGCTTTCTGTGATAACTTTTGATCTGTGCTGGCTCACATGAAAATTCTGCTGCCATGTCAGCTTCTCAGGCTTTTCTTCTGTTCCTGCTCAGTCCTTTTAATCTTTTCCAAATCCCACCCACTCCCTTTCATTGTCTATGTTCCCATTGTTCTCAAATCTTCTGAGTGCCTTCTCTCACCTGCTCTCTCTTCTTCTTGCTTCCCTGGATATTTTGTCTCTCTCGCTCTCTATTTCTGATTATAATAGTAATAATACTGTCTCATTCTACAGATACTCTTGAGAACAGCAGTTTGGGTTTCAGTGAGCCTCAATTGGCCTTCCTGTCTAGGACAAAAAGTTGCTATAACAGCACCGCTCTCTTTGTGCAATTGCCCCTCTGTATCGCCTTGGCTGTTCTATAATGAACTTAAAGATTTGAGTGGAATGTGAAGTTTTTTTCAGAGCCAAAGTGATGTGAACTCCAAGAGTATTAAAATGAAAAATACTCTCCCAAGCCAAATTTAGGTCTCACATGCAAATAAGAGTTAAAAAATGAAAACCACAAAATATGGTGCAGGTCCCCGGTCTGTGGCACAAAGACAGCTGTGACTATAAATGGATAAATCACTGTGGTTTAATGAATGGTAGTAGTTAGGAAAAGCAGGGCAGCATGGTATAGTAGTAGTGGTTGTAGTGATGTCACAAATAAAGCTATTCAAAGCCATTAAAGTTTTTTTTCCCCTCAAAATTAAAAACATTTATTTGCCATTTAGCCCCGACGTTACCTTATCTCTAATGTTTGCCATCACCAAAAACCTTACCAACCTCAGCCATAATGTTTCCATGTAAAAATACTGTAGCAAGAGGTAATTACTCAATATCAACAATCTTTTCTGGCAGGGGGCTGGAAAGATATTTTAGCTTTGGCTCCTTCAATTTTGATAACTCCTTTTAAAATCTCTCTCTCTCTTACGAGCTCTCCAACTTAAATCAAGCAGAATCCTTAATGATGCTGTGTGGTTTAAATTAAACATTTGCAATTTTTTTTTAAGCGATACCCTGACTAAACAATGACGGGGGAGAAAAGCATATCCTTCAGATCCTTTTTCCTCTGGTCTGATCCAGTTCAACGACAGTGGAAGCCTCTTACAGTGATGACGTCTGTATGGATCAAATTGATGATTATTAAGCTTTTTTTTTTTTTTGCTTTATTCTTCATTCTGATTGCTACCTACTTGACATCTGTATATTTATTTTCAATTGACAAGCCAGGACAAAGCCACTTGAATAAGCCTAAACAAACAAGAGACCTCCCGACTACAGCTCTATATTTATTAGCAGCTGATCACTGTAACCATGGCCATCATGTGTGGTCTCCAGTGTAGAATAAAAGAATATTGTGTTGTTTTTATTCCATTTAAAGCAAATGCACTGCAGTATGAGATAAAAGCTATAGGCCATAATTTCCTAATAAAGAACTGTAAAACTTATAAAACTGAACACAAAGTGTGTGGTTGGTGTTTCTTTAGATCCACTACTGACTGAAAAAAAAAAAAAAACACAGGATAAAATTTAAAATTAAACTCCACACTTCTGGACACCAGGGCACTCGTCAAATTAAGAGACCTCCATCCTTTGCCCAAAAACTGTTCCAGCTCAAGCTATTAGAAATAGACTGCACAAACAGGATGCTAGTCAGTCTTTTTTAGTCCTCACACTCATATTCCTACAGTAACACACACACAGGCACAGATGTGCACAAACTGTCACAGGAACAAACATAAACAAACACACACATTTGTGCACATTCCCTCCAACCTTGCTACAAATAGTACTTTTCTATAATTAATACTTTGATGCCAGTTTTAACAGTTGCCTGTGGTGGTGGCACGGAAGTCTAATCTGATGAACAAAGAAGAAGACAGGCTTAAGATTTTAACCTCCACTGCTCCAGTAAATATCCCATGGCATAAACACAACCCCGCTCCCAAACAAATATTGAACCCGATACCACCATGCTTAAATAATACCATTGGAACCCAAGGCGGTTCGTGGCTCAGACTTGGATTTGCATTTGGTAAAAACCACACCTCCCCCAACGTTCCCAGGTAAATACTCACATATATTATGTGTTTATGCTCATACTGGTTAGGGAGAAACAGAAAAAACAAAGATCTAGAAGGTTACCTTTTGAAAGACAAAGACTTGACTGGAAAATGGAGATGGAGTGTTTACGGTGATGGTGCTGTTGGGTGGAGTGGGGGTAGATTGTGGGTAAGGGGGTGGAATTAAATTGCCCACAGAAGTCATCTCTTGCTCTCATATTTTCACTCTGTGCCTCTTTTGGAGCCAGGAAGACAACCAGCCAGCAGCAGCACAAGGTAACCTTTCTCTAATTGATGTCTGTGTGTGCCGAGCGCACCAGGCAGCCATATTGTGAGGGAGCGGAGAGCAGCCCAGACCTCAGCATGTGGCGGGGTTTGACTGGAGGGGGTTGATGCAGCTGTGCAGTTTGAGTGATGCACCACAATCAGACAGAAGTGTAATAGGAACAGTCTGAAGAGGGGGCTTTAATTTCTCTACAGGATGCAAACTCTGAAAACTTTTCGCCTTAAACAGTGACACAGCCAACCCACCACTGTTAAGTCATATTAGTTAGTATGACAGCACAATTAACAGAATATAAACTAGCTCTACAAAAATAAATAAATGTGAATCTTTTAATTTGAAGCATTTTTCACTTGCACCTTAAGTTAATCCCTCCTGTGCACGACAGCTTATCGAGCAGTGTGTAATGGGTTGGAACAAGAGTGATAAGAGTGAAAGTATGGTGAAAGAAAGGGTTAACTGTATTTTTATCAGCTGTGGGGCAAACTGCAAACGTTAGCACGTACGACTAAACAGCTTAGTGCTATTATTTACAGCAGGACACTGACATTAAAGCAAAGCCCCGCCCAAGATCAGCACATTCACTGTCTCCACTGTGAGGAAGCCGGTCCCCTTTTCTCCTTCAGAGTTATAATTGTTAACTGCATGGCAGCCTGAGCATAGCAACAGTAACTAAGGGGAGCAGATAGTATGCAATTGGTAATTGGTAATCCTCTTTGCTTTCATCTGAGGGATGTGTAATAATTACACAAAATGTGACTGAGCTCTGGTTTTAATTTGTATAGTCTGATTGTAAACAGTTTTCCTACATTTTCAATGTCAAACAATCTGTTCTCCAAGGCTGGTTGAATAAAAAAGTGTTAACCTCATCCTGACCTGCTACAGTTCAGACCTTGGCCCAACACTTGTGCTGTCCTTGGTGCTGATCCTGTCTGTAGATGAGTTCTCCATGGTACTGAAACAGCTGACGCTTCACTGAAAGCCAGATTTCAAGTAGGAAACTACACTGACTTTCTCTGAGCTCTTCTTTTGTCTTCAGGGACAGTTTACTGAACTTTCTTTGCATTAGTAAAGGCTGTACTCTGTTCCCTGCAAAGTCTCTTAAACTTTTATTAATCCAGCAAAGGTTTGCTGAATGCACTCTTTTTTTAGTAAACACTTTAGCTTATACTGATGCAGCAAACACACAATCATACCTTAGAGCATCTTGGGCCAAACAGTGTTTTACTGTGCGTCAATTAGTTACTCCTCTGGAACACTTGTGCCTTCCCCAGCAGCACCTTGGCGACAGTTGTTTAAGGGTGATGTTTGCTCATTAACATTCTCCACCCAGCCAGCCTGAAGATGTGAATCAGCAGTGCCCTGGTAACGACCCTGCTTAGGTACCAGACTACTGCCGGTGCAATTACTGCTTCCTTCCATTAAAATCTGCCCATGTGAATAGTTTGTCATTTAGTCTGCGAATAGGCTACATTTTAATGTATCCGTGTGTAGAACCCCAAAAATACAATTCAACAGTACATCCACAAGAAACCCATACGCTCGGCTGCAGTGATAATGGAGAGCAAATGGAAATGTGCAGGATCTTAAGTAAACCAGAGGGGCTGTGAGTGTGTTTCCTCCAGTCACTGGAAAGAATATAAAGTTAAATATGTTGCAAAATGCAAGAGCTCGTAAACTTGATGTGAAAACTTCCATATCTGAACTCACTTGTACCAAATATCATCCACACACATGTGAGCTTGATTAGAAGACATGATTAAAAATAATAAAACTGGAGGGCTTAAAGGAAAAAAAAAAAACGAAATTGCGAAATTTTCCCTCAGAAAATATTCAAGACCAATGTTCTAAATGTGAAGTCACAAAAGAAACTCACAAATGTGTAGATTGATATTTACATGAATACAGTGACAACTGCAAATTTATAATCCAACATTTACTCATATTTATGTTCTTTCCTTGAGTCTATTTTCCAGTACCACAACACAATGATTACAACCTCTTAAATTGGTCGCTGCAACTTAACAAATTTGCTCTCTCACATCACAAAGCATGTTAAATCTGCACCTTGATTTTTTCAGCATTTCTTGCGATGAATGTGTTGCAAAACTTACACTTGTACAGTAGCTGTGTGTGCAGAGTCGCCTCTTATGTCTTCCCTCTTCTGTGATTTGGGGGGTTTGGACATTGCTAACATTGTGGCTGCCAAGAGAGGGGACGGGAGCTTGAACAGACGCTGTTTCTGTGTGGTCCAGATGAAATTTAAGCCAGCTTTTTGATGAACCAAAAAAATACAGACTCTTGTCAAATCGTCAACAGTCTAATTTGGATAGATTATTGATCCACTAAGAAACAAGGGGCCCTGGTTTAGACCAAAGAAAGCAGCATGAGAGGCCATGTATGATATGCAACATTCAGTGTTCCTGTTGATCACATGTGTGTATCCATGGAGAAAGCACTGTTAATCTGTGTGTGAAATGGCTCAGTAGGCATTGCTGATTCTTTATGAAATGAAATGGGTGGAATACCATTTCTGTCACAGGTGTGAGAAGGAGAGAAGTGAATTATGTAATCCCTTTTAGCAAGCCTATTCATTAGCTGCAACGCAATAGTGTTCCTTGCACATCTCTATGCGTCACACAGGTGTACTTCATGCTTTTCATCAGTAGTGTCAGTGGAGGACAGAGTTGGTGGCATAATAACTGTCACAGGTTTTTCCAATTTAGTATCTGATTTATTAAATCCAGTTATGCAAATCAAGTCAGTCACAATGTGGCAATTATCTGAAAGTCACTGGAGAGTGCATGTTTACCAGCTGACAGATGTATGGCAAGGTGTTGCAACAGTGTGTAGTTGTCAGTGTCATTATGGCATCACTCTTCCTTATGGCATCAGTATGCCTGACCTGTCAGTGGTGGGAAGAAAAATTAGGAGAGCAAATTTACATGTTTGCATCTCTGTTCGTATCAGTTGGGGCACAGAGATAGAAGCACGCTGTATGAGCTCCTACAAGAATCTCACTGTCGACACATTTGTGAACACAGACTCAAATGGCCAATGTTGTTTATGTGGAGGAGGTGGTTGTGTTAACTAGTGATAGAGCCTCTAGCTTTATGGTGATGAAATAAACAACAGGGGTCAAGAGCAAGGAGGTTGGGAGAAAAAGCAACCAGAGACCAAAAAGAAAGAAAGGTGCGCTTCCCCAGATGGCTGTTAAATTGTCTGGAATGACTTCCTGTTAACAACAGACCATCCACCATCCACCCGGCAGCCCAGCTACTTTTGTTCCGAGTGTAATTTGCTGTTTACCGTTCCTGGTCTTTACAGACCTCCTGTGGTTTATGGCTGCTGTGCTTTTACCAGCAAAACCCCACCATATTCAGCCACAAGGTCATTTGTTTGCAGAAACCTAGAGGGAGTCCCAAACATCACTGACACCAAAATGGCTCCACAATGTGCATCGTCTGCACGACTCTCACAGCTCAAGCACACCAGTAAAAACATAGCGTCATTTTGTCTCATTCTGAAACACCGGTCAACATTAAAATGAAAGAATTAAAGATAAATTAAAGTTAAATTTGTTGCTTAAATGTGCAGTCCCTGTTTTTTGTCATTCTAGGGTTACCCCAACGCTCATAGATCTCTCAAGAACCTGCAGTTCGAGTAAATACACTGAAAACACCATCCTTGTTTGTTTGTCATCAGTGAGCTGTAAGGAAAAGAATAAATCAAGTACATGATTGTCACTACTATATATCTGAAATCCATGCTTTACTGGAGCTGATAATCGTGTTTATGTTCTCCCCTGACATTGTAACAACCAGGGAGAAGTATTGCAAACTGTCTCTATTTAACTCTGATTTGCGATTTGAGTGCCAAAGGTCGGCTGTATAGAGCGCTCTTTGTGTGTTGTTTGTTTCCTCTACAAGCGCTTGTCTCCTGGTGGGAAGGAGAAAATGTCATGACTCAAGCTGGAGTTATTCCCTTGATGATAGATGACTTCCCTTTTTGTCAAGACCACATGTGCATGACACCACAAATCTCCCACCTGGGTAGACGCTGACCTATGGCCACACACAGAGCACACATGCAACCTTTATATGTAAAAACATTCGCGCTTCAGGCGATGGCACAACCCTGTTTCTAAAAAAAAATGCCATGATACTAAATTACAATGAATACATTTTCAGATACATGAAGGAAATGTACAATACTGTACAATACAATGTACAATATTCACTGTAGTAACTTATTAACATTTTTATGCTTATCTTTATGTAACCCAAGGTCATTTTGGGAAAGAATGTGATCTTAGTTAAATTTTGTTTAAGTCAACTCCGACTTGAAGGCAGGAGGTGTTTACTTGTACCAAATACGTTTAATATATAACCAAAATCACAACCTTCCCTTAAACTTAATAAGCCATAACCGCTTTCTACAACAACTACAACAAACTAACTTAAATGTGACGAGACATGATGCAAACCTGATTCTCAGTGCTTGCTGCCAGATACAGAAGACTGTATCGATTCAAAATTAAAAGTCTGTGCAAAGAGACAGAAATATATACAAACTTATTTGTTACTATTTTAAAGCAACATATGTGCATGGTTCAGTTTTACAAACTCAGTCATTGTGGAAGTGGATGAACATGCACAAGCCTAATTTCCACTTGTAGATGTAAATGAATGTCACCATTCTCTTACTCAGTCGTTTGCATGTAAAAGCTGCTCAACCAGTCATGAGACCTGTCAGTGAAAAGAATGGCAAAGAAGAAGTGCAATTTTACCAATTTGTCCACATCAGCACGGTTCTCCTACAGAGCAGCTTTTATTACAAATGACCACTATGCACCACTGTTGCCTCCAGGGTAAATAACAAGATAAAATCACAAACTAATCAAAGTGAGGGTTATAACTGTGCCTTGACATTTAAAAATCGCCGTGCAGATTGCAAAAGAAGATAAATAAATAACTCAATCAGAGAAACTGAGTTAAAACCGTAAACAAAAAATATTTTTTCTGTTTCTTGTTTTGTTTTAAATTCTGTCTCACAGCTCATATTTTATTTCCACCTCATATCTCCCTCGGAAAGCCATGTGCATGCCTGCTCTGAAGTATGAGTGAGGTGCATACATTTTCACAGCATGGTCTTTTATAAATACCATTTTATGGAAGGGAATCAGTGTTATGAGAGCATGATTTTTGTACAGTGCATTGTTTACACATGTAGCCTCATTACTTTGGTCTCAGTTTCAGTACAGCAACACAATACTTGTGTTACTTAAAAGAAACATTGCCAGTGAACAAAATGTATAGTGTGCGTTTACATTAATTACGTAAAAATATAACAATCATGTCTGTGAAATATGGTTTTAAAAAAAGTTACATTCCACACACAAATCAAACTGCACGTCCTCAAAGTGTTTCTCAGTGTACGTCAGAGTATATTTTCCACAGTTAATATAAACAGTCAATATAAACACATTTAACATGCACACTGTCCTATATTATAATGCCTTTAAACATCACGGGAAGAAAGGGAACTAAGACTGTTAAACTGGTTTTCCCTTATTTCTCTGCTCTGTGGTGTTGTATAACTATTGAGATCATAGGTGACGCAACACAAGAGCTCAGGCAGCTTAGTGTTTGGTGCTCTGAGGATTGTGCGTATGAACTTATACAGAGGAGTCACGCAGTCTGTTTGCAGAGGAATATAGCACTGACAGACACTGTCTGAGCGCTCGTGGTATGTTAAAATGTATGTACGCTAAATAACACGTGTGTCTTAACCATAACACTGATAACAGAGAGCATTTCTAAGAATAACATTCAGTTTATCAGATGTCAAAACAGGTTTGACATATCATTAGTGACTAATTAGGTGTTTCTACAATTACCTACACTTCATCACGAATTTGTTCACACCCCTTCAGTCTGTTCACACACCTGTCTGTAGGTGTGATAACCTGACTATTACACCAAAAGTGACAGAAGATCAGACATCTCAGTGAATCAAGGTAAGATAAATCTACTATCTTAATTCAGCAAGCTGGAGTTCAGCTAAGGACTTTCACAGAAGGTGAACTATTTCAATGCTAGACTTTGCTTTCTTTGTAGAAATGAATTATACCACCCAGACAAACAATGAGGTATGACAGTGGAGGTTCTTAATATGGGAGTTAGAGGACTGGCTTATTCAGTCTCTTCGACTGTTGCCATTATTATGTGCCCATAGTCCGACTGCTGTCACTGGACCCTACTTTGTTGTTTGTAGATGGCTCATGATTCATCTGGTGTAGTAAGTGGACCTTGGCACGATGCTACTGTCTTTTTCTCTTCCCTCTCTGCTGTGTCGTCAGTGTTGGAGATTGCATGAATTCACCTGCTGGGGGAATCCTGATGTGCCTGGCTTGTGTCCAATCTGTCATGTTGTTGACTCCACTGGTCCTATGCTCACTTTTTACCTGTTCCTGCGGGACCTACACAGCCTCTCCTGTTCTCCAGACTTATCCTCAGTCTGCTCTCCTTATCCAACATTGTTTCAACGTCTTTAAATGAATGTTTTAATAACTAAAAAATGTTTAAATGTTATAATGTAATTGTAACACTTGTTAAAATGGATGACCACAATATAAAATATCAAATGAATCGCTGTCAATAATTTTTTGCCTCATCTTCAGAATACACTATGGTTCTTTGTTGAACCATTAGAAGACAAGAGGGTTATAGGTGAAACCATTGGAATATAAAATGGTTCTTGATAGAACTCCCTGGGTGGGTCCAGACAGACCCTTTTGAATATAACTGATTTCTTCATAGAACCTCTGTGTAGGTTCTAAATGAAACACTATAATATAAAAGGCTTCTACGTAGAACCTCCTGGATGGGTTTTTATAAACACCCTTAGAAGGTGAGAAGTTTCTCTATGTTTTCAGATGTATGTAGATGGTGACTCTGCTTGACATAATGGAATGGACAAAGTATCAGTGTCAGCTGCTCTAATTATATCTTTTGAAATAATAATAATATTTCATCCCGTACAGAAAAAATAGGCAGTGATCTGTGGCCAAATAATATCTGTACTGTAGGAGTTGATGCAGGTGCTGTGTGTGCAGTTATTGATGCCTTTCTGTTCGTGTATGTAATTATCTTAGAACACACCCTGTTCATTTTACGATCAGTCGCTCAACTGTCAATTTCATTCTTGGTGAGCAAAAGACACCTGCAACAAATATCAGACAGCATCCCCAAACACTCACAGCTTGGCAAACTATCTCATAAATGTCACGCACCACAGCCCTTGTTCTTTTTTATGTGACATGAGTAGGTGCCCTGACTGGCCACATTTAATCTTGTTGTAACACCCTTAGGCCCCATTAAACACAAAGCCAACACCAGCAGTCTGGGAATAGCTTGCCCCTGCAGCACAGTCCTGAGCCATAATGACTTTAAAGGAAAAATCACCTCAAATTATAAATAGGCCTTAGCTGGGATGATACATTAGGCAATTTCGATGAGAGCTGTATAAAATTAGAGGGAAACAGCCACCAAAGTGGTGCAATGGAATTGGTAGCTTTCTGTGGAAGAGTATACACTGCAGGAAAATATGCTACGCCAACAGCTTCATATTATAATGTAACTGAACACATTCTGCATATCTGGTATGGTTTCACACTATTCCAGTGACCTACAGGGGGTGATAACTTACCAAGAAACATAATTGCACCAATAAAGGGAAGGGAAAGAAGACTGTTAGCTAGTAAACATGGATGTTAATGAGAATTTCAAAATCCATCTACTCTGCAAATGTTTTATCAGGGAGGAAATGCCTCCAATGCACATGTAGACCTCTTGAATAAACACAATACATTTTGTTGAGTAACACTCATGACATACCTTTTGGTTGTTTACAAGGAAACTACACAGGACACCCAAAATACATACACATATGAGATGGGAGACAAATTGAAGGAAAAACCAACATAAAGGTGTCTTAGTAAGGTGGTCCTCCAGAACAAGAACTTGGCACTGATTCTCCAAGTCTCTGAACTCTCTGGAGGGATGAACACCATTCTTAAAAAGATATTCCTTCATTTGGTGTTTTGATGGTGGTGGTGGAGAGCTCCATCTAACAGGTCAGTCCAAAATCTCCCACAGGTGTTTAACTGGGTTGAGATGTGGTGACTGTGAAGGCCATAGCATCATTCAGTGACTCCTCCAGTCCTGGACATTGTCACTCTTGAGACAATTCCCATGAGGATTGAATCGTTTCATCATAGGATAAAGGTGATCTCTCACAACAACCTTGTATTGATTTTACAGTCACCCTTTCCTGTAAGGGGACAGGTGGACCCAAACCATATCAGTAAAATGTCCCCTATCAAAAAGATGTATAAACAGGACAGCTGATATATTGATAATATCTCGCCAGGACTTTCATCAGGTTGGTGTTGTTAAAATCTCGAGCCACAATGAAAGCAGCCTCTGGCCATGAGGTCTCTGTCCTGTCGATAACTCCATACAGCTTATCCGGGGTTTGGTTGGTGTCAGCATGTGGCAGAATGTACACAGCTGTGATAACGGCTGATGTAAACTCTCTTGGAAGATAGCAAGGTCAACATCTGATCACGACTTGCTCTGGGTCCAGAGAACGGCCTGTAGACATCATCTCCACATCTGAGCACCACCGGTTATTGATCATGAAACAGACACCTCCTCCCTTGTTCTTCTTTGATTGTGCTGTCCACTCCTGGCAATGAATAGAGACCCCATCGGGATCAGTGGCAGAGTCTAGGATCATAGTGTTGAGACAAATCTCTGTGGAAACTGTAGCAATACAGTTCCTAATGTAAAGAGTTCATTCAGCTTGTTATGCAATGACTGGATGTCAGCTACCCTGGTTTCCTTTGTTGCCCTATGCTCTCCAAGCACCATAATCATTTGTTGGTGTGAAAAACTGTCCACAGGCTCGCTTTTGCAGTGCTCATGTTTTTTTTTTTTTAAATCAAAAACAAAATGAAATATATTGAGGAAGAGCTCAAGACACGGCAACCGTCCATCTTGATGAAAATGATCTCATTGCAACACGTATTAGAATCTTTGCTTTTTAGCACCTTGCTGCATTGCATGCTACTCTGTTCCCCAGAGTTGAACATCACACTAAGAAAGTGACCAAACACTACTACTACACCATACAGAGAACAGAAGAAATGTTTTCTCTCCCCTCCTTTAAGGCAGATGATACCGATCATCACTTCTGAGGCACTCCTTGACCGCTGATGATGCAGTATCACCCACACAGTTGCCTGGGGTATAACTGCTTTTATCAGCTTTGATAAGGTAAAAATTAATGCTTGTTACCTGACTTGATATCTGACTCCATGGGTGTTTCCGTTCCTCTGTTAGTTGCAAACATCAGCTGATGTGAGAGATACTTAGAAATCTGTTTGCAGTTTTAAAAAGGTTGTGGCAAGAGAGATTTTTACAAAGTGGCAGATGAAACAGCCAAGCTACGTTTACACTTTTACAACAAGCCAAAGTATGCCTGACCATCCTGTGTGTCTTCACTGCAAGGCTGTAATAACATTCCTCCCATGCGTTATCAGTGATGCCTGTGGCCCACCTAGAAAACAGAATATTAGACACATTTGGGTCAAATGTAAAATTCAAGCTTTCAAGTCCAGATTATCTTTAATCTCCTAAACAGAGATAGGCTGGCCATTTCTGATCCATCTAGTCCATGACATTTTTTATGTATGCATGTATTTTCCCCATTCCCAGTTTATCAATTAAGAAAACACACATCAAAGTGGAATTACCCCTGAGAGTTTGACAGCTAGTGTGCTAAAAGGCATAAACTCACCCACTGATCACATAAATACCACCAACAGTCTTTGGTCAATATTATACTTCATTATATATAATTCATTTAATCTTGTAAACTTCTAGGTGAGGCTTGTGGTGGGCGGTGTTGGGGGATGGAGGGGGTTTCCTTGTTCTGTATTCCCATTTTATATATTTCTTTAAATGTCATCCTTAATTAATCTGAGTCAGAATCAGCATTATTGGCCAGATAAAAAAGAGAGACCAGAGTCAAATTACTTGTATGTGTCATACAATTAATTTGACTCTGTTTTTTTGTGTTACTGAACACAAAAAAGTCAAAGGATAGTGTCAAAATCCTGTTGGTTCAAATAACTATTTAGTTTTTATTATTTAAACTTTTCTGGGAAATCAATTTTTGTTTATCAGTTTGACATGGTGGACAGCTCTACCAATACAACCGCTGAAGAAGCCTGTTAGAGAAATGTTTCAAAGTTGTCCTTGAATTGGGGAACAAAATATGGCAACATAGTTGCTGAACTCTGCTGAAAAAAATTTTGCTTGGTATTTCCAACATCACAATCTTATTGGAGCACTAAAATGCAATTTGGAAGAACTTTATTCTGCCTAACTGGAACATAGTTTGTTTCTGTAAAGACTTTTCTCAAATGTTGTTGTATTGTATTGGTGGTGTATATGTCTGCTCAAAAATAGTGACACTCTACTTGCAAACACGGTCCAAACATACAGACGGATGATAGCATAAACTGTAAATCAGAAGTTTTTAGAAACACAAATGATTTAACAATAGCAGCTCCAAACCACTTTAATTACCACCAGAACTACTTGGATTGCCAAGAAATCTGGCACAGACATATATGTTATTGTTGTTTTGCTTGTGACTAACACCTACAATGACATTTACATCAGCCTCATCTCTACTTTGTTTTAGTGCTTATTAACACACATGCAAAACTCAGATGGTAAACATAGTAACCATGATACCTGTTAAACATCAGAGCATTTGCATGCAGAAAATTATATTTATAGATCTAATTAAAAAGAGCTTGTGTTGTAAAAGTGTCATTAGATGGAACAGCTGCTAGCAGAAAAATAATGGGATGACACCTGGAATGTGATGCATCATATAAAAGACTTATGATGGCTTTGCAGCCATAGAAAAACACACCCCATTATTTATGCAGAGCAAATGGCAAACTGAGAGCAGAGTGGGCACATTTAATTTCTCAGCTGATCATGGAGACAGATTCTATTTACAGCCTGCGCATGGGGAAGTGAGAAAGATGGAGGGCACGAGGAAAGAGGAGATAGAGAGACCGAGAGAGAGAAGTACCGGTCTCAGGGTGATGGAAGGTTTTAATCGGTCATTCTGACAAAGCTCATTATAAACACTATGGTGCAAAGCCAGAAAAAAGCTCCTTGTTAAACAAATAGAACTTTCTCTCTTTCACGATTCTTGTTTGTAAGTAAAAAATGGTCATAGCTGCGGTGTGGCCTACTTGCCAGTGCACAGATATTAGGCCTGTGTGATGGTATGATCCTGACTCTAGGTACCACTATGGCAATGGGTCTTTGAGCTTGTCTCTTGTATCGGTATATCACAACGGGTGTGAGACATTCATACTTCTGCTGTCATACAGCAAGGCCTACATTTGTAAGAAGAAAAAAAAAAAGATTAACCAATCAGTTCAGTATTTTATACTTGTGCTGTGTGACAGCTCAAACAGAAACATAATAACATCTGCAGGCTACCGTGTCATTGGTTTTATTGAAACACAGAAACAAATACACAGAGAGCTGACAGCATTTTCAAATTTGTAACACTAGAGAAATTCCTCACTCACCTCCTTCAAAGAGTTCAAAGACTACTTAAGTTGCCAGTGCTCCAGTTATGCCATATCTGACACATGATCAGAGGCCAAAACTTGAGAATTGTCTTTCCAGTGATGTAGGAGATGACGAGGTCCAATGGACAGTGGGAGTCAGCCTCACAAAGGCTCCCTGTACTGTAGCCCAACCTTCATAATCATTTGAGTTTTTTGTCATTACTGCTACTTGGTGGGTGGACATATTTGAGGACAGGCTGTGTTAAGTTTGAACCATCCTTTAACACACGTTTTATCAGAGAGCAGACATAGTAGGATACAATCAAAGTAGAGCATTAATGAAAACACTGCTCAGATCGTACTGTAAAAGACTGATTCTTTCAAGTTCAAGCCTCCATCAGCTGCCTGCCTTTTAAACTTATTTATATCTTCAGCTGGTTACTGAATCACTGAACTCTCTGTCCACTAACTGTATTTCAGTGCTTCTCCTGCTGCCTCACACTGGCCTGCCTGACGTTACCGGCTCATGGAGGTACCACCCTGTTTCGAGAGAGGAAGTCACTAAATGCCTCTGAACTAAAAAGGGATGTGTTTGCCTGGGAGGTTCACAAACTGTTGCCCTTCCCACTTGCATACTTTAAAGAAGGTTCGGCAAGTGATCCAGCTGGGTGATTGGTTCAACACAGTGGTAATAAAGAAGGTTACATTCATGTCTCAGTGATTTCCAACGGCACAGGAAGTTATTGGAAATCCAGTTAAGGCCGCCAAGCCCACAGTCACAATGACTGCCTGAGAGAACTAAGTGTATTGCCTGCTCTCTATTTTAGTTTTATATGTGCATTTCCTCTTTAAAACACTCTGCTTCTTGGTATGAAACTTTGGTATGCAAAGGTTTTTATGAGATTTTTTACTGGCTGTTTAATCATAAACACACATTTAGTTCAAACCAGACTTTGTAACAGTATGATCCAGTTTTGCTTATGCACTCTTGGAACTTGCTCTACTAACCAGTTTATGAAGTTTCATTATTGTGTGCTGTCTAAATGATAGAATAATAGTCTTTTAAATCAGACACTGATATTACATTGATGATGAAATGTTTGGTCCAGGCAGATTTAAATTTTGATGCCTGCATGGGACTGATGAGGAAAATCCATGCCTCCAAGTTACAGGTATCTGCTTAGTTTTTACCATAGCATATATAGCAGAGAAGCTTGTCAAGGAAGTAATTAACTTCTTGACATCTAAACCACCTCCTTCTCTGTGACCGCTGCACTTGCCAGTTCACCAGTGCGGTTGTGAAATTTCGCACACTATTTACAGCGCAAGTGTGTGTGTGATCAGAGTGAGATGTGCAAGGCGGAGATGAGATAATTTATCTGGTGATGCAGATGCAGTGTCCATCACCACAGTGACATTATTGAATCCCTGAAAGAGAGGGGGAAAAAAAACCTAAGGGAAAAAACTAATTGCCTGACCTTTATCGACTGCTCTGGAGGAGACACAGACCAATGTGCACCATCCCTAGTTACATCCGCATAATTAACGTCAATCGATTTGGCTCCCCTTTTTCTCTCCCCTGATGCGGACAAATGTGCCAAGTTGGAGAGTGACAGCTGTCGCGCAAAGTGACACGAGGCAAATTCATTAGCAAATTAATCAATGGCACTGCTATGGGGGGAAAATGCAAGACAGGGAGAATCCATTGCAGTTAACAAACAGACCTGGGATGTCAATCAAAACCAGTATTGACCACCTTTATTTGGATATCAATGGCTTTGTCCAGCTTATTGATTTTGTTTTGTCATCCATCTTTGAATGTAAACCTGACGATCAGATCAAGGGAAAAAGAACGTGTTGAGACACAATGTGCTTTAGAAAAGTTGTCGGTCCCAGGAGGGACATTATTCTGTGCCATTAGTTCAAACAGGTAAAAAAAAAGAAAAAAAAAAAAAAAAAAAAAGTGTATGTTCAACAATCCCTCAACTGATAATAAAAAGTAACAGTAAACGTAACACATTAAAATGTTTCCTTGGGAATTGAAAACAGCTCAATATAATGAACTGTCATGATTCCTAATCATTTTTAGATGAGAAACTGTAGCACTTTGTCATTAAAGTACGAACCACTTGAAGTCAAACGTTAAACATTTAATCATATTAGGGATAAAATAAAGTGCAACGCATGCCTCAAGCCTCTCGATTGCTCCAATGTCAAAAATGCTTATCGTGTTGAAAAGTCCATGCAGAGCTTAATCCTGCATTTCACCACCTGAGGGGAATAACAGCTTTATTTCCTCCCAGGAGCCCAACTTCTTCTTCACTGTCAACCCTCGCACCATTTACATACACGGTCAAGGGGTCAGAGACTCGGCAGCATAGTCTGACATTTTAATTCTGTGCAGACAGCCAGAGTGTGTGCCCTAGTCCTTTCCTAAGCCATCTTCACCGCCTCGTCTGAAAAGTGAACTAATGCCAAACTTGGTTGGTATTCATCAGCGACGTGAGCCACAAACAAACTTTACTGGTGCACGTCGCACAAAAAGCACATGACATGCAGTGAATATTTCATCACCTTCATCACTCCCACATGTGAACAGTTGAAATGATGCTGTTGTCTCAGTGTAAATGTTCATACACTAACTCTTATTGATGTAATTAGCTTTCGTAATTAGCTGTGAGAGGCCAGCCCTGTCAGGAATACTCCCTCTAAGAAAAGACATCTGGGTGGCACAAATTTCCCCTCACATAGCTGTTTTACTCAGCAGGATTAGCATGCTGCAGCTGGATCCAGCCATCCAGCCAACACATCCAACATCCTGTAAGCAGACGCAACGCTCTTTAAATATTGATGACGTTAGACATTTTACAATCGACAAAATAGCCCTAACTGTCGCTGAAGCTGCAATCTGCATGTGTGTGTCAGCGTCCTTTGGAAGCAGTTTTCATTTCTGCGATGACTTGAGGGGTATATGGAAATCACACAAACCTCCTCACATTATGAAGGGCAGCAATTGTTTGCATGACACGTTGCTGTGATGCTCCCAAATCATCCCTGTTGCATAAATTTCCCTGCGGATAAAAGCTTTTTTTCCTGCAGTGACAGTGATACTTTGCAGAGTGCATGTAGAAATAAACTATTTCACCGTACGAACAGCGCTGGGCAGTGACTTTTTGTTCAGTAACAGGTTACAGTAACATTACTGCTTTTCACTAACTAGCAGTGTGGATTACAGTTTGAAATTCAGTTTGAACATTTCAGCTGCTTATCCCTGTAATGCAGCATTAGTTTAACATTTTGGGGCACTTGTCTTTTTCTGTCTTAGCATGAGTAGGACGGGAGAGTTCATGTCAGTTTTGTATCTGTGCACTCGGTGGTGTTAGATTGATGAAGCAGAACGGAGGATGAATAGGTAATAATAGTTAATTGAACTGTAGGCTGGCACAAGAAAAGACAATAATAATTTGTCTCTTGTTAAATACAGAAGATGTGACTGACTTACTTTTTCTCCGTAGTAGAATAGAAGCAATTAAGTATTAAGTTGGTGATGCTGCCACATAATGTATCATTTTTTAAAAGCCATATAATAAAACACATTATGAAATGGGCTATTTTGTGTGATGAATACTTTTACTTTTGGTTTTTTAAGTATATATTGATGGTAATACTTAATAATACTTAGTAATACAGTTTTATAGAAGTAAAAGATCTGGTACTTCCTCCAGCAGTGCTTTTGCTGATGAGTAACTGGTAAAGTAATGACTTATCACTCAACTGACTTACATCACATAAACAGATAGTTATTGATTTTATGTTTAAAGTGAGCTGACATTTTACTGACTGCTTTCACTGACCGTATCACACATTTTCAAAAAGCAAACCAGCTTTTGGTTTGGGTGCTAGGAGCAAATATCGCAGGGCAATCATGTGAAATGTGCTAGCAGTGAATGTTTGGCTGACATATTCAGTATGACAAAACTGTTTTCTAAAACATGCATGTGTCTGATCTGCTGTCTCTGAACAAAAAATTGACTGTCTAAGTACAGTTATCTTACATCATGTTTCCGAAGTCAAATACTCGACTACGTAGTATTTCATGACCTATATGTAACAATCTACATGTATTAAGTTTTTTTTAAATATTTTTTAAAATAGTTTTTTGCTGCCAATGTGTGAACAGATTGTAACATACCGCTGGAGTTAGTGGAGTCCACTAACATAACTTCAACAAACGACCGTCACATCACAACACAGACTCACAACTCGACACAGGCGACACATCATATTCATAATATTCTGTCTGGTTCACTCGCTGATTGATAAAGCTGGCACAGTCAATCACATTTCAGTCTTGTGTGTGTCACGCCACCGTTTTGCCAACGGAGTGTGAGCACACACACAAGCCATTGGATGCAGACTGCAGGTAACTTGTCATTGTTAACAAGCATTTTGTGGATGTTAAATTCAGCCCTTTTAAATAAGAAATGAACATTTACTGAGAGTGACATGCACCTCATTTTATTGTTTATGTTATATTAGTGATGTTACTTAACTTTTTGAACTTGGCAGGCAGCTACCAGAATTTACTGTACTAAATGTGAACACACAAGGAAACATGACGTATCAACTCTGTCCCAGTGATTAAGCACTTCTCTGCACTGTGTGTCCTTCACAACTAATGACTCCTGCCCAGTGTTAATTTATCTAAGAATGATGAGCTAGCCTGGGCTCTTTGCTGTAATTTTCCTCCACACCAGTAATGTAGGATCACATGAGTAAACAGATAAATATGAGCTACAGTTGAGACTTTGCAGTCTGAGATACAGCAGTTTGAAAATTTTTCATTTCAGTTTGCTGGTGAGCACACAAGTTATAATGAACCAAATTAACAATCAGTGTGAATGACTTTGATGGTGGGAGTGCGGGTGGCAGTATCTGTATCGATTTGTCCATAATGCAGTGCTGAAATACAGTAGTGTGATGTTATTGTCTGTGTTATATTCCTCCACCAAATGTCATATTGCATGCATACACCCGCTGTAATTTTTATCTGTTATGTCATGTTCTGAGACTAGAAGAAAAATTATTGAGCTCAGTTAGAAGAAAAACATGTCAAATATTGCTTCTGGCAAATAGCAAATGAGCTATAGAGGCTGTCAAATCGCCATTTGCCACCCGGTGAGGATTTATCGTGCCCCAAAACGTATGTGCAATATTTGATCTCTGTTTTTGTTTTTCACATAATGTTCAGCTTCACGTGAAATGTGCCATGTGCCCATAATTACTGTCTAAGTGCTACCTAGTCTAGAGAAAAACAAAAAAACAAAGTAACATCACACAGATGTTGTCCCCCCCCGGGATGATGGCTCATTTGATCAAGGCTTCATCTTGTATCCACTTTTCTTTTTTTTTTTTGTTCATTATTTTGAAGCCTTAGATTTTCCTTTATTTCATAGCTGTTGCTTTGACAGTTGTGCTGGGTATGCTGGAGTGACACTGTGTGCTTGTCAGTGCTCATTAGCTAAGTTTTTACCATCTATGAACATATTGAAGGGACACACTCCAATATGTCATTTTGTGGATGTGCCATATCTAGGCAACAGGCAGCACAGCAGAACAAGCATTACAGGCCATTACAGCACAAAGTGACAGAACACATTAGTCAAAAAGAGATCAATTAAAATTCTGCATCTGCTGAAAAACATATTTTCTATCATACTTTTTAAGACTAATTTCCTCTATTCTCCTTGCAGTGATATTATTAGTTAGGTGATTAGGTCATTACTGTATTGTGGGTATTATTAGTTATTTTCAACATCGTCCTTTTTTCTTCCTTTTAAGTAGTCCTTGTTGTTATGCCTCTGTAAACTCTATTATCTGTTATGGTTCGCTACCCATTGAAAACGAATAAAAGTCTGATCATGAAATTAAAAATAAATGCAGAGAGTTGAGGCAGTTTGTTAAGAGCACCAAGATTCAAGCTTTTATTTGTTATGTTAATCAAAAAGAGGCCAATAAACAAACAGAAAATGTACACATTAACCCTCTGTTCGTGTTACATACTCTGGGTTCAACTAAACAGCTGGAGTCTTTATGTCTTTAGGAAGTTTGCAGCCTCCTTGTGTCGACAAAGGAAAACTAGCTGTTTAAAAATGGAAGGAAAAGGAAGGAAATTTGAAAGAAATGCCAGTGTCAAAGGCAAACAAATACATATACCCATCTGCTAATCCTTAATACTTAGTGTTTGCATCTGTATCTTCATGTCATTTAACCTTAATAAATCCCTTTATAAATCCAACTGTGTAGAAATTAATAAATATTTCTATAATAACTGCTATCAAATTAAATGTATTACATGCCCTGGAAATTGTGCATCGGGCTCTAACAGCTAAAGGGTTTGTTGAGTTAAAATGCCAAAGGTTTGGTGACTCAAACTGACAATGCTGAGATGAATCTGAGGTTTTTAGCTTTAAGAAAAGTAACAAGTTACCACTGAAAAAAACATGTTGGCTGTTATTAACTATTTTGCATAACGCAATAAATAGCTCTTTCTGACAGCTAGTGCAGTACTTGTAAATGCAGCGGAAGCAGCAGCTGCGTGAAGTTCTGTGAAATTCTTAAAGTTGTCATGCTCACTTACAAAGAGACTATCAAAGGGTGAGAATCTCATTAGTAATTTGACTTAAAATGATGATTTCCAACACTGTTTACCCTTTTATGTCACGTAACATGCATTATTCAAAAAATCTCACTGAAAACTTGGTGGAATGAAATGCTTAATAAGAGATATCTAATTCATTTTTAGGCTCATCCCGGATAACACCACCACTCTCTATCTCATCTGAACCAACCCAACCATAAAATGATGCCATTCAATGGGCCATTATACTCTAATCAGCACAGAGGAGCTGAGTCTTTTACCGCTAATGTTAAACTCACCTTGAATGGAAAACCACACAATGAAAAGTAAATTACTGGTAGTTTTCAATATATCGGATGTGCATTTTTTCCAGCAGTGTTAACAAAAGTCAAACATTTCCTTCACTGGTTAGACTATGGTGCCAGAATGAATCAGCTCTTGTGTGCAGTTATTTGACAGCACCATCAATGCCTGTGTGTGTGTGTGTGTGTGTGTGTGTGTGTGTGTGTGTATGTGTGTTCCTACACTTCTGAAAAGGACAGGCAGAAATTATGCAAAGTCATAAGGGACTATATGAGAAGATTTGTCTTCTCAGCTCTCTGTAGAGATTAAAGAGGTATATGACTGATCTTTTAACAGCCTGGATGGGAGGATGGGGTTAAAGTTCAATGGGATTTATGTGGAATAAATAAATAAATATAAAGAATAAACCTACTCTCCCTACCTTCCCCTCTCACAGCACCGTAGAGCAGTTTTACAGATTCACAACATGTGTCAAACACAAGCTGCAGTAACCAGAACACTGCAGAAACCCTGGAAGTCAAATAAATATGTGTTGGTAAGAAAAGTGAAAAGTTGGTGTCAATAAAAGCAATATGCAACAAAGTGCAGTAAGCAGAGATTCAGCATCCACATAGTGATGTACATGAAGTATTTGTCTTCATGAAAGCTTCCACTGAGGAGATGGAAACATCAATTAAATGACTGATCCTCAAATTAATTTTTCATTTTGATTTAATTTTTATCCACTCCTCTCATTTGTGTAACACTAGAGGATTTGAAACGCACATTAAACAGCCCTCTCTTTTTTTACGTTTTTCTGGAAATCCTATAAAAATGAGCACTAAATGTGGATAGAAACTTGACTGTTATTTGATATGGGCAAGACCTGCAGGCCTGTTGAAATGCTCACATGTGGAAATAAAAAAAATTTCTAATCAACCTATAGCCAAAACAAAAAAATTATGGATTCCTTTTCCTCCTCACAACTGGTTTGAATTAGCCCGACAAGAACAGGAGACAATGATTGGAGAACATAAAATTTATGATCTCGCTGTTCTCACGTTTAATCATCCAGAAAATGAATAAATATGACCTCATCACGGTAATGTCACCCGGGGGAACACAATTTGGTTAGAAGTCATGGATATGCTCGGTAGATCTGCACGTTTTCCCGAGCAGAAAACAGAGCTGATTGCGCGGGTCAGAGGTGACAGGGTTCCATCATAAAGCAATGAAACGAGGCTGGGGCCTGAGGCGCCCACATCATTTAAATTTAGGAGGTGTCTGATGAGCCCTGACAGACTGTGGTCATTCCTGTGGGGCGAGCCGCTATTGTTGCCAGCACAGATGTGGTGGGAGTTAACAATGAACATATGGTCCGGGAAACCACACACAGGCACGCGCACACATGCAATGACATACGTACCGACACATTCGTTCTACCTTGGGCGCACGCAAACCGTGGTTTCAAAGGGACTGGGAAAAGGCCATCCCGCTGTGCTGAGCTCCCTCCCACCTGCTCCTGGGAACAGGAAATATGGATCCCTGGAATGGCCCAGTGTTCCCCTCTGTCAGCATGTTCCCCTCACATACATACATCACACGCCTCCTGTGTTCCCGTGGAGCAAACCTAAAAGGACTGACAAGGGTGTGGAAAATCGTAAAGAGAGGAAAGTGGGCGACTGAAGAGGGAGGGAATTGAACTTTAGTTGATGAGGGAAGGTGAAGAAATCGGCACAGTGGTAGGGGACAGCGCACAAGGAATATGTCAAATATGGAGCAGAGTGGGCGTGGGGGTGTCAGCGGGGATAAAAGTAGACTTGGTGGTGAGAAGGATTAAGATAAAGGCGTGCTAGCATATGAGGCAAGTCCAGCTGTGAAAGCCCCCTTTTATTTCTTTAGTGTGTGGCACAAAAAGACTATTTTGTGCAAAACTCACACAAAAACACACTAAAAACTTTATCAGAAATTGCAGAGTGTAGGATTTCACTCTTTCAGTTACAAAGGAAACAGTGTTTGAGATCCCATTCAGATTGTAAAGCATTCTGCATGCATTTCCCCCTGTATCCCTACCAAAGGACACAACAGGATCCCTGTTTTACTACAGTAATTTAACATAGACCAGGTGTTTAATTGTGTATGCTTAGTCAAGCCAGTTTTATTTATATAGGCCAATATCGCAAATAGGGAATTTGCCTCAAAGGGCTTTACGATCTGTGCAGCATACGATACTCTCTATCCTTAGAAACTCGATCAGGTCTCTCCAAAAACACTTTAATAGAGGGAAAACAGAAGACATGCTACATATGTTATGTGAACAAACTGAAATAGCAACAGTAAATACATTAAGGCCAACCAGAACTGTACATGCTGCATAATGTTGCACAATGCATTTTGTCTTTATACTTTATCTTTATACTCTATCTTTATCTGTGTACTGTCACTTATAACATTTCTGTTTCTGTTACCTGCTTAGGAACTATGGATGTAAACGAACATTGGTGTTGTCTCAGGCATGTTGACATCCTGTATTTTTATACTGACGTTCATTTATATGTTCTGCCCTTATCAAATAAACAAAGAAATACATAAATACAATTACAAGAAAATCAGGATTACAATATCATACATAAATATGAAGACAAAACGTCCTCTCTAGCTCTATGAAGGGGTAGACTGCACACATGCATACGAGGCACAATATCATGGACACCATTTAAACACAGGGAGAGAGACAACAGGTGAGGAAGGGTCTCCTGGAATATGAAGATCCAAATCTAATAATCCTGGAATGAGGTGTCCTCTTCAATTAAAGGTCAGAAAGAAGCCTCAGGATGGCTGATGGTCCAGCACAGCCTCAGTACTAACAAGATCAAGACTTTAGGACTCTCTCTACATTCAAATTAATTTACCTTATTTTACATTTGTATGAGAAATCAGTGTATCAAAATGAGAATGTACAGGTATTCTTTGGCGATATAGTAATCAGGTATGTTAAATACACATGTAAATATTTGATTTCTTATGCACTGAGAGTCTTTCAAGTCAAATGCATTAAACTTTCCTGAAAAGTAACTGTTGAATGTCATGAAGCGTCAGGATCTTGTTATAAATCAAGCCCTTCTTCAATCCCACCTCAGTCCTTCCTCAGTCCTTCCCTGCATATAGATAGGGGAAAGTGATTCCTGCTTGGTAATCAGTGATTTGCTTGACATAATCAGGGCAAGTATACTCAGCTTTTCCATACACCACTACACAGTGACTGTTTAAACAAGAAGTATAGAAGCTAAGTAGTTTATCTGTGAAAATGGATGAGTCGGAATTCACATTTTCTGAGGTTCTTCATGGGCTGCAGTAATGAGAACACTCCAGAAACCAGCCAAGGAAGGAACAATAAAAGTCATTTTTTTGTAAGTAAAATCAAGTTAGTTTTTGTCAATATTTTTGATTTAATATGAAATGAGCATAAATGCCAATTTTTTCACATTTTTGTTTGTAACGGTAACAGTAGTGGATCTGGAACACACATTAGTTAGCATTCTCTTTATAATGCCCTCTCTCTGGCTGAGAGAGAGGGCATTATAAAGTGCTTAGTATCTATAATATATAGAGAATATATATCAGTTGATTAATCAAATAATAGTAAATGAATCAACCAATGAAACCCTGCAGTAAATCAAATTTTTCACTGACCACATGTTACAGGTGTTTCTGTCTCCACCAGCCCCAGAGAGAAACATCTGGGACACAGATGGGAAACAGGTAAATGCTCAGTTATGATCACCAGCTAGCCACTATATTCTGCCTTCCATTTTGTGCTGGCCAGGTAGTAGAGAGTCCATTTATGAGACCTTTGTTGCTCAAAAGAGCTGTCTACCATGACTGAAAACTGTGCCTGAATTTCCCTTTTCAGTATAATTCATAAAAAGCACCAAGTAATAGTAGTAATAGTAACATCAGTGGAAAGGCACTGCTGCTCTAAAACATTACTTTTCCCTGCAGTGACTCTACAGGCAGTTTCTGTAAGTGACTTACTTCTCCTTGAACCTGACTCATTACTTTACAGTAGGGTTGAACAAGTGCAGTTCGACAAATGATTATTTTAATCTATATTACCCTTTTTTCTTTGAAACCATGTATTTCATCTTATTCGGTCTCTTGCATGATGCAAATACACTTTTTTTCACTTTTTATTTGTGCCATATAATTCATATGGTCTATCATGTAGTCCAATAGAAGAGATACCTCCTACATTCTCCTTTCCATCTTTGCCTGTCTATTTAGTACACTCCAGTACACTACTAACCATGGCATAAATGTAAAGAGGGAAACCACACCGACAAAACACTTCAGTCAGACAAATGCTTCCACAAACTTTCTTTTAATTAGTTTTTCTGTCTGTTTGTGTTACATGAATCTGGATTTCAGTACAGAGGACGAGCCATACTGTGGATCATCAGAGACAGAACACTGTGTTGTTTATACTCTCAGAAACAACTGGGATGTCCCATGAGGTCATTTTATGGAGCCTAGGTGGTAATAAAGGTGCAGAGGTGCTGTGCTTTGGAGAGCAATTAGATTTTGGACAGAACTTTCATGATGACTTTTATTGTAAGTTTGATCTGTTTTATCTGTCTTGACTCTGCCTTGAATCTGCCTTGAATCTTAAATCTCTCCAAGGGGATCCTTAATGGGTTGGTGGCAGTTTTTGTTTTCTTTGGCACATTTTTTTTCCTGTCATTTAGGCACAGCTGCTTATGAGTCGAACTTTCATCAGTCTTTTCAGTCTTTCACCCAAAATGACATACCAATACCCATACTACTGAAAACGCAGAAAATTATTGAACAACAATGAATTATAATCCAATTGTTTGAATCATTTATGGATCATTTATCAAGTAAAAACATTTTTTGAATATTTTTATATTCAACACTGAACTGATTAAACTGATTTCTTGAAAACTCCTGATTTTGTCACCGCCAAAAATAAACAAAAACAAACAAACAAACTGTATTTTAATTACAATTCTATGAAACAAAAGAGAGAATATTGCCATGTTTCAAAACATAAAATGTGTAAATGCTTAGTATCTGTAATATATAGAGAATATATATCAGTTGATTAATCAAAAAATAGTAAATGAATCAACCAATGAAACCCTGCAGTAAAGCAGATTTTTCACTGACCACATGTTACAGGTGAGCCAAAAAGCTCAGTGGTAGTTATATCCTGTACTTTATTCTAAAAGGCCATCGCGAAACAGTGTGGTCTGTTGAGCAGCAGAAAACACTGTAGACCTTCCGGTAAACAAATGTCACCCAAGGCGACATGATAGTCTTTGAATTGTAAAAGAGATTCCCTGTTATCACAGTTCTGCCTCACTGGCTGTTATGTCTGCCCTCCCATCACAATCATTGCTATGATCTGTACTTTAGATAAAATTCTTAGAGGGAACTGATGATTTCTCAAGAATGCTTGTTTTAAGTGACAGCCACAACACAATCATTTTCTGGGAACTGCTTCACCACACGTCACCTGAACTTCAGGTTAGCATTAATTTGAATGTTGTAAATGGATTAAGTTTAGGAAAAAGCTGAACTGAGCTTAGTTCCAGCTGAGTGAACCATCACACACATTTCCAGTTTGGGGCTGTTTGGTGATGGTTCAGAAATAGCCAGTTTAGTCTGATAACCAAACTATGTATATTTGCAGTTCCAATTTGGCTGCAACAACAGTTAACATTAGCTAACTTCCTGCAACCTTACATCAAACAAGGGTCCACGGCTTTCATGGGTTCATTTTTTAATCAAATACAATACTTTACGATGAAATTCTAATCCCCTTATGCTATACGTAAAAAACACGAATGACAACAAAATACTGTTAATCGTTTACATTTTTTTAGTAAAATAACTACAATATATGCTGTTTGATAACTTGATTTAATGCATTTAACAGCACAATATTTGCTTGGAAATTTCCCAAAAGGAAAAAATTTAAACTCAAAAACATTACATTATTGTGGCACATGAGGAAAGTGCTTACTAGAAATTTAAAAACAGGGGCATTAGAAAACCTTTTTTTCCAATTAGATGTCTATCTATCATCAAACACAAGCCATAAGCATCAGTCTAAAATGTGACCATAACTAAAT
This sequence comes from Scortum barcoo, assembly GCA_023238725.1. Lineage (NCBI taxonomy): Eukaryota > Metazoa > Chordata > Actinopteri > Centrarchiformes > Terapontidae > Scortum > Scortum barcoo. The sequence goes on from CM041550.1 coordinate 22,542,476, forward strand.
AAATTAATTAATAAAGAAACGTATCACTTAAACACCCATGCTGAAATAAGAGTCTTATTTGTTTAAACTACTTCACACAATATACATGCACAACTAGCACACTGACTGGTTGGAACTGGTGTCACAGCAGTGCTTTGTAAATTCACTCTGGTGTCAGTGGCACCCTGAATGCTCTCAGGCCCCACGACCGCTCCACGTGAAAGTTTGAAATCTGTAGGTTCTTCGATTATCTTGACAAACCATTCATCCACTCAACTTCACAGTTGGCGAGTATATTGCTAAGCACCCAAGGAGGTGGAGTGTGGAGCGTGAAGTTGTTTGGATGCAGCAACCCTGGAGGCCATGCAGCTGCCCCGCTCTGAACAGGCGCTTGTTAAATAATGCACTAGTGAGTGAAGCATGCTCAGTGATGTATGGGGTCAAAAGGCATCATAAAGGATGATAAATCTGATGATGATCTTTTAGTATCCTCTGAGATCTACACAGGCTCCTCATCTCTCCAGTGTCACTAATGCTTTGTACACCACTGATGTTTTAATCACCCACTGCAGAGCCCACCTGTCGTGGGCCTTGCACAGCCAATCAATTGACAAGTTCCCAGTCAGTCAGCCAGTCAGTATGCTTTCTATTGCTCCTCTGTAAAAGTTGACCAGAATTTTCTTAAGTTTCCTTTTCTTTCCTAAGCAAGCTTTCTTCATCAGGCTGGAAATGTGAGACAACCATGACAGGTTCTTTTTCATGCTGATTACCAGGAACCTGCTCCTCTTCGGCTTCACTGATGGAAAGCGGGGTCGCCTTGTGTCTCTGAAAATTTTCTGACATCGTGCAGTGTGTTGTTTTCTGTGCACCACTCTGCTCTTTGTTGATTTTCCCGCAATAAGAAGTCTCATCCTTTTTTTTAATCCGTTTTTAATCCGCCGCTGATGGTGGTGTAGTGGGCAAACTTCAGTCAGGGGCGTTTGAGCGAACAGGAGGGGGCGGGGCTCCAGTGTTCAGCACCACAGCGGAGGGGGTGAGACCAAACAGCCTGGGGTGTGTTTGTGTTTCTATAGGAAGTCCTATATCCAGTTGCAATGTAGTGCTTAAGTTCTAAATCAGTGCTAGCAGTTTATCATGTGATCATTTCATCTTCATGCCATGGCGACTCATCTTCAGCCATCCTAGCAGCATATTTTTGTTAAAGTTATTTTATGCAGCTTGAACTGGCAGGGATTTTGAATAAGCAAAAACATGCAATTAAATTCATGATTCCTTTCAAGAAAGAAGTTGACACTGACCAAAGTTGTGGAAATATATCTGGAGGCCCACATAGCAGCATCTCTACCTCATTTCTTTCTGTCAGTAAAAACCATTACACTAAATTTCCACATGAGCTTCCTGCAATTATTTGAAATTTAATAATACAGATAAGATGTAAGGTTTTTTAAAATATTAAATTAGCTGTGATTTCAACTCTCTACAGCTGCAGGACTGTAAAATGACAACATCTGAAACAGTCAGTTTGTTCAAAGAAGTCCTGTTTGTGTTTGTATTACACGTGTGATGTAGCCCCTCACTCACCTTCACATAACGTGCAGGGTGCCAGACTTTCACAATAACCCCGACAACTGAGAAAAGTGTATCACGCTTTACTTTGTAGGGAAAAGCATACAGACGGAAACAGAAGTGTGATAAGGATCAGAGTGAGCTGTTGGGGATCGCATCACGCCAATGATGCGTTTTCCTTTGACACTAGAAAGGCTCATTGTAGACATAAATACACACCACTGCCTTTAAATTGGTTAATTAAGACTGTATCATTGGCAGCAGATGATAGCATGAAAGCAGCCATCAGTCTAATTAAAATGCTTAAAGCCTTGCATTTGCCAGCCTAATCACACTGCCATTATTGGTTTTTGCAGCATTTCTGCTGAGCACTCCAGTGTTTGTGCTGTTGATGTTTAAATGTGCAGTCTTCTGTTCTTATTACTGTTCTGGGGATGTATTATTCGAGCTCTGGTATACATTTCTGTCAGTTTTATGACCCAATTCAGCATGAGAAAATGAAAATAATTGCAGACCATAATATGGTCATAAACTGCATCGAAGCTGATACACTGTGCTGATTTAGGAGTTCTTCTTCAAAATCCTCCTTTTCACAGAAATTCACATCTTTCTTTTCTGTTTTTGACTATTTCGAGTTTTGTAGGCTTTTGAGTTACACTCTGCTATAGACAAAAAAAGTCATTAATCCATGGCAGATTATATACATGTGGTGAGTGTCTCAAGAAATATCAATATGAATGTATTTATTAGCCATATACTGTTTGTAGATAGCTGTGTTTGTAACAGCTGTTGGCACAGTTGTGTTGCAATATTGGCACCTCATCTCACCATTATCAGTAAAGTTGTAATGCCTATGCATAACTTCTCAGGGTCAGCGGATGGGATTTGATTTTGTGATGATACACATTTCAGTTTTGATTGTTTATTTCACTTGTACTGTGAACCTGTTAGATGTTACATGACTGATGACTGATTCTGATGACAACTTCAACTAATGAAATACTGAGCATGCGGAAACTCTCAATGTCATCAAAGAGAATGTAGAAGAACAAAATCTAAAACTGGCATCCAAGTCACTTACTTCATTACTCTGTTGAATTTATGTGTGTCTGTAACATGGAAGCCATTATTCTCTATGTCTCTCATTGTGTGTTATTTTGTCTTTTACTGTGTCTTGCTTGGTACGGTGTTGTGTTGATGATATATGTACAGTATGAAGGACTGCCAGAGCTGGAAGAAAATGAGAGATTTCTACAGCAGTCTGACAAACACTTACCACTAGCGTCACCAATTAGTTCAGTTCTCTGCCCACACAGATCCAGGGTCAGCCTGTCATCTTACAGTTTATAACAGACATCATGCTCTGAGTGAGTTGGTATTTGTGTTTTATTATGTGTTTAGAAAAATATGATGTCATAACAGAATAAGTTGACTGACCGTGGCCTTTCTAAATGTGTAGAACAATATTTCTTCATTTAAAACACAAAGTCACAGCGAAGACTCATCCAGTCAAAAAAAAGCAACAAGAGAAAACTATCAAATCCGAGGGACACCGAGCTACTGCCACATTTATTTGATTGCTGATCAGTTCAACCACTGAATATTATGTGTGGGTGAGAGCACATTTATCAGTATGGGTGGAAAGGAGCAGTTCATTCATGTTCATTCACTCATGTCCTTTTGTTAAGTTATGGATAGTTGTTAGGTAATGCTAGCAAGACTTTGTAATAAACTTGGTGCAGAAGTTTGTCTTCTTCTGGCATTTTGGTAGTTATAAAAGAGCTTCAGGTGTAGCACTATTTGCTGGAAACACATATACTGTATGTGGCTAGTTGTGCCTAAAGCCAGCTGAACACTGAACATACACCATTGTCTTATTATTCTACAAAAACATGGACAGGCTGCAAGGTCATATATATATATATATATATATATATATATATATATATATATATATACACACACACATATGTATATATATCTATTTCATTAGTCGATATATATATATATATATATATATATATATATATATATATATGTATACAATCTACTATATAATCATTACATAAGGCAACAAAGTTAGCATGAAAGGTTTTCCAGTAATATTAAACATCAGTATAATATATACAGTTATTGAGTTTATGTGTACGTTCCTCAACTGCAAACACAGCAAAGGACTGTCTGCTGTTGTGACTGTTCTATCTTCGAACTGAGTAACTTGCTGCTACATATACTGAGCCAGTGATTGTTTTTTCCAACTTTGAAATAACTCAAAGCATTTACCAAAAAAGAAAAAGTGGGGGTGCCCTCGATAATAATAGAAACTAACACAAAGACTACATTCAAATGTGCAGGATACAGTTGCTGTTAACAGTTGTTCTTTCTTTGTTTTCTTTCTATTGTGTTGTTAAATGTGTCTTTGTTTGTTCTGATACTGGCAACTGCATCAGTTTTATCAGCTTTAGCTAAATTACATTGTGCAGATAGAATGATATTATTTACGTTTTAAATCTAATACTAAATGCAGTGCCCCCAGGAGAAATTCCTTATTATATTGCATAAATCCAGTCATTCTTTTCTAGGTATCCATCTCAGTTTGGGTCTTTTGAGAGTTAAAGAGTAACTAATATTCACTTCAAATGGATCAGATATCGCTGTAAACAACTTCCTCCGCCCACTGCTGCCTGTAGAGAGCTAAAGCACACATGTGCCTGGTAAAGATGGGAGATGATGAGATGAAACTCAGATACACATGCAGGTCAAAGACAAGAGGAAAGCAAGGAATTAGTTGAGATTTGACATTAATATCACTTTCACTTACAGAAATCTGAGGAATGTTTAAAAAGGGTGTGAACGGAATCGCAAGTAACATCTTGAACATTTAGTTCTCAGTCTGACAGACCTTGAGCCGAAAAACAACTTTCACCCAGGTTGACAGTATCTTCCGCAGCGTTTGACAGGAGGTTAGTGTTATATGGAGCACAAATGCCCAAAACCCTCACCAAAATATTTGTGATCTCTCTTCCAGCTGTCCTGGTGGGTAAAAAGGCTTCTGGCAATCCACATTCTCTGTGAGATATTTTGAATAATAGCAACACCCTCCACCATCCTGTGGCCATCTGTTCACAGAGCCAAAGAAACAGGTTTCTCTCTGTCCAGGGGGTAAATGCCATTCAATATCAGTTATGATCAAAGAGTGGCAGCCTGATTCTGGGCCTCCTGGGTGACCATGTGCTGGTAATTACATGAAAACTCCGGCCTAGGGGCTTTGAGCTGAGACAACAGCCGTAGGATGGAGGGGCTATGAGGATCAGAGAGCAAAAACAGGCTCACAAGATCCCCTGGAAAGAGATTTGTCTTTCCAAAGCTTGTGTTATTAAAAAAATATCGGGTTCATGTAAAGTTACTCAAAATATTGCATGTGTCATTATTGTGGAAAGAAAGAGGTAGATGAAAATATGTCTTCTTTTAGTTTTTTACCATTTTGCTCACAGTTTAGAGAGGTGAAGTCTCACGCACCGCTAATTCGCACTGTTGGCCTGGTGAGAATGTAAACAGCCACAAGTCTAGTCTTATTCACATGGAGTCACCAGCTGCTTCTTTCGACCTGCCGGCAAGAACCTCCATCAGGAAGGTAAAAGACATGCCGAGGTTCGTGTCATTCAGATCCGACCCCGCATAGGCAACGGAGCCGACCGCAAAAGAATTGCACGCCAGCCCCCACCGAAGGAACGCTGCCTGGAGCATTGAAAAGAGCCCTAGGAGCCAGAGAAACCCCTCTCTGAGATTCTGGCTTGCATTTTTCTTTTACTGTAACAGCCTTTTCCAAAGGCAAAAGCTGTACTGAATGCTGGTGTTTGCTAATGTTACAATAGCTGTAAGCAAAGCATTCTTAAACCCTATTCTTAAATTTTAACATGACATCATCAAATATGACTTCTGAACCACTTACATTGTTAAGGATCATGTGATTCACTGCACTGCAGTGTTGTTCTGATATGACATTAGGTACACTTAATCACATTCATAGGCATGGTATGTTTGGAGTCAATATTTTAAATCAGTGGTCCCCAACTTTTTTTGCACCACGGACCGGTCTCATATAAGACAGAATTTCGCGGACCGACGGCAGCCGGGGGGGGGGGGATTGGGGGCATTAAGGGGTTTAAATTATATGACGATAATAATTATAACAAATAACATACGGTAACATATAATAAATATACATAAAAATACCATTCACCAAAGACGGAGAATCAGTGGGAACCCTGTGCTTGTTTCTCTGCAATGAGCCGGTCCCACGGAGGGGGAAAATTTGTCAAGCGCGCCGAGAGAAACAGACGGAAGTTAGTAAACCATCCAGTAACTATCCGTTAAAACAGAAATATAACAATTTTTTTTTATTCTTTCTTCGTGGCCTGTTACCAAATGACCCACGGACCACTACCGGTCCACGGCCCGGGGGTTGGGAACCTCTGTTTTAAATCAAGGTGGTTTGGGAAAACCACTGACTCACTTCTTCACAGGTCGCAGGATCCCTAAGCCATCATACCTCAGTAAGTAATCACCAAATCAAGTGTGTATTTTCTCTGTCTGAATTCATTTCCTCCCCACATTGGTTTAGTAATTGTTCAATACATTTGCTATCCCATGTTTGTATTAATCAAAGGTTCAAGCGTTCATTTAGTTTTACAACAACAACTCCCAGGAACTAGAAGAGCAACATACTGTCAGGAAAACATGTAATTCCACACCCATGTTTAAAACATACATCCCACTATCTTGCCTATTAAAAATCTCTCATATCTATATGTTAGTTGCTCATAAGCTAGCTCAAAATGTGTCTACATCAAAGGACTTAGAGCAGTGGTTGGGCAAATTGATTTTCCGTGCTAGGAACTAGCTCTAAGAATGAGCTAACTTCATGCTTCAGGTAAATTTAATTTGTTAAAACTTTGGGTTAGTACCACATACAAAATTTGGGACATGCCACTAGTGTAGCTATGAGGCAGCCAGGCTTTTAGCCAAAGTTTCATCCCAACACTTGCAGTACCTTTGGAGGTCTGTCCAAAACTCACATTAAATGGCACATTGGTAATCTTTGCTCTATTGTTGTGGTTGCAGTGTAATATTTTTCTGTGATAAATACGGAAAGTAATTAACCCTAAATTACCATGAATAAGCACCTTGAATCTCCCAAATTAATCATATTAATCATATTCTCTTCTTCTGTGATGCAGGCTTTTGTTTTACTCTTCGTGCCCTTCACCTGTGTAATTAATTTCGCCATAATTTTTCTAAGTGAAATTCCCTCCGACATGCCCTATTTCACTTGCAAATAATTGTCTGGGTGCCAGACTTGTTTCAAGAGAGAATATACTGTCCTTTCTAAAACTCTCCTCTCTGTGTGCATACAGTATGAATAAGACTTCCACTTTATTTCGACTTGGAGCTGTGTCTGCATCTTTCTTTGAAGTACGCACCAGTACGCACCAGATGAAAATCCCCAGACCAGGCTGTGAGATTCTGCATGGAGCAAAACAAGTTTGCCCAACTAACAGTGGCCCGACCTTTTTGACGCCTGAGCTGTTACTTTACTTTCACTTGGCAAATGGACTCTAACTAATGAGAGGCCAAGCCATTACTTTGGCTACTGCCAGAATGATGTTAATGAGAAGTTTTCAGGAATGCTATTTCTCAGTAGACATGTGAAGGCCACAGAGTAAAGGAAGAATGAAAAAGAGACATTGAGAAAAGTAATATTTCTCGGTATGTAACCACCAGCAAAAAAAAATAGATGTGGCTTCCCGTGGACAGGTTTTGTTATTCTGAGATTAGTGTGTCACCCCAGGGCAGGACATGTCCTGTCTGTCAGTCTGCTGGATGTGCTATGATAATGGAATCCACCCTTAGTAAAAATAACACAACTGAACGTGCCTGACACCGAGGTCAAAAATATAATGTATTTTTAAAAAAAGGGTGGCCAGCTAATGTTCCCAGCTAAAGGGGCATTTGTAATGATGTGGACATAAAAAAAAAAATGTGGCTTGGGAGATGATATATTTTGCTTTACTGAGCCATATGCCTTATAATGCTACCATAAAATGCCATCTCAGTTGATCACTTTTACACACCTATTAACAAAGTTAGAAATGAATTTAAATGCATTCTGACAACTGCTGCAGGTGTCCCAGATCTCTTTTTGATCATTAAATGCATTTGTCTGACGGAGATGTGCTCCCATTTACGCGCTCTGCCAAAAATGTAATGAAATGACTTCAGCAGAAAACTGGGTTTCAGTTTTCTCTTTCAGTCATCTCCCATAATTTCTAGGCTTAGTAAGAAGAAAAAGATAACTGCATGTCAATCCTTTCAGACTGTGATTAGATTTTTTTTGCAGACATTGTTATACAACCTCTGAACCTACATGATCTAGACTCAGACACTGATTTTAACACCAACTAATGTATGGATGCATTCAGCATTTCTGCTTTTTTTTCCCCCAAACACTTTTAACAACATCCACTCATCTTCGAGCAACAAAAAACAGCACAGGTATTCATCTTCTAATAAGGTAATGCACTCTCCAAAAAGTGTCTCTCTCCTCCACCATTGAATTAATTTGCCGGTATCTCAAGACTGAAGGATCATTTAACAAATCCTCTTTTGATTCTAAGTAGCTCCTTAATGCATTGGTCCCTTCTTGGTGCAGCCATTTCCAATTAATCCTTCTGCATTATGCATGATTACATTAAACAATCCAATAAATTGATATGGAGTCTCTAGCTACGGAGGGACTCTGTTAATGGATATAAAATGGAGTTACACCACTCTGGGATGATTCATTATTTCACTTATTGTTCCAAAAGGTAACATGCTAGGTCTGGGTGACACTTTTATTTTAGGTGGCCATTTCACTGCACGTCTCCACCATTATGTTTATGTCCATTAAGACTCAATAGAATTCATCTGGCCCGAAGGCATGCTGTAATACCTTTCCTCTATTAACACCCTCTATATCAATTAAGTTGAGCTGTAGTTGTCCTTAAAACAGTTAAACAGTGAAATTACTAATATTACTGTTTTTTTTTCTCCTTTACAGAGATGGGTTTTAAACATTTCAGTATTCCTCAGTGGGGTCAACCATGGTTTCTGGGAATAAGGTAAGATCACCACTATTATGTCTGTGTTGACCATGCCACAAGGCCATGACAAAAGAGGGAGATGCGCACAGCCAAGCCAATTAATTATTATTTAATAATATTTAGAAAACACACGAGGGGAAAACCTAACCGGCACTTTGTTGTTATCAACTGCATTGTTATATCTTATACAATGAAACTTTGTGACTCATTTTTCCACCTTCTGTTTCTTTCTGTCTATCTCTCTGAGGCTGTGTGTAAAGGCTTTTTAACCGTTATGCACTCTTATTTTTGAGCAATTTGTCTCTCTCCCTTTTTACTTTTTCACCTCTATTTTTCACATCTGTTGCAGGAGATTGAATCAAAGCATGGCATTAATTTCAATAAGCCTTTGCAAAAGATGAAATAGTCACCAGCCAACAAAGTATACTTAGTATTAGTTTCATCTTTTCAGCTCCATGTAGAGAAGGGGATTCTGCACAGAATATGCCTTGTGTTTGGTACGCAGGTAAAATGGACCCCTAAGCCTAACTTGGAGACTTAAAACGTTGATGACACCTTTGACTGTGACATAAAATCATTAATCTTTTAGTACCAATGAAAGTCTGTGGGAGTGAAACATCTGTAGAGAGTCTCAGTCATCCAGGTTATGGAATCAAAAAGTCCCAGGTCAAAATGTTTTACCTCTCTTTCAACAGACATCTAAAGATCTCAGGGACTGATACTTTCACTTTTTTTGCATGCCTGAGCTCTTTTGCACAATGCAATAAAGCTGCAATCTCGGCTGCATGAGTAGTTTCAATTTGTTCAGGTTAACCTTCAGTTCTTAATATTTTTAGCCATGCTGGCGGCATTCCTCTAGTGATGTCAGTGCCGGTATATCAGCCCTCCACTGCTACTATGAGGTATTTTTGGTTTTGAGTGAAACGTCTCAACAACTTCTGGATGCCTTTTCATGAAACCTGGTACACACATTCATCACACATCCTTACGATGGACTGTAAGAGTTTGTGTCATCTTATAACTTTTCACCTTGCGATCATCAAAATTGTAACTTGCCCAATACTTTGTTTTATCAAAAGCCTGTAAGTATCAGCATGTTTGTAATGGTGAGCATGTTAGCATGCTGTTAGCATTTAGCTCAAAGAACTGCTGTACACAGTACATTAAAGGCTTAGAGAGCCGGTATCATGGCTGAAGACTTAGTTAGGAAAATGTAACTGTGGAAATAAAACATCCTAAATGGGCAGCCTTGTGTTTGAGAATAATATGACACAATCACAATCCAATACCTCAGTGTCCTTAATTATATTATAAAACAACTGCCTGTGCATCACGGATATATTAATAAACTTTCTCTCTCCAGTTGGGAATGACCACATTGTGCATATTTTCTTGTGAATGAATCATCATAATAGCAACCCAAGGATGCAGTGCAGATGCAGAGAAGGATAATAAAATGCAGAGTGCATGCCAACAACTGTGGGGAGACTTGACTACCACAAAGTGTCTCCTCCAGGCCATCATGATGAGCACTCCTGCTGTCTCTCCTGTCATTATACTGCCCGTGTCTCTCTGTCTTCACCCTCTCCTACCTCTCTCTGTCCCTTCCTCCAAGATTGTCAGCTTCCTCCTTTGTTGCACATGGGCTATTAGGGCCTCATAACTGTCAAGAAACCTGTGGCTTGCCTGGAGCCTTCTACACTGCTGTACCCCTCATGGTGAATCTAACTCACTTCCAGCTGCTCCTAAGATATACTGCAGACAAAAATATTGGGGCAAAGTCAGTCAGACGATGCAGAAATAGCAACTGCGAGTGAGATTCAGCAGAATTCAAAAATTGCCTCCTGTAGACTTGAAAAAAAACTTTGAAAACTTGAAACTGCACGAAAAGCAAATGAGAATCAGTCGACTGGAGTAATCTTTCAATTAATGTCGTTAGTTATTATGAACACTGAGGGTCTTGATGCATCAGGTGCACCGCACTTTGTTTCTTTGAAGACATATAGCTCATTACTGATGAATGCTGATAGTGATGGTGATGAACTACATATTCTCTTTAATCCAAAGTAATAAATCCAAGTTATAGTTGCTGTATTTTGAAGCATGGGAAAGCATTAAATACTTTACACAATGGATGTATAATGCTTTTCCTGCAAATGTACTCTTGTACATTTTGTGGCAATAAATTCAAAAATGCAACTATAATAAATATATGGCTTCAGAAGATCAATGCAGAAAACTAATTCACACTATATTTTGTTTCTTTTCATCCGTCGCTCCCTCTTATGGTAAGCTAAACCCGTACTGCTCATAATTTTTTCTCCTGCTTTGGTTTATTATTCTATTAGCTAACTGAACTTTGCTTTGAATCATCAATCAGCGAGCCTAATTAATCCCTCTCATTTGTCCCATCCAATCACTAACCTATGCACCCTTTATGGCTAGGCTCTTACAAGCTTTCCGCCTGCAGCCAAAAAGTAAGTGCCTGACTTAAATATTAGAACTCGTTATTTTAAAAGCTGTAAAGAAATGTTGATACTAGACAAAGCTTTATGTCACGACATCAAGTGGAAAAGCACAGACAAGTTCACACAAGTGCACTCAGACCTATAATGGTCCAGTGGATTGCAAACATGCTCATGTAACCAGAGGGTAGAGTAAGGAGAGCTGAACTAGAAAATCACACCACTCCACTAAACAATGTGAGCGGCATTGCTGCAGTCTGATTAACAGTCTTGTTTACAACAGACAGTTCATTTCAGTGTGAAGATATCAATGAGATTCTCAGCCCAAATCACATCCAAAATCTTAAAATAAATAAAAATCTAATAATTAAAGCTGATCATACACTTTATATGTTTTATAATCTTGTATGTTACATTAACTTGCTCAGCCTGTATTAATCAGCCGTTATGCACAGATATACACACATAGTATGGATTGTTATTTGTCCACTGACAATAATTTACACTCAAAAAGACAACATTACTTTGAGTGATATTATTTTGAATGGAAAGCCAAAGGAAAAAATATGGATACAGAAATGCCTGGGGAGTTTTATTTCTATCACAGCACAGTCTCAGTCAAGACTACTTCATCATAACATGTCAAATATTACTCCAGTATTATTAAACAGTCGGTTTGGGATTGCTGAATGGCTGAGACTCTAAGCGAGCCATTTATAATTTTACATTTAGACAGGATGTACATTATGGAGATCAAAGCATTATGCAACACTAACAGTACAATGATGAACCACACAACACATGACATAAAGGACGAGGTGGTAGAAGGGGACAAAGCACACAATAGTACCATTTAAATAAAAAGATCATTTCATTTTATTAATAGCATAGATATCCATGTGATCTGTCAAGTTCAAAATTATCTCAGATGCAGTGGGGAGATAATATTGGTCTATATAATTAAACTGCAAATAAGTAATGATAAAAGGACGCTTCTCACTTGATACCAAATCATTCCACAATTGCTGTAGCTAATTGCTAGTAACACTGATCATATCTGTAATTTGTTCCACCCCAAGAAGATTTTGAAAAGTAACCAGCTATCTGTTGATACGCAACTTGACTTATGAGTCTTCCAATTAAACAAAATTATTCTCTTACAGCCGGATAGTTGATTGTTCAGGCAATTAACCGAGCATTATGAATGCCCTCAGACTGACAAACCACAGTGATCTGGCACAAAATCAGGACCACTCTAACATCAGTCAGGGGCAACCAGTGCTGGCTTAAAATGTGGCTCAGTGCATTCAGCATCTGCCTCCAATACTGGGAAAGATTTTCTACTACAGCTGACTCCACTGAGAATCAACACCCCAGTCTGTAGCTTGTTTGGCTTTTAAACACTTCCATTTCATTGTTTTCGCCCATTTCTTCGCTCCCAACAGCTCCCCCTCATGTAAAAGCCTTCCAGCATATAGCTTAGACAAGCCTCTTGTAATCTGCCTTTCCCATGTGAAATAAGAGAGCCAAAGTAAATGAGATTTAAACATCTAGCAAACCAGAGATCCAGATATGTTTTCTCGAGAGAAGCTGAGAAGCAATTAAATATTGGGCTCACATTCATCAGGTGGCGAGCAGCAGAACTCCAGAGAGATGCCTACGTTGCGTTGTGTCTGCCTTGCGTTGGGCACATAATTCATTTTTTGCCACTGTGTTAACAATAAGAATTTGATAAGACAATAGTCTATCGAGGTGTTTTCACTGTTAGTGTCTTTCAATCAGATGCACACTTAAGCATGCGTCCCCGCGCTCCCTCACTTCTCCTGCTCTTTGAATAAGCCTTAAAGTCAGTCGCAGCCGAGCAAGCTGAGTGTGTCTCTCAGTGATTCTCTGGAGCACGCGGCTCCGTTTTGCTCCAGCGTTACAGCTCAGCACAAGGTTCATGAGGTGGTCAACCATGACAGCCCCGTCCATTTTTTTCCCATCACTTCATGGATTCCGCAGCTTTATTAAGGAATTGTATCAGTTGCATCAGTGCACCATTTTGAGTAATAGACTTTGCCTGACCAACGGCTGAGAAATGCAGGGAACAGCTCTGTTTGACCCGGCTGTATATTCCCCTCGTTTATGCGAGATTTTCAGATAGCCTCATTCACATGTACAGAGCGAAAGTTTCACTTTGTTTATTTTTATCTTTATATCCAGTTTTCTATCCATCTATCTCTAGATTTAATGGCCTGTCTGTGTGTGTTTAGATGGCCATCCATCTGGCCTGACACACCATGACTCACACATTACTACACTGATTCACCGCCATACATATGAAAGAGCATGTCCACATGACTGCCAGATGCCCGGTGATGGAGAAGCATCAGAGAAGAATAAACAAGAGAGTTTAGTCAGATGTGTTTGGTTCAAGTTCAGTGCGTAGCAGTGTGAGAAATATTAAGAGCTAAATTTTTGCGTGTTTTGAGGACTTGAATACTTTAGAAAAACCTTTATTGTACCAGGTGTATTGACTTACATCCTGTCTGGACAAATTTTTCTCATTAATTTTACACAAAGAGGTCACATGCCATAATTAAAAAATGTAGATTTAAGCCCCATGTGGTACAATACTTGAGATACTTACATGACATATGTCCTCACGGGAGCAATCCTTTCAGCATGACTTTATTAAACTCCTAATTATCAAGTCTAATTTTTCTCTCCATTACTGTGAGGAGCATACTCTTTCTTACTTCATGGTGTACAATATTTGTGGATGGTACAATATGCTAGCTTGAGTATTCAAGTATTGATCCAATATTAGAGTTTTGTTTGCTTTGTATAGAGGTACCAATGAGATATACTGCAAATAATAGTTCAACATGTACATTGTACCACCACAGCCTTGACCCAAAGATATATTTTCACCTGTGTTTAACATCCTTTAGACTTTTTGTCATTCATGCTTTTCACAAAAATATGAATAGGATCTGTTTTATTATTTCACACTACAAGATGAAATTAGGGGGTCACAAAATGTCACTTTTAAAACTATATAGAATGTACAATAACTAAGGCCATAGTTTAAAGGCAGTGGTGTGGTTATTTGCATTACCTCAGCCATGCTTCAAAAAAAGTCTCAAATTATATGTATCTGCTACTTATTGGTTTTGTCACATATATTTTGAAGAAAACATAATTTTTATTGGAATCTTTTTCACCGGAAACAATTATTTCTTTAGTTTAGAAAGTTTCCCTTACAGGAAGGGTCCCACTCAGGTTGTAGTGCAGATATGGTGGAGGACTCAGTCACCACTGTGCTGTATCATTCAGCGTTAGTGACTTAACATTTATTTACTTAAATGAAAAACTATGAGGTTATACCTCTAATAGTTTAAATCAGATAATTCTGATGACATTAAATCCGTTGGAATATCCCAGAGGGAAAAGCATTTTAAGACCAATCAAAAATCACAAACCTGCTCCTCGAAAAATAATGAATGCAATCAAACCAGCTGATTGCGTTCATGAATGAAAATAGACTCAGAGTTTCAGTCTGACTTTAAGGCTGGGCATAGCAAATCAGACATGGTGGTTCCTGTCTGTACGGTCTGTATGTCTGAAGTAGACTTTCATACCATTGGAAATCAGTCTAAAAATGAAAAATGGTTGACAATACAACGTGAGTTTTAAGGCATGTGATTAAAAAACTACTTGGTGAGACCTCTAAAGGTCGTATTAATTAGAAGAACACCCTCAGGGAATTGTTGCAGGGTCAGACGTGAACACAAATGAACACTCACACACTGTCGAAGCTGCCCAGTTGAGAATAATTTTTGCATTATTAAGCAGTGACCAGGTGTTGACCAGGGATTTTGCTCATCATTAGGCGTTCCACAATTTCACACTTTTGTATAGCAGAGAAATGACATTACAACAACAACAGTAAACACATTTGAAATGGTTATGCAATTTTAGTGTAACACAGTATATGCAATTTAATTAAAATGTAGGTTGGAATAAATGAAGTTATCATGAATGTGTATTGGATTACTTTCCTCACCATGCCAACCAGATCATGAGTAGGTGTCACAATACTGCGTGAATGTAATTTACCTGCTTAGGGACTGTCCTTAATTGACCACTCACTAAACCCTTATGTGAACAATAATTACTAATCACAGCATAGGTAGATACAGCAGGTTTGTCAAGCTTTAGATTTCTCCTCATGCTCAGGTGGAGGGCATGGCTATCCGTTAATGTCTTTGAAGAGTCATGTCTTGTTTTATTTCTTCTCCAAAAACTAAAACACAAGAGCAAAATTGTGCAGCCTGGATTAAACAGTGTGTTTGTCTGCTCTAACGTAAACTGTAAGGCTCAGCATACGTGATGTGACTAAACGCTCTGTTCAAAACTGACACAACCACTGCACAGGGGCCAAGGTGCCCCCACACCACAGTTAAGGGTCATTTTAGCAGCTCTATCCCGCTTTCTAATGAATTTTGGGGTCGTTTACAATTCTTGCCAAACTTGTCACCCAAGATGACAGAGTTACATTTGCAAAACACATCTGTACCATCTGTGCTGCTTATCCAACAGGCTTTTCAACTGTAAGAGGCCAAACAGGGTCACATCAGAATGACATTTTATTTGTAATACCGTACCATAAAACTGAAGATCAATGGCTCTTTACAGCAATACACAGAGAATTAAACTTATTTTCGGTGAGGATACTGACAGTTTTCAAAGGACATCTATCTTCAGGTACAGTTGTTTAGTTTGATATTATGTTCTGTATATAGCAATCAAACGCAAATAAAAAAATGGTTGTTTAAAATGCTGCTATAATTGTAAATTGCATAATGTGCTGTGCTTGAATGAAAAGAAAGAGCAACTAAAGAGGAGCGGGGCTTAGGATATGGTCAATTGCAGCAGTCAGTAATTGTCACATAATCAAATCACAAATATACATTTTTGCTCGACATATACATGTTTGTCCCATACAAAAAGCTGGAAATTTCCTGCAGTGAGAAACTGACACCTACCAAAAGGATAAATTAACATTTCAATTCAATGACGCACAACGTCACAGCAGCCCCCCTACTTAAGCATATTAATAATAGTGGTAATGTTAATAATGAAAGTGAATTAAATGGGCCCTAAGGATCTGCCTTTGATTACGTGTAATGAATTCTGTGGCATTGGGGCTATTGTTCTGCTTAATGAAAAGAGAAATGACTGTGGATGGGCAGAAGCACAGAATAGATTAATAGATCACACAGAACTGAACTCAATTTTGAAAGTTGTAATGAGCTGTCAGTTTTCCGTCCAGCACTGTGTGAGTGAGTTTTAACTTTTACATGCAGCTGGAGTCGTGGTGGGTGGACTAAGACAGAGGCTGAGGAAAGAAAGCGACAGGGAAAGACAGAAAATGTCCATATGGAGGTCAAGATCATTTAATGAGCACTATTGATACAATAATTAGAACAGCAGCAGGCTAATGAAGTAATTAATCGCTGAATGTATTTTCACTTTGCCATTTAAAAGACATCTGTTACGTTGCTTACCTAGTGGTAGGGCTATTATCACAAACGATTTGTTGAAATCCAGAAAAGAACTTTAATTGTTTGTTAGACGTTAACTGCAGGGAAAAACTAAAAGGCTGATCCTTAATCTAGGGTTTGTTTCTGTCTTCTTTATGCCATTTGTGTAACTCTTATTATTTTTCAGAACTTTTTAGCACTTTGTAACTGTTAACTGTTAATAAAAGTCATGAAAACTGGCATTGTCATGTCACTTTTACTGTCACGCCTTTCTTTTTTCCAAAAGTTGTTTTAAAAGCACATTTTTACATGATTTATGATTCAATAAACACGTATTTTTGCTTCTTCACACTAATCATACAATTAAATATAACCAACTGAGAGATCTTGGCAGTGAGACTTTTACAGATAAGTACAATGTGAGATTCTGTGTGCTACTAATGAGTTTTCCTTGGAGAGGGAAAGTTGACGCATTTATTCTTTTTTTTTGGCAGTGCAACAAGCTGTAAACACTTTTACATATTATCACATTATGAAGTTGTTGCAGAAATCACGTTAACAAATTGCTCATTTACACATCCAGCAGACAGGCTGTAACATTCAGTGTTTCTGGCTACCTGAGGGATATAAGTAAGTATAAGTATAAAATAATAATATATAGAACAATCTGGGTTTTTAGCAGCTAACAATACTGGATACTGCAGATTTAAAGCAGAAAGTTACTGATACAAAAATAACTTTTTTTGTCACATCTACTGAAACTGTCACTTTGTCCTGACAGTCGTACATGAGACAGATGATGTATATAAAAAAAAAAAAAAAAACATGCTACCCCTAAGGCTATTTGCAAGAATCCACCACACCCCAATCAAATCAACCAATCAGGACCAGGAGGAGTCTCTGAAGCACCAATCCTTGCTCCTGCACACGCTGCAGGCAGCTTCTTTTCTAGCAGATGCAAAATGCAACCCTGTAAAAACAGCCACCAAATAACCAAGCAATGAAAACTGCCCATCCCTCCTTTGTCAATGACAGCTTACATGACAAACACAAATCAACAGAACAAGTTAAAAATACAGATTATGTCCATGTGACTTTGTGAAGAGGGGCTCTGGAGGTGAGCAGGGGCACAGCAGAGAAAGGGGAAGGGACCTGAAGCTGTATTCATTCACACTTTCAAGCTAAATCAACTCTCACTCCTACCTACTTGAACTTTAATTCTATATAATTCTAAACCTATACACTTTTTGTCAGAATCAGGGATTATTTCTTCACAGTGCACTAGTTGTCTGTTTTGTGTGTGCACTGGAAAATATTCTGGTGTTCATGCACAGCCCTCAGACCAAACTACACAACTTGTGCTCATTTACACAACACTGAGTTTGACCACCAGATCATTTGTGTTGATTGTGAATAGTCGCCTCTCCATCTGTTTCCAATGAGTGTCAGTTTCATAATTAGTGTGTCAAAATCAATAAATATTCACTGTATCTAGCAAGTCACACATCTGCAGAATTATTCTGGTTTATGTCCAGTGGTAAGCTCCCAAAATAAACTGATTTTGCTGTGATTTAATTGCAATAAACTTGATCAAAAGGATGCCGATAGAACAACAGCATGATGCCAACTTGTAAAAAGTCTAAACCCATCTCACGTCTCTCCACAAGGCCACAAACAAACAAATTTAAAACGCTTGTTACTGTTACTTGTTACTGAAAGCTTCAGTATTCTTTGTGATGTATTGACCAAAACACAAAACACAGTAAAGACCAAGTTTCCCCCAAAACACGCTTTGCTTAAACAAAATTTCTGCATACTATAATTTGCAGGATGTAAGGCTTGTTTTCTTTGTTTTTCCAAGGCTGCATGTCAAACTTTCTCTAGGACACTGGTCAATAAAGTGGTTTAGGATACTGATCAACTCTCAGGTCGGATGTCTGATCCCTTCTTAGTGGTTTGGAGTCCATCCGTCTCCTAAACCACAGTCTTCTTTAGCATTAGAACTGTGTAAAATGAGAAGTCACCTCAGACGTGACCACTGGGCTAAGTACATCATTTATGTAATGTAATTGATCCCCATAACATCCTAGCCATGGCAAATTAAACCGCATGCCTTCCACGCTGGAAGAGAAAAAGGTCAAGAACTATCAAGTCATCTTAGAGGTGACTTTCCACCACCAGCAGGCCGAATAAGCCGAGCACCTCAATCCAGCACACATCTCACATATCCCGTAGCACAGACACTTAACACCTGGCTAAAACTGACTTATCATGCCTGGTTCTGATGATCCCACTCAAATAAAATATAAAATAAGATATTCACAGCTGTTGTTTTCTGAATGCGCTCTTCTTTCATCCTGTTTAAATGTGCTCTTTTTTCTTGACCTATAAAAATGTGTATTTTGATGACACATGGTAAATGATAAATCACCTAAATTATGCTTGGGCATGCAGAGATTAGCCAGAGAGTCTAAGATGGATTGATTCATGTACCTGTGGTGTTATTTTTAACTAGCTATGTTTAGTACATTTTTCAGCATCCCTCACTGCTTTGCACTGGGTGGGTGTTAACTTCCATAAACCTTGTTGGGTGTTATTCCACTTACACAATGGCCAACAAAATGATGCAACTTGTTATCACAATGAAATACCATTTGCACTTAGATATTAAACTTTTGATCTTTCTTGCTGGTTTTAGCACCATAAAATATAGTTGCTACAGTATGCATAGTTCTGCCTCATTATCAAAGCAAGTTGAGTTGCTAGGCAACACCTTGCAAAAGGCTGGGCCAGGAGCCTTTTTTTTGTTATTTTTTAAACTGCTTCAAAGTCTTGAGCATGCTCAACCTTCAAGTATAGAGAGCCATGCTGCATTTTGCCTCATACATAAAAACTTTCTGGTGGAGATAACATTTAGTCACACACACGTTAGCTCTCTGTGGCTCTCTCTTACCCTCTCACATATTTACCAGCCTCCTCTCCACATCTCTTGATCTTCTGTGCGGCTTTGGCCACGTTTCTTCTCTCCGTCTCCCGGCAGCTGTTCCTCAGAGCAGCAGGTGTCCAGCTTCACAGCAGCTAACCGCAGGCCTAACAGCACCTTCCTCTCCTTCCTCTTTCTACTGTCGGTAGATTTGGATGTCCAGATTCAGGCGAATATCAAACACGTTTGAAATTATATTTGTTTGGTTCTCACTGAGCAGCTTTCATCTGTTTTTTTATTAATTGGTTACACAAATAACCCTGGCTCCAAGCTCTTTAGCTAAGCTCCACTTTTACAGTTCAATACTGCTGTATTTATTTAGACCTCAACACAAACACATACTACATAGATGTCTACTTATCCAATTATGAAAGGTTAGAATTGAGAGTTCTTCAAGCATCTTTAAACACTGTGCAAATATTCATGTGCAGAAATAATGATAGTAATGAAGCTTCAAACATTACAAATATTTGTCTCTCCTCAGTAAGTAAAGCAAGAATACTGTAAAGGAAAAGCTGCATGCTGTGTTGGTGGTAATTTCATTTTTAAACAACTTACTTGCAGATACAAATGAACTGAAATGTTATGTTGACACTTAAAGAAGGTCCAAAGCTTGAAGTGATAAATGAATGTTTCCCACAGAGGAGTGTCTGGTTGCTTTCACTCTCATCGTACATTTCAGCTCCAGCACCTTGAACAAGCCTTCACTCGGTGAGCGGTGATCTTTGCTACATCCATGTCAAAATGCCACAAAAACACTTCACATGTTTCTTATTCAGTCATAATTTCCGCTTTGGTAGCTATCAAAGCAGCTTGCAAACCAGATCTAGAGTTAATTAATGAAGGAATTGTACACAGTTCTATCTCAGTTTCCATTTGCAGCACTTTGCTACAGCAATTAGTAACTCGTACACCCAGAACATTACTGTACCAGCTGCTCTTTGCCATTCTGACAGCCTAATTGGAACTCACACCTCTAAGTTTATTGTTCACAGAGACTCTTTGAAGAACACTTTTTATGCTTTCTTAAAATGATTTCCTATAGAAAACATGGCATGATGTGGGTGCTGCTTCAAGGCTTTGGACATGTCAAACTTTGAGCATTTCTTCTTATTCTAAACAGGAGCTGTTGGAGCTTTTTTTTACAATGTGTTTTCAGAAATAATGAGTGTTTAGCCTTCCCAGGGTTTTTGCATTGATTTCTCTCAAGACATCTTTGGGTGGGTGTAAACTGTGCTCAGTGAGAGAGCAGTGCTCTTTTGTGTTTACCCAGATCTGTAACCAAATGGACAATTAGCAGGTTTTGGGGAGCAGATTAGTGCTTTTTTTCACAGGGGATTACTCCAGCTGATTTTTTTGCAATTTGGCAGCTATTTGGGTGGTAGGGAAGGGCCTGTTCTTGTGAGCTTTTTGGATAATCCGCTTGAAAATCTTGAAGGAAAGCCAGGAACAAATTGAGCAATTCATGTTTTTTTTTCTTTCCCCTTTCTTTAGTTATTGAAGTTTTTAATTTAGTGTTTTCAAATTTCACTTTTAGCCTAAACTGTGAGATATCACGCTTCACATGTATTAAAAATCCCTTATTCTAGCATTGTTTCCAGTTTATGTAACAACAACGCACAAAAACTATTACGCACCTTTCAAACAGGGCTTTTCAAATACAACAGTCATTGTCAGAAATTAAGATCACACGTGTCGACACATAACATGTTGATATGAATTAATGACTAATTAAACCATATTTTTGACATTCTAGGGATTTTTCATTCTCGGCAGGGTTTTGTGGAGACATAGATGTTTGTGGAGTGATCAATAACAGATGCATCTCACTCCCACTCGCCGTGGTTTCTGAGTATGACTCAAAAGAAAGTAATACATAAGTAACCCTTGGCGTAAGTGTCAAAGTCAAGCTTGAGCTATCGCTGTCGTTGTGTCTGTGGGCAGCTTGTAGGCACAGCGTTCCCACATTCTCCCGCGCTCTATGATGATCTCTGTTTAATGTTCTCACTCACGTTTCGTCATGACTCATGTAGAAATGTTTTGGACAAATCCTCTCTGTGAGGTTTGCTTTGGTTTAGCAGTCGACTCAAGATCTCCTTCTATATACTTAACAGCCTGAGGAGACAAGGTAATGGAAAACTGCTCATCCTGCTCCAGCCAATACAACTGCTATTACTATTGCTATATCCATCTGTACAATAGAGTATTATGAAACATAAACCATGTTTACAATGGTACTATATTCTTTACACAGTGAGGCCATGATTATATAAAAGAAACCAGGAGATCCACATATATTTAGCATGTATGGAGTGTAGCTGCTCAAAAAAAAAGGACAAAGGCTTTGTTACAATTTGATACAAATTGCACATCACTGTATCACTGTTTATATGTCCATCTGTACAGTAGAGTATTATTATAACTAGAGATAATTCTTTTTTGTTTTAATACATAATTGAGAAAACAAATTTATAGCACATGAACGTAATTTAATGGAGACAGTTTGGAGAGAAAAGAGGGCTGATCTACAGTAAAGGTTACCAACCAGGCTTTGCGATTACATGGTCGGTGTCGTAAACCCCAAGGCCATCAGGATTCTATCTCTTTGGTCTTTTCATGGCTTATTCAAATAAAAGTAAAAACAGTCGTATCTGTAGATCAAGCAGCATTCACCTCTCACTGGTGAAAGGATGAAAAGAAAACAAAAATGTTTTACTGATGTAGATAAACATGTAAAAGCAGTTTCCAAGTAGTTCCCTCCCTCCTTCTGTAGTTTAAAAAAGGATATGACAGCTTTTGTTGTGTCTAGTTTGAAGAATAAAAGCCAATATCAACCTAGCAGCATTCTTATGAAGTTCTGCCTGGCAACACATGATGTTTGGAGCTTTGTATCATGTTATGGTTGCCAGTCACCATGGCATTATTTGCTCATCGGAGATGCATCAAAAAGCTAAAGCAACAACAACAACATGGAAGTGATTTATAGGTGTTGTAATGCTAATGAAACGCAGCCAACCAAGTTTGATCACGACACTGGAGATTATGTCGTCTTTTAACACATATTTCCTTGCTTACAGTATGCTAAACCGTTAACATGCCTCTTTGTTGAATCACTGCATTCCTTAAATCGTGACTCTCTATTCTGAGATGTTGCCTGCTGGCACTGTGAGTGATAGCCAGCAGTAAACAAGTCCCATCCCCAGCCAGATAATAGCCTTCCCGGCTGTGTGTGTCTTACGGCTTTCAGGGAACGACTCCGTTCCTCGCTGCGCCAGTTGTGATACTCTGCCAGCACTTTCCAGCTCGAGCCCTGCACAGAACCCCAACATTACTCCTTTCTCAAACACATCATTTACCCCCTGATACCCCTGTCCCACCAAACCCCGGCAAGTCCTTTATTCTGCCTACCCACCAGATGCACATGACTGCACATACACGCAGCTTGGCACAAATTATGCAAAAAATAAGCTCCACAAAAACCCTCCTTACATATGTCCATGTGCAAATGCACACACACACACACACACACACACACACACAGTACTCCCAGGACTAATGTCTTATGCTCCACCATTCCCCTCCCTTTTCAAGACACATGGGCTCAGGGCTTCTGTGCCTTTTGAAAAAATAAAAGTGAAATGAAGGAGACAAAGCCATTATGAAGGAAGGAGTGGTATGCTGCACTATCACTCTATCCCTTGATGTGAGGGAGGCATACGTGTGTTTATATTTGCGCTCTGCTCATTCGCTTTTCCCCTCAGATGGTCATTCTTTGGAAAACCGCAACCCCACTGCTCGGCTGTTCATTTATTGTCTGGCCGCAGCTTCATCCCTACGTCCATTTCCCTCCTCGTGTTCAGGCTTCTTCCTGACGGGCTGATCTCATAAAAACCTCAAACGTGGCACATTAGCCCAGTGAGGAACCAATAGCACTGGTAGGTCTGGGAGAAAGTGGGGATGACTGTACAGCAAGTTGAAAAAGTAATGAAAAAATAAAACTGGTGCTGTTTATTTATTGTTAAAGGTACGATTGGCCTGTCACTGCTACTGCAATTACAGGGCAACAGTGATTACAAGTATTCATTTTCAAGACTAAAGGATTCAGGTTCATTTGCTCATATTTGACCCCTGACATTTGAGAAAGGAACATTCTCCCTCGCAGGTCTTGATAAGAAGCATCAGATGTAATTTTATTGCAGTGTACACATGGGAGATGTTGATTTTAATTCACAAACCAGAGCATTGTTAGCGTTTGCTTTGATAGAGGCCTGCTCAGTTTAATAAAACATCTGAAGTGTATCAGTTCATCACACAGCAGTTACCAAAGGAGCAGAGCGGGCAGCGGTTCGCATATTGCAGATTCTGAAATAAATGAGTGTTTAATCGAATGACCACGCAATAAACCTGCAGCAGGCGATATGACAGCATAGGAAGACAGGCTGAAGCAATGAAGCTGACTCCCACAGTCTGCCATGTGCTCTGTAGGATGGTTACTGAAAGCCAAAAACACACAGCTAAAAGAGAGTGGGCAAGTGGGTTACTAATCCAATTTTGCTCTGGGGTTCATCAGCCCTGCTCCATTAATAAGACAATTGTCCATATAAGATAGCAATAAGCGGAGGAAACCATGGACACCATCAGTTACAGCAATGTACATCTCAGTCCTCTTGTGGTGTCAGTGTTTAAGCTGTTACACTTTGATATGCATTTATATTCCTATGATATACATGTAAATACCTGTTGGTGCAAAGTTTGACTTTCCTCATTTGTATCATGCTGAACATGATACAAATATCTCAAAGAATATAATGAGATGATACAGTTTTGGGTAAGGAGAAAAATTAAGACAACAAAGTCTAACAGCTCCCTTTATAGCTCACAAATAAACATATACCTTGTTTTTCCATAACTTTTTTTTATTTTTCTGCCCGCTTCCAGTCCTCAGAAGTGGTATTATTTTTCTTATCTAACTTTTTGAAAGAATAAGTGTATTTCCTAAAATGTTACTTTATTCCATCAACTGTTACTAACCCTAACCAAGCAGCACAGCTCTACTTTTGACGATGTCGGTCAGTCAGTCTGTTGGTCCACCACTTTGGCTCAGACTGAAATATCCCAACAACCACCAGATGGACTGTTATGAAATTATGTTCACATATTCATGGTTTCACTTGTGTGAAATATGTTAGTGTCTACTGCATGGACTGGCACATCTTGCAGAGACAGTCCCTGATGATGTATCCTACTGACTTTAGTGATCCCCTGACTGTTCTGCTTGACTCACCATGAGGTTCACATTTGTGGTTTTTAGAGAAATGTTAAAACAAGATTTCCATCAAATTTGGTCCAGACATCCACGTCCCCCTGAGGATGGATTATAATCACTGATGTTCCCTTGGATTTCCTCGGGCATGATGATCAGAACAAAATTTTAATCTATCTACTGCATTCATTTATGACCAAATACCTGCAAAACTCTATCTCATCCCCATCAGCCTCAGCTGTACTTAAGGATAACTGGCAAATGTTAACTTGCTAACACGATAAGAGATTGTGCATGTGGTAAAAACTACACCTGCTTAACATCTTTGTAATACTGTAGTCACTATGAGCATGTTAACATTAGTGCTTATGTAGTGGCAAACATTAATCTTACTTCTAAATCCACTCAAACTTTTAACAAAAGGCGAGGTTCAATCGGCTTAACTCGTAAATATGTTACCGTACCTTACTCACAATTCACCAGAGGGTCATGTCGTTTTTGTGTTTTTTTATTTCACGTTGTATCCAGGTATATTTCCATTAATATACATCCAAGCTTCTCTTGGGTTTCACAACGGTCCTCAGATGACATTTCCAGCTTCTGTAACGTCTTACCAGTAACATAGCTTAGAGTAACGGTCAACAAAACCTTTTTTCTCTGTACCTATAGCACTCCTGTTAATCTACATACAGACCTCTAACATTGCTCTTCAATGAGCTGCAAAAGTGCATGCACAGTGCCTACTTCAGGAGCTGTAGAACATTTGACAACTAAGCAAAAAAGGCAGTAATGGTGAAACACAATGACTACCAAGTAGTAGAAAAAACACACTGTAAACTACAATAAAATCTCAACTATCCTTAACACAATATTGGCTCCTACAGTTTAGTTTAAAGCACTGCTGTGCCAAAATACAGCCTCACCATACCATGGCTGTAGGATTTGTGATTTTGTTTTGTTTGTTTTAAAGAGTGGTTGCAGACCAGAAAATGGTCATGCACATAATTTTTGTGATTGTGATTTGTAGCAGGGAGATTTTGAAGGCCCAGACGAATTATGTCATCCAGCTGATGGGGGCGTCAGATCAGAGAGGGCTGTGGTGTTTTAAAAGGCAATGAGAGGCTAAGTATTGTATCATTTGGTTTTTAGGGCTTTTTGAATAATAATAAAAAAAGAGTCATAGGTTCTGGAAGATTAGATGTGTAGACCAAAAGACGTGTAACAGAACAAGAGGCAAAACAAAGACACTTGCACAGAAATACAAATGCAATGCAGAGTGATACTTAAAAGCTTTTGTGGGCTCTAGTGTAGGAGGTGCTGTCAAAAGAGGTTCACCAGAGCCATCTTTAAATAGAATTTAATGGAGCATTTTGTGTAAGAATTGAGACTAAGCAGCATTTTTGTCGCAGCCTGTTGTGGTGAAAACAGGATGTTTCACATCTCCTTACACAACATTTGCATATCAAAGCTGCCCGTGTTTTGAAATCATTAGAGTGTTTGAAATGGGCAAATGTGGTGGGATTATTTGATAAACAAATCATTGGGACTTTAAAATCTGATGTCAGGTATTCTCGATTTTTCTTTGGTCTTAAGCGCTGGTTGCTCTGTAAATTTGCATCACAATAGCCTCGCTCATAGACCTCAAACAAACTGGCTCATTAGAATTCCAGCGGTAAGAGCCAATTTAGTGGGAGATCATGCAGGGAGACGCTCTTTAAAGTCGAGAAAAAAATCACTGCTCCTTGCAGAATTCATAGGGCATTACTAAACCAGTTGAATCATTGTGGCGGAATTTAACGTAATTGTTAGCAGGGATAAAAAGTGGTACAGTCGAAGCAGACTGTTAAACTGTACCGGGAGCTTAGCCGTTTACAATATAGAATATAATCTACATGAAATATGCATTGTATTTGTACAGCTGTGCCTGCTCTGTCTTCAGTGTTGTTATTTAGGATATGAGGATATCCTTGTTCTTTACCCGAGTCCTTTGATCCCATCATAATTACTGGAGCTGCAAGGGGGCTTTGTCACATTAACATAAACATACATCTGTTTTAGAGAACTGGCTGAAAAGACTGACTCTGTCGTCCTCAGTCAGTTTCTCTATGACATCTTTCAGCATCTGCTTCATCTAAAATTGGTCGAAATGGTCGCTTGCCCTGATGGACAAAAAGCATGGTATTGCTTGTCAATTAACAGCAGACGGCACTGCAGCTCTTGAAGGACTTGATCCTGCCCTGGTGGGCTGCTGACACTGCTTGTTGATGTACTGCATGCACCTAGTCATGCCTGCGGTATTCACCCTCAGGTCCTCGCAACAAGACCCATACTGTTATCATTCATCTCTTTCTCAACACAGGTTTACGGCTCACAGCTATTCTAAATCATGAACTAGGCTGAGAAATTTGGCAAAGATTCCTCTTGGATGTGGGCCAAGCACAGAGGAAATTGAACAATTATTGAAGAATGAAATGTTGGGTATGGGAGTTACAGTGGATTTTTCTTCTGTCAGCTTGAGTCTGTGAGTAGGCCTACATTCCTTTGTGTTACTGTACTTGATGCTCACCTTGTGCACCAGAATAATAAGAGGGCCTTGAGTGGTGGTTTTAACCGAACCATATTACTTTCACATTGTCTGTTAATTGAGGCTTTGAGCAATGGTGTATAATTACTTGGTGGCACAGCTTTGCACATCCAGTCCTCAATGATTCAGATCAGATACTGCATGTTCTAATAACAACAGGCAAGCGTGCATGCAGAGACGTGTGACAAAAAGGAACAAGCCTGAAGAAACGTTATTATTGAATCATATGCCAATGGAAGAATTTGGAGAGACATTCTCAACAAAATAAGGAAATATCTATCATTATGACTCTCTCGCCGACCTAATTTTAGTCATGTTCATATGTAAATTCATTCCTTCAAACAGGCTGCTGCATACGCCCTCAGTACAACAAACTCAAAGAATCAAACTCTTCAGGCCTAAAGATGCAAAACCAGCCCAACAGATAGAACTGCCCAAACTTGTACAAATGCACTGGGGGGAGACTGGGCTTTAGGACCAAAAAGCTTTGAAACTCCCTGTCTGAAGATCCACAGAGGTTGCAAAATCTGTGACATCTTATGTTTTTAATAAAGCTTTTCGTTAGTGCCAGCACACTGTTTTTGTTGAGTCCCGACAGTGCCCGGAGTTCGGGAGACTTGTTGCCTCAAGGAGCATTGGAACTGTTCTGGAGGCTCATGCTGGTCACTTCATGTTGATTTGTCACCAATTTCATATACAAATACACATGAAAATAATTTATATGCAAATGCTTTGAAGCCATGTGATTAATGAATGAATGTTATGCTCTTCCTCGCTGTATGCAAAACAACATATTAGTAGTAGGGCTGTCTAAAGTTGAGAAGGATTTAAAACCCTGGTATTGTGGCTTTATACAAAGCCTTCATATAGCCAATTGCTTCTTGACAAGTGTTAAAGCCAAGTGGGGAGCGGATGGGCAGAGGGCACAGACAGCAAACAAGACAGGAGGAATGCATATATGAGATGTCTAATGGGAGTATCTGTAAATAAACCTTGAGGCTTGATTTCTCCACGGCTCCAGTGAGTAATTTAGCCCAGACAGAAATCCATAAATGTGACAGATGAAGAAATGATGAGGAGTGATGCCTCTACCTGTATTAAAACCACTGAACTATATGAAACCTCTACATTCATCATCCTGCTCTGAAAGACACACTGAAAAATCCTGTGCCAGAGAGAGAGCAGCTGGGCTGGTTGAACACACCGGACTATCCTCAGCTGTATCATTGATGTACATTACTATTAGATCATTTATTATAACATCTTCCACTTATCAGTCATATACATTTGGGAGAAATGCATATTCAATATTGTCATTTTGATGTGTATTGATTCATGTGGTGAGACAATTTCATAAAACAGTAAAAGGAAGAACAAACAAACTGAGTCTCTTATGGATTGTGCAGTAAATTTGACATTATCTGTGGATATTCTCAGGAGATCCAGAGAACCTATTCGATGTCGAAAAACTCATTTTGGAAAAACGATATTAACGGTTTAGGCCCTCCTCAGCACGTGGTAAAGGCTGGGAAAAAATCATGATCATAGTACAACAAATAAAAAGGTTGAGAGAATGTCTAGACTGACTTGAAACAGAAGACAGGACGGTGAAACCACAGTGCTTCTCTCACCTTACGTGTGTCAGTAGTTTAAACACAACCACATTCAGGACACAGGATGTAAACCCAAACCTCAAAGGTCAAAGGTTACCCTGACCACCTCCCCTATCCCTGTTTAGGGTAACAAAACACTTTGGTTTGTAGTGAACATAACAAATGTGTTTTCCCTTAAATGTTGACTTGTCAGATAAGGAAAGCACAAGTTTGTCATTGATGACACCATATAGTGTTGCAGTGAGTGAGTCCTAACACCTAAGATTAGTTTTATTAGCTGCAGAAGGGCTTTTCTGTACTATGATGTGACTGTGACTCTGAAAAAGGTCTGTTACAAACTGGGGCTATGTTTCACTGCTCCCCATATGATAGATACCCTAGTTTATTCTTTAGTGAACAATAAAATGAGATCTTGGTCACAATCATGATCACTCTGTGTCACCACTGACCCAATCAAAATGTTTGTAATTTGCACATCTCATAGTGCACAACTGTGACAACGTGCACTGTGGGGCTGTTAGCAAAAACTGCATGGAACTCATATACATGGCAGACAGTATATGTAATGTGACACATAGTGAGGAGGAAGGGCCCTGATTCAGCCTACTGTTCACGGCAGCCTGCCTACCCGTCTGAAGATGTGATGCATCAGCTGACATATCTGCATCTGGAGAGGGACGTACCACTCTGTTGGTTATTTTGTAGCAGATGCCAGCATCCTGAGACACATTAACCAAAAACAGCATTTCATTTGATAGTTTTGCCACTTCATGGAATTCACATTGATTAGCTCCAGCCAGGTAAATATGCTGACAACAGTTGCTTTTATAGCAGCAATATCAAGGGTCACAGATGAACATTTTCACACATAAGGCTGAGCTGTTGCTTTCCAGTTCTTGCTATTTTAAAGTTGCACTCTTTCCAATTGCAGTTTATCTCAATATTGTATGTAATCTAAGCAATTGATGAGAAAGTCTTAGTCCACGCAGAACAACATCTTTCAGTTATTTATGAATGTGTGTGTGTGTGTGTGTGTGTGTGTGTGTGTGTGTGTGTGTGTGTGTGTATTTATTTATTTATTTATTAGAAAGGGTAGAAAAGGAATCTCTGCCCAGCAAAATACACATTTAGTTTCTATTTCATCTTACCATGGGTGAAACACCAGAGCAACACAAACTTGGGTTAAACCCATAAATTCCTTCCATTTTCGCTGATTATTCTTTTAATACCAATATAATACAACTCAGGTTTTGCAGTCCTAAAGGAAAAATACTGGATTTTACTGTTTAGCTAAAGGAACTCTTGACCCCCTCTGACTGCTGTGCGGCGGCTAACAGAAGAGAACAGCAGGCCTGGGACCCTGGGATTTTGCTGAGGCCTGAACCCTGCAGTACCCCAGCAGCAGCCGGGCCCAGTACCTCTGAGGGTCTCCCTTCAATTAACATCCAGCTGTTTTATACAGCAGTGTGGGGATCAAGGCCACCTTGGCCCTCCTCCTCTTCAACTACATCCTCCACTGCCACGCCTCACAGAGTAGCCCCCCATAATGAATACATGGTGTGTGCTTTTCAAATATGTCATTTGTATGAAGAGACACACTTATTTGGGACAGCATTTGGCTCAACATTCAAAAGGTAATATTCTGTTTGCCAGCCTTAATTAATTTCAAATATAATATAAAGCAATTACTTTATATCATGCTCCTTCTGAGCTGTAATTAGCTACATCACTTGCAGCTAAATATTTCTATTATATAAAAAATATATAAATAAAGATTTGTGATTGCATATTTGATTTGAGCATTTATCTATGATGGACAAAACTGAAGTGTGCATCACCCAGTGTGCAAAATCTGAAGCAAAAAGATGACAGGAGAGGAGGCAAACCACGAGTCAGGCAGTATCAGTTAAGGAGCTTAGACAGATGGGATAGGCTGGATCACAGCCATGTAAGGCCTTGTAGGTGAGTAGCTGCATGTCTGCCGTAAGTGTAGAGGAGGACCTGACCTAATTGACTGATTTAGTACAAATTTATATACCTAGTTGCCAAGGCTGGAAGCTTTCACATCACCAAAGGGAATGACAGGCAGAAATTGATCCAAATAAGGTGCTGGTAAAGATGGAATCTACCAAGGATGCACTGATGTGTGGGAGCGTGGTGGAGGTATCTGGGGCCAAACAAGAATGGCTCCAATTGTTTTCCTTAAGGAACATGGCAAATTGCAGCCTGTTGCAAAGCGTAGCAGGGGTGTTTACAGGTTTGGCATCAGTTAGAGCATTTGTCTCAGTACCACATGCCTGTAACTTGACCAACCACGAGCTCAAGTCTGGAATTTCTTTGAGGAAGTTTTCTTTGAGGAAGGTTCACCATACCATTTTGAAAACTACTTTTTGAAGGTTGCATATATAAGTTCATCTGAAAATATTGGCAATTAAATTATTCTTGAACTTTAAAGTTATCATCTCAAAGTTTCTCATTGTCTCAACATATGTCGGTAATCATAACTGAAGGTTTATTTCTTCACTTCAGTTTCAAGTGTCATCGTCTGTAGTCATCGACTTTTTCTTTTTTATTCATGACATTAACAGAAAAAATCACAAGTGGGGCACAGTTCAGCTTTGCTCTTCAACTCACCTGTGTGTGAAGCAACATGCTGTTTTTTTGGGGGAAAGTGGCCACTGACACCAAGGTCATTATGCTGCAAATGCTGCAGCCATTCCACAGTGGGCCATTGGCTCAATCACCATTGCGTTACCTCATTTGGCGATAGATAGTGACTTAGCAGACATTTATTTAATGGGAATCTTCATGATTACATCTTTAATTGAATGAACTTTGCTAGTGACCTCCTAAGTGTGCTATTTATTTTAGAGATGGAGCGTTTTAACCCACACCAACAGATTTTACTGGCCATTTTACTTTGCAACAGAAACAAGCCATGAATACAACACTGATATATGATCACCATTTAAGATGACAAATATGTCAGCTAACAAGTGGTTATTTATACATCTGGCAGATAAGGAGCGACATTAGCATTCACAAGTTGTGTTTCTGGCCACTTTCTTAGCCGCTAAATGCTACTAACTGTCTGCCATTTGGTGCTGAGGCAGGTTGACACATTCTGTACCGACTGCTGTAGTTCATCAATAGTTGATGATGTAAAGAGAATAGTTAGAGTGGATCAAAACAAAAAAGTACAGAAAACCCATACTGTGAGTTGTAAGATGCTACATAGCTATGGAGGTGGTGTGATCTAGACATACAATTGATTGTAGCAGTTTGAATTTAGAATATTTAATAAATGGAAAATTTTCTAGTTATCAAAATTCTCAGAGGAAGCTTTCTACATACGCAGCGACAACCGTCCAGAGAACTGTAACAAAACACAACAGTAGCTCTCACAACAGACACAGCTCTGTTAGCAGAAATCTGAGAGTGGGGTTTATATGAAAATCAAATTTAAAAAGCCTTAATTCTTTTTCTCTCTTTGTTTTGTCCTTGCCTTTCTCATCTTGACAAGAGCCCATGCAACCATATCCCAAATACACTGACGAATGTCTTGTTGGTAATTTTTAGCACAGCCTGGAGATAAATGGGTTCTATCGCTGATGTCATCTGCAAACAGAAAATCATCCTTCAGTGAGTTGCGCTGGGAGAGTTTTGATTGACAGGTGTGCCCAGCAGGGGTTTGTCCTTGGGGCTGGATCTTTAATGTTTTCTCAGAATCTAGATTGTTCTTTTTTTTCAGGTGCAGAGTGGAGGGAATAGCAGATAAAAAAAAGGCAAAGCAAAAGGAGAAGTGTGCTCCGCATCTCTAAATCCCATTTCAACATTTTTTGACATAATTCTTTCATGAGAGTTACCCTCATGTTTGACTCACGATTGTTCTTAGCCATCGTACTCAAAGTGTTTATTTGAAAATCATTGCCCCGCGGCTGTCAAAGCTGTGGTTTAGTGTGTCATGCCTCTATTCAGTCTGGTTATCCAATTACTTAAGTGGATTCTGCAAATTCACCAGTTAATCACACGTCTTGTCCCTAAAGTGTAATATGTTCGCACTTAAAATGAAATATCAGCCAGGAAGACAGTCTGTCAGTATTTTTCACTTTTCAAATCAAATAAACCATTAGGCTCAGTGCACAGGCTATAGATAACTTCAAACAGCCTTTGTCCTTCCAATGTCCACAAGGAGACAAGGCCAGAGTAGGAGCCAGTGATGCAGGGTCACAACAGGCAAGACAACCATACTCTTCCTATTTTCTGCCCTTGCCTTTCCATGCTCCATCAGAGAGTGTGGCTCCTGACACAGCTCCCATCCATCATCCTCAGTCCGTCTTTGACCGTGATCATCATCCTCCATGCTTCCTTTAGTCTGCTGTCCCCGACAGGAGACCCCACTTCTTCTTCCCCACCCTGATCTTTTACCCTCTTTTTGCTTTATTATTTCTTGCTTTCACCTTGCCTCCTGAAACTTCTGCTAACTCATGTGGACAGCTTTCTGTAAACTTCTGCTACTTGGTATGGGCCACACTATAGCTGTGTATAAATCTATATATAATCATATCATTGTTGTATAAAATAAACATATGCTCTTAATCAGCATCTCTACATTATATCAATTTGATTGATCAATTTGAAATTAAAACATTTATTAAATCAGTCATGTAATAAATACTGTTAATGTGATTTTTCTTTACAAGAGTTTGTAACGTTTCACTCTGATTTTACCTCATATTGATTAATTGATTGATTGATTGATTGATTGTGGTCTTAAATCGAACAAATGTCATTAAAAACAGGAAAGCAGTTTAATTCATCATATTTGGCTCACAATAAATAAAAATATTTTGATGAGCATTTAAGGTTTTCAGCATTTTCTTATCCTGTGTCTTGGTGTCTCAGTGTGAACATATATATGGCTCTATTTAACCCTTACATACTGTTTGGGTCAAATTTGACCCATTTTGACATTTGACAGCAGTAAAAATACCCTAAACGTCATTCTTTTAGCCTGAAAATTTGATTACTTTTCCTAAAGTGATCCAAAATGCACAAAAATGAAAAGATTTTAAAATTGTATACGTTTTGTACAGGTGCTACAAATTTTTGTACACTGAAGCTGTTTCGGGTCAAATTTGACCCGTACCTATTGAGCTGGATTTTAGATCCACCAGTGTGGGTCAAATCAGGGAAAATGGTGGTTTTAGGGAATCTTGAAACTGTGAAACTGTACAGGCCATGTTTTTGTGTGTTTTTAATGGGACAGACGTGAGAGAGTTCAAGGGGGACCTCGACACAGTCACGAGAGACTTGGAGTTATGAAATCATGAACATGGGCGAATGTGTTCCCATCACATTCACCCAGCTTCCCACAGAGACAGACACTTGATGATTTTTGAAGCAGCATGAGGGAATCTCAAAACAGTGAAATAGTAAAACAGCAGAGGAGTGATCATATATGGTGCACAAAGGGAACGGATGTCATCCAGAGGTCAGAGGGCGCCTTGACACAGACTCAAGATCTGCACCTGCAAACACAAACACCTGCAATGTAATAAAATAATCTATAAAGCAACAAATTTGAATCAATTTGGGTTGGGAGGGTAGTGGTGGGTGCTTCATAACATTATAAAGGTACCTGAGCTGCCATTTCAGTGACATCACGGCAGCAAGACTTGGTGAGCAACAGGCCCTTGATCTGATCTTCTAAGATGAGGAAGTTGACAGTTATTTGGAGGAGGATGTGTCAGAGCAGGAAGATAACGTAGAAGAAAACTCTGATTACAGCCCCTCTGATGAAGATGACTCTGATGGAGAGGAGCAGGCAGCAAGGCAGACGGTTTATGTAGAAAAACAGTGCTATCTGTTGGTCCTTCCACATCAAGTTGCAGGCAACTTTGAATGACTCCAGCACCCACAAGACTGACGATCTCCCATGCATCTGACATTTTGTCAACGTTCCAGCTTTTCCTCCATTCCAGCCATTGAAAAAATTGTCATTGCAATGACAAACATTGAGCAGATTCATTGTTATGGTCAAGAATGGAAGACCATGGATGTGACTGACCTACATGCCTACATGGGGCTTCTAATACTGGGTGGTGTGTACAGGCCCCGAGGTGAGACTGCTTCTAGTCTGTAGGACACTGAGACGGGAAGACCAATATGTTCCTGGAAATGTTCTGTACCATATCGGTTCAGTTATCGGTTAAACATGGTTATATCATAAATACCAAGAGTTCCAGAATGTTAATGCCATTTTCAAATGAACTAAAATATATTTAAATCATTATAGCTTTTATATTTTTATGTCTTATGTACAACAGACATAATACTGTGTAATAGTAGATGTTTTTCTCTAAAATATTAAAAAATACACTCTCTCCTATTTTTTTTAAGGATTAATCATACATTTAATGATGTGACATAGGCTATTTAGACATTTTAAATAGATCTGTACTTTAAAATTTGGTATTGACACTAACTATGAGGGAATTCTTGGTCTGGGTCAAACTTGACATGGACCATACTGTGAAGGTATAACATATCTAAGGGTTAAACAGTCTTTAGTGCATACTCTAAAGTTCATGGTGCAAGTGCACTTTGGGCATGTCCACCTCCTCCACTTTTTATTGTTACACAGAGCATACCCTGGGTGTAAAGGGGTTGTATTCAGTCTCTTAATTAATCATTGGTGTGTTTTGGGCATAACATGAATTAAACTGATAGGAGCGCCAGCTCCCATTTCCTTTAAAAGCCAGGTGGTTTGCTGATGGCTCATTGCTATTTAAATGGTGGATTTGGCAAGTTTTCTGCTGAAGAAACAAAGTGAAAGCATGCAAGCTAACCAAGAACATCACTTTGTGTGTCACAAAGAGAGTCCATGTGCACTGTAAATTCAACTATATAGATGCATCTTAGCATCTGGATAAAGACCAACACGCCCATGGGCACACAGATGGGTGCAAGTACATTTCTTGCATAAACAACATGAGCACTGGGCATCAAAATGACAACCGTGTTAGTCGGAGAAATAGGGCCCATTTTTTTGTGATGGCATCTTCACCTATAAATACCATTACCAAAGACATCTTTTAAGTCTGAATCCAGTTCATCTACAAAATGCTTACTAAAGTGAAATTAAGTGGAATGTTTAAGTAAATGTTATAAACCCAGCTGACATATGAAAAGAATGCATAACCAGACAGATAAATCTAAATGTTTCATTTATTCAGCGTCATGCAGACATGGAAAATTAATCATAAAGCTGCCAACATAGTTAAGCAGTGATTGTTGGTAAATTAAAATATATATATATATTTTGGGAGGAGGATTCAGTTACCTCTGTCTGAAGCTTTCTAGAGCTATCTGTGCCCGATGTCCTCGGTCAAGGAGCTCTGTCACGCACTTCAACAAGGTGAGATTTGGGAACTGCCTGGAAAGGGAGGCACTTTGAAGTATATCCAGAAGTCTGCTGCTCATCTGCTCACCCACTCCCACTCCCGTGACCGCATCACCTCTGTCCTCCAGAACCTCTGCTGGCTTCCTGTCCCACATCCAATCCAATTCAAAGTCCTTCTCCTCTCTCATAAAGCTCCCTCTTTCCTCACTGACAGACCCCATCACCTCACTCCTTCGTGCAAAATACCTGCACCATTCTGTCCATGTTCAGATCGCCAATAAATACTCACCTTTTCAGATCTGCTTTGAATGTGTGATCAATGCTTTTCCTGTGCTGCTTTCAATGACCAGTTTTAATTTATATAAATCGTCTTTAAGTACCCTGAAAAGTGCTCCATAAATAAATGTATTATTATTATTATTATTATTATTATTATTATTATTATTATTATTATTATTATTATTATTATTATGAAGAGATCTGAGGGCTCATGGGGCATTAAAAGAGAACATTATGCTTTATTGTGATATTTAGTTATTTATGTATTTATCTGGCATGAAGCACGGCCATAAGCTGAACAGACTGCTGACTCAGTCCTGTTGGTAGTCTCAGAGGTGTTAGGATTAATTCATGCTGTTTGGGCATCTTTTGCTTTTATACTGTGGCCAAAAGTGGCCTTCTGAATAGCAGTAATGTCTTATTTAGTTTGACCATAAGGAATATTATTTTGTTTTATTATTACTTAAGTGTTGGAACAAGCTGAATACACGATACAGAATACACATTTAAATTGCCAAATTGTGCAACTTCAAAGCTAATTAAGTAGCTAGAAGGGGCTAGCCAGGGGTTAAGGCAGTGTTACTCATTACACCTGCATGCAAGCCACCAATTAAATCTAACTAAGCTTTAATTGGTGGCTTGCATGCTAGTTCATTTTTTAATAATACAAGTAATTGCATTTGAAGAATTATTTTCAAAACAAAAACTCTATACATAATACTTTAAACACCAAACTCTGACATAAAATTGTTTATCATAAAGTTTGGTTCACTTTATCCTCAATATGTAGTGGTAAACTCCTCAGCCAGTGCCTGTTACCTGATCTGTAACCAAGTTTGGAAAAATCGTTCATTTTACCAAATTCTTTACCAGTGTGAAAGGGCCCAAATTCAGATTATACTGGACCATTTTTGTGGCCTAATGTAGTTGATGATGTTTCAATACTTTGTGCTACAGTGAATCCACATCCGCACAGAAGACAGCACAGAGCCAGCTGATGTGTTGCAAGCAGGCCAGTGTGTGTTTTCTTAACAACCACCAGCTTTCGTGCAACTGGGACAAATTGGATTATTCTTTAATTTGATTTTATTTAGAACAAGAGGGAACACACTGATCCAGTTTTCGGACATTTATCTGTCTGTCTGCAGCTGAAACATGTTTCTGTATTTGCTCCAGTGATCAGAGATCAGAGTATTTAGACATGTTAATATACTGACCTATTTCCACAACATCCCCACAAAGCCTTTTTGTCCCAGCTAACAGGTTTTGACTGACCCAGAGGGGGAAAAGATTTATTTGAACTATTTCTATTCTCACAATGAATAAACTGTTGTTGGTCAGTAGAAAATCAATTTCCCTCCTCTGTGTAAACCAGATTACCTTTGTATTTGCACTGGAAGAATATTGGACACAGATTTCCAACTATACGAAGTTATGTGTTGTTATGCACTGGTGGGGGCTGATACAGCAGACATGAGGCATCTACAAGACAAAAAGAATAGCGTCAAATTTCTGACAAGCACTTCCAGAAATTGTTACCATATTATGATATAATCATAAAAATCTGTTTTTAATACAGAAATAATGCCTCTGATTGTGGATTAAATTGATAGAGGATTAATCTTCATAATAATTAATCAGGTCTCTCGCACAGAGGAAATAAATAATCACTACATCAAGACAAAATAAGTTTAGCCCTGGAACAGTGTCTCAGCCAGGGAGGGAAACAAGCTGGATGTTGTGTATGTGAGTCACAGTCCCTTTTTGATTTTGCAGGGACAGGTTTAGTGGTTATCTCCGAAAGGGCCTGAAAGTCTCCAAAGACGACCCTGTGGCCAGGCAACAGTAATATATTGGTAACTCGTGGAGAAACTGCCGTGAGACCGAGAGAGTAAAAAAGCTGTCAGCTGAGGAAAAGGGGGCCTGATTACACCTACATACCCACAGCTGAGCCCCTCTCTCTGATACACACTGTGTAATACGGAACGGATCCGTACATGCTCACAATCTTGCACATGCGACTATATGCACAGCGTTCATGAACACATTATATATGATCTTGGCATGGCAATCTAAACATTCAAGCTTAACTTTCCTTAGAGTAGCCACACATGCTTTTTAATACCTTTACTTTTAACACTTTTTTTGTCTCATTTGCCAAATAAGAGATTGGTGTACAACACACACACCTACACACACAGAGAGAGATACAGTTTTCCCCTGGTCCCTGGAAGACTTACATTAAGATCCTCCACTCTTGGTTGCACACAACAATGCATTGGTGCAATGGGATTTTTTTACAGATGATGAAGATAATATCTGAAAAGTTTTTATTTTGTATCTGACAGAGGCAGCAGTAACTCCATTTACTTGTCAAGATCTATATTGAATAGCCTATACCAGGCTGGTGTTGGCACAGCAGATTTACTCATACCCTATTTCAGACATCTCAAGAAAATAAGATAAGGTTGCTGTTTTCCCAAGCACATTGCCCATTGTTGGTTCCTAGGTGGCAGTTTCTTATACCTGGTTTAAATCTAATGCGATTGCAAGTCCAGGGGAGATTTTACTGCAGGGGTTAGCGGGTTTAAATGATGCAGCAGTATCATAACATATGTCATTCAGCTAATGCAGAGGCAGCCAGCATGTGAGGTTGAGTGATCGGGCAGAGCGGAGAGTCACAGGCCACAGGGAACTAAATAAAGATGTGTTAATATGGAACTGAGGCGCTTCTCGTCATTAACATTTGGGTAATAGCCAGTATTAAAATGAAACCTACGTCAAGGGCAGTAATTACGCAGTATCGCAGCACATTACATGATGCTTCTAAAGTGGGAGTCATGAAAATGATTTGCTCTGCAACACAAAACCACTGCACACTCTGCTGCTGTCAGTCTTTGTCTTCTTTGGTTCAGCCTCAGCCGTGCTTCCTTAAACAGCTTATTGCAACATGCTAGCATATTAAAATGAAATGGTCAACATTACCAACTGAATCAGTTAGAACTGACATTATGAACATGCTGGCATGCTGAAATGTTAGTATTGAGTTCAGAGCCTAACTAAAGACACAAAAGTAAAGGCATTGGAGTTTTACTCCACCAATAAGCAAAAATCCAGCAAATCACTCAGATTTAACTTCCTAACTGAATAAAACCTCAGGCAATTCCAGGAATCTCCAGCCTGTCCTTCAGAGTTGGTAAATGTATCTTTACAACATTTATGTAAGACTACTTTTAAATTAAAACATAGTCAATACATTTTCAATACCAAAGAAAATCTCTTCATTAACTGAGTCAAAGAAACAAACTTCCTGAATATAAAAAAAAAACTTACTCCATAGATGTCAGTCAAGCAGCAGCACGTAACATCAATACTTTCAGCACAGTTCATTTTTCACAAATTGAGGTTTCAGTGGAGCGCTCTAAGTGAGCAAGGTACCTCAAGCCTTTCCGGGTGTGTGTAATTGAGCAGGACAAGATGAACGAAGTATGGCAGACATCAAGTATCTCTGCACTTCAGAAATGAGACAATGAAATGCACACCCTCCTGTGTCAACACTGTTGGAGACAAGTTTTCTATTTTGAGTCAGGATGTAGTAAAAATGGTGGAAAGGTTATTTTGACTGAGATTTGAAACTTAGGGGTCACCAGCAGCATATAATTCACTAAGAATTAAGCTCCCAGCTTTCAATGTGCTTAGCTGCTTCTAGGCATAGAGCAGGATATTGTTAAGGGATAGAAAACACTGATGAGAAAATCAAGAAGGATAAAATGTAACTGGGAAATGGATATAGTCATTACTAGCTTACACGCAGACACACAAATCGAGTTCCCAGTTGGATATGTCAATATGTAAAAAACATGTTTTTAATGCAGCTTTGTGAGCAGTTGTCATTTGTGCTTTGTAAAGAATAGTCTACAAAGATGCACAAACATAATGTGGAAATAGATAAGTGCACAATGCATTCTCATGTGACATTCAGAAAAGAACAGTATTTCATGTTAGAAAAGTGAGCCTGCCTGGGGATATGCCATTTGGTAGAGGCAATTAAACATTCTCCAGCTGCACATTGCAGCACGGGAATCAGCGAAAGACGGCCACCTTTCATAAAGCTTTCATGTGCTTGCACTGAATTTATTGGTCAATAAGAAGTTGTTGTTTTTTTACATTCTATCACTTAACAGCTTGCTTGGTGGTGTGCATCCTTCATATCCATAGCAGCTGCATGCACATCAGTACAGCATAGAACTGCTCTGCCAGCAGCATGCTTTGAAGCCTTTCTTTGCCTCCCACAGTTTAACATTTACATAAAAACACCTTCTCAGGGACTGTATGCACAGAGAGAGAGAGAGAGAGAGAGAGAGAAGCACACATACAGACAAATATCATTAAACGTAATGGTGAAAACCTCCGTGAGACTCATGCAGTCTGAATACACACAACGCACACTTAAATACAGTTGTGATCCACCATGTATAATGTCATATATACACATACCGTGAGCAAAACTATCCAAACTACACAAACACACACACACACACAGCCTCCCTCACTCTGCTACTATCTCTGCTGGTGTTCACAATTCCCGTGGAGTTTATGCTTCCGGAACCCAATTATGCCTCACCGGCAAATTAGCCACCATTAGCGGGGCACCAGCATGCATCACCAGGGGAGAGGGAGAGGCCTTTAGCTCATCTTATGGTCTGCCTTCCTGCTCACCAAAATACTGATTAGCTAATAATTCACACTAATGCAAAGGCAACTGCTGCACTGGTCTCGTTATCGTTGTCAAGTGTTAGCTACAAATGTGGAGATATCAGATGGCCCAAACCAGTGATTATGTTCTTCTTTTCTGGAGCTTGTTTGGTATCCTTATGAGGTGTCCTATAACAGTATTTCAGGTGAAGCAGCTGAGCAGACTGGACTGTATGCATGGTAAACAGATACAGTAGTACTCCGACAGCATCCCACTATAAGCCAGTGGTATTACTGCTAAATAAATGCAAAGGAACTGGAATTAACCACAGCCATCACATGAACTGCCTTTTGAACCATGTTATGGCATGGAGATACCTGTTAATTGCATTTTCTTGTCATCTCAAAAGGGTGTTTGAAGAAACCTATTTTCCTAGCAGTCTTAGGCTCAGGGCACTATAGTTTTTCTTACATTTGAGCAAATATTCTGACTATTCCAGCAGTGATAATTACTGTGAGTGAACCTCTGTTGAACTGTGCCGAGAAACAAGTTGTTAAAAAGTATGAGAACTACTTTCCAAACGACATCTGGTTAGAACTACAAGTAGTAACTTCTCAACTTTGCATGGTGTCGGCCCCTGGATTCATCTGGCTAATGGACCAGCCCATTTGTAGTGAAAGCAGCACAGCAGCAGTACATTCAGTCCTCTTTATCTGGGTCTATACAGGATGCATTCATGCACATTATTGAGTGTAGGTCCCCTGGTTTCATTCAATTGTGAATTGTGTAAAAACAAAAACAAATGCAAGTTGTGCACACGGTGTAAGCCATCTGCAGCAGAAGCTTTCTCTACTCCTGTCTATGCTGCGAGTCCCACTACATTCAAATCCATTTTCCATTGCCCTGGTGACAGACCTTAACAGTCATCGCCATCTGACCGGTGCCCACCAAGCTCCATGCCACCATCTGACCTGCATGATGAACCCCCGGCTGTGCTACAGAGACCTACAAAACACACGACACCCTGTCGTCATCCTTCACCGCACACTGCCACGAGTATTGT
Organism: Scortum barcoo; assembly: GCA_023238725.1. NCBI lineage: Eukaryota > Metazoa > Chordata > Actinopteri > Centrarchiformes > Terapontidae > Scortum > Scortum barcoo. Next base: position 22,585,048 of record CM041550.1, read on the forward strand.
CCTTGTGTAGCCAGGTGGAACCAATGCTGTGGGGCAGTTGGTCTGGCCTTATTCGTTGTGATGGCAGTGATTGGTTAATAAGGGGCACCTGTTGGCGAGCAACGTGTGCTATTGTGGGCGATTCTGCCACATAAAGTAAAGTGTTGAACACGCCACTGAATTGAGTAAATTCAAGCGTCAGAGGCTCCATACCGGGGTGTGGTGTGGCAGGAGGAGCAGCCTGAAGAACAGAGTTACCTGTGGTATGTTGACTGTGACCATTGATGTTCTTGCTTCATTAGGTGCCCAGTGTTGGGGAGAGAGCCAGTGGAAGGCTTTTACTAGAGCCCCTGGAGAACTGGAATGCAAGTGTAATTGGGGAACTCTAACCAGGGCATCTGGTGGATTGCTGCTAGTGAGCCACCTCCTGTGTGCAATCTATCTTAAGGTGGCTGTAAGCTGACACAGTGAACTATGTATAGCTCCTGCACTGTGTTGGTGTGTTCATTTGCCACCTCAAGTTAAATAGGGGTTCCATTTGATGTTGTGTGTGTGTGTTATGTTTCACTCAGTGTCCTGTTGTGTTTTCTGGTGTCTTGTGTTCCTTGTGTTTTCATTGTCAGGTTATGTTTTGTCATGTCAGGTTTTCATGTCTGTCATGTTAAGTTCCATGTCTGTCGTGTTTCTGGTTCCTTGTTCTGGCATGTGTTTTATTTTGAAATCAACTCTCCCTTATGTTTCAGGTCCCCTTACTTCCTGCCATTGTGTTTCCCGCCTGTCTGATTGTCTGCCACCCCGCCCTGATTGTGTTCACCTGTTCCCTATTACCCCATGTGGTTATTTAGTCCTTGTCTTCCCTTGTCTTGTTGCCAGATCGTTGCCTCATGTTGCACGTTTCGTGTTATGTTCTAGTGTTTCGTGTTTCATGGTCCATGTTCGTGTCGTCTTCTAGTGTTTCATGGTCCACGCTTCATGATCTTGCCACCCACGAGTGAGTTTTTTGTTAATGTGATTTTGGATCTTTAATTTTCGAGATACCTTTTGGTTTATTATTAAAACCTTCAACACCATCCTTGCCGTGAGTCGTGTCCTGCATGTGGGTCCTCCTGCTCTGCCTAGTTCTAAAACCTAACAGTATGGCCTTTGACACGCCACGGTGTGTCTAACAGCTTGTCCCCTTGAGCTTTTTTTTTCTCCATGAATATTTTCACTCCTGAAATGAGAAGTTGGCTCATCCATTGATCATTCAGTGCTCTGCTACTAACTGATTCTAATCATTAGCCTCAGAGTGTCTTGATGCATACCAAACCAACTAACTATGAGAATCATAATCTCATCATTCACTTATAGACATGTTTATCCTTGTCAACTTCCCATAATGGACACTGAATTTCTTATCTTTATGGGTATAATATATATTGTAAATAAATGTCAAAAAGTTGTTGGCTCTTCTGTGAGTGTTTTTTAATCACAGTGTCAGGAGTGTTTTTACATTCATCGAATACTGTACATTTCAAAACCATGTTTTTAGTACACACAGTTCTTTGTTCATTCCAGCCCCATCTGTGAATGCCACTACACTATGAAGCTACAGTAACTGTTTTGTTATGAGTCCCTCACAAACTCCTATTTATATGAGGGTCAACAAGACTTTCTCCTATATAGTGCTTTCTTTGACAGTGAAAGCCTGTGACCTTCATGTAACTGAGCAGCCACATTAAGGATTGTGCTACAACTGTACGGGACTGGACCAAAGTGCTGGACCAACAGGTCATCCCTACAGCCGCACTACCAAGGCTAAAAATCATCAAGACATCCAGGGGAAGTGATCCCACCACTCATGCAGCACAATCCACAGTTCCACTGTCTTTTCCATGCTCTGTATTTTCACCCAGACTTCTGGCAAAATAGGCTAAAGTAGCACAAAATACACTCTTTATATTTGCGTACAGTTACTCTAAGTGACCTAGCTTAACATACCTTGAGTAGGCAAACAAGTTATCAGATATCAGACCTACACAGAATAAAAAAGCATGATCTAATATATACAGAAAAGATTTAAAAGGAATTTCAACATTCTTAACCCACTGTTATATCTTCCTTCAACCATATACTACTGGTGTTATACTCCATGCATGTAAAATTATATACTTTTTTCTTTAAGCATGCACACACAACCTGAGTAAAGGTATTGCAATTAACCCACACTGCTCTCCTCACCTTCTGCGTGTCTTCAATGGAGAAATTACACTCCAGTTAGACACTACTTGAAAGAAACACATTATTAGGTAGGACTGCAAAAATATGGGAGGACTTGAAAGTCTCTTTTAATATTTTATTTTATATCATTCATATAATTTCTTATATGATGTATCTAATATGTTTGAATTCCTTAACCTGCCATTTATCAACTGCATCCAGTTAAAATAGTGTATGTATATGTAATGTAGTACACTGCATTATCCATTAATACAGAAGCCGGGTATATAAACCTTCATTTATACTACTTTTTTTATACTATTATTTTTACCCCCATCACAATAGACAAGCACATACACACATTCACTCCAACCTATATCAAGTGTACTTAATATTCCTCTGAAACACATCTGTCAGCATATGTGGACAGCAGGAGCTCTCCTTTCATCAAGTGTCACGTTGGAAGGCACTCGCTGCAATATGAAAATGGACACAAAATTTAATTAGCGTTAGCCTTGTTGTTGCATATTAATTATGTTTGAGAGTGGGAGCAATGGATAGCGTGACGATGAATGTGAATGGATTCCAGGGCGTGTCTTAAGTGAGGGTGTTAGCTCACTTAGGAATAGTTGTGGTATTGCACACATTTGTTTAACGAAACTATGAATGCACAGCTGCAGCCTGATGGAGACAACTGCTCCAGAGGTCGGAGAGCCTTCAAGTAACAGCTTTGTCTTTGAAACCCCGCCGGGATCATGGTCAACCCATGGCTAAAGATGAAAACTGGGCATAATTTGCTAATGATAGGTGTTTAAATTGGTGTGTATGTATGTGTGTGTGATCTGCATTACCTGATTCAAAACTGGAGTGGGAGATGTGAATAAGAAAAGACAAGGGTGTGTGCCGAATTTTCACAGCATCTGTTGCTGTGCATTTGAGCAAAGCAATTAACTGTCTCCATTTAGCCAGTCAGTGGTCAGTGGAAGAGTGTGATTGTGCTGGGTGCTTTCCAGATGTGATAGTGTGCTATGATCAAATTTACTGCAGGGTGTGACTGACAAAGAGCAAACTTTTCAAAGGTTATGGCAGTAAAGTTTGAATAAAGGACATAATCAAACTATTTCAGGTCCCCAGAAAGACAACAGGTAATGTTTTGTTTAAACACGTGTGTTTTAAGTTTCCTGACCAGTGACCTCTTATGGATGTGCAAACACAGCTGTTTCCATTTAGTACCAAAGATGAAATTAGCATTATGGTGGTTTATGTCACCACAGAACCAACGGCTGGTCATTAAAAGCATGTTACATGTAATATCAGAGACTGCGGTTTAAATCCTGTTTCCTACCAACTCCCAATATTAGTTCCTTTTTGTGACAAGGAAGTGATCTCACTTGAGTCAGTGTTGGTTGGAGCTGAAGACAGCCAACTTGCATTGTGGGTCATTTACATGCTAGGCTTTGACAAGGAGGAAAAAAGTGAGTGAAGCACTGTTTTAAGCTTTATTCAGACAGGTATAAGATCTTGTTTGTATATAATAATACAGTTTATTTGGGCTTTCCTGAATTTGCCCTGGATTATGTCATTGATTACCCAGGATGATTTGTCATAAAACTGAAAAAAAAAACATTCTCCACTCTCTCAGTTCTCACAAATACGACACTAATGCCATGACTTTTTCAGGGATTTCTCAGAACTTTCTGTTTTGCAAGGAAGCAGTGACATGCAGGTAACACTGACATACGTCTTTCTAATGTGAACATGGATCAGCAACAGGAATTTTTACTAACCAGTGGATATCTGGTTGAACTGGCCCCCTGAGGTCAGAGGTTATCGGGAGGACTAAATGCTTAGCAGACATGCCAAAGGGATTGGAGACCAGGAAGACTAACACCGCTCGTATCTGCACTTCAGAGATAGCTCAGGGTTCATGAAAGCTTGGGATGTACTTGCAGTCCCCTTGAACATCAGTCTTACCACCATTTTTATATTAATGGAGATATTAGAGCAGCAAACATTACAGTCTTATAACTTTTTACAAAGTTGAAAACAGTTGTTTCAGATTGGATGGACCTTCTGTCCCTAGATAGCTACAGAAACCACCTAATTAACAGACAGCCTTAAGGAGTTTTGTTTCCCTTTTACCACCTACTTACAGTGTTGTTTAAATTCATTAGATATAATGGAAAACCTTACGATGATGTTTTATTGCGTCTTTCCACAAGCATTTATTGTTCACCTCGGAGCCTTTCATGAGAAGCACACTAATCAATATCTGCTTCCACCCCCCCCCTCTCTGTGTAGATCTCGAGACAAGCTAGGCTAACGTGATATCTGGGATGGAACAAAGTCACTTGAAAGTAATTCAAACTTTGCCTGAGGCGACTAAACTGTCTCACTACTCTGTTCTTTGAAAGAGACATGCTGCAGAGGAGAAGAGAAAGTTTCTCTTCAGGGTTAAAAAAAAATCACTATATCCAAACCTTTGTGAGTTTTCCAGTGTTTGAGTGAGCAATTGAAGTGTGCATAATCCTGAGGCTGAATCTGAACAATTTATCAGCAGTTTTTATGCTTTATGAGATCACTCCCATGCTGTGTTGAATGTGTGTTTGGCATCAGGGTGCTGTGGGGTAGTTGTTATTGCTGGTCCCAAAGACCCTCAGGCTTGCACATTTTAATTATAGTCATCTTAACAAGACTAGACTTATGCCAATTGCAATTAGCTACCTAATAGAACAGAAAATAAGCAGTACTGGGTGCAAAGGCTTGAGAGTGCTGTAGATGCTAATGATAAACAGATACAATATATATACATCCAGACAGTTTGATTTAGGTATTTATTTTCAACACAGTACTCAGTAGCAGCACACAGGGGCCTTTTTTTAAAGGTGAAATGAAAGTACATGTCATCAAGTCAGTCCACTAAAGATGTCTAACCCATTGATGTGTGGGCTGACGCACCTTTTGGTGGCCAGGTTACGTTTACTTGCTGGAATTTGCTTCTGATGTGCAACCCAACCTGTTCCATCTTTCAGATAAACATCCCCACAGTCATGTTGCCTTAGGCCTGGTTCCTGTGGAGGTCAGGTCCAGGCCTGCAGCTCTCAGGCTCCAAAGTCTCCTGAAAGTCTCACTCATGTGCCAAGAACTGAAAATGGTTTCACTTTTCTTGTACTAGTCTGGTTCATTTTTGTCCTTCCTCTCATTTCTTAAATACATGTCATGGGTTTTATGTGTCTGAGGTGATTGCAGAGTGTTTGCAATCACTTGAAACACATTGTGGTTTAGTTTCAACAACACACTGAGTTCTGGGCTAACTTTGGAGGGGAGTTGTTTTTGTGTCCTCAAGGCCCTTGTATTTCATTTATGATCATAATCATTCCAAGACATCAACTGCGATGTTCACTTTTCAAAGGGAGGTTACTTCAAAAATACTCTTGGCCCCTGTGGACATAGAAAAGAATGCTTACATCATGCACATTTTTCTTTCAGAAGTGCATTTGACTGGAAATGAAACCTAATCCTATTAAATGAATTGATGACTGGCCAAGAAGTTTCAAATTGAATGGTGTCTTTCTGAGAGACTGAGATGTGAAGTGGTCAGGAGCTCAGTAAGTATTTTAGCAGCTCACGCAGACAGTACCTGTTGAATAAAGACGTTTTACTACTGCTAATACAGAAGGGTAAAATGGAAAGCTGTGATTATGACTATTTCTTGGCTGTGAGCGGTGACTTTCCGACAAGACTCCAGGAAGTCACTGCACCCACTCCATTAAATAGTGAGCTTTACAGGTGACAATAGATGGGTTTTATTCCCTTTAGACAGAGACAAGCTAAGGCTTTCCCTCTGTTTCCAGTTTTGCTGCTTAGCTTAGCTGACCTGCAGCTAAATGTAGCATGTAGCATGAAGTATGTCCTGTGCAGTAAATTTGTCTGTGCAGTTGCCCTCTGATAATCTGTTTCAGGAAGCTGTGACCAATCAGCAGCAGCAGTCCCTTCCTCCACCTCCCTCACTTGCTCTAAGCCTTTCCAAGAGTAGAGTCCTCCTCCCCCTTTTTGCTCTTTGTTTTCTTTTTATTCCATTTATGTAAGAAACTTAATTTTTGGCTCACCCGTCATGTTACTTCCCCCTGAGCCAGGGTTGTGACATTTTGGCAAGAAAGCGAATAAGCATATTTCCCAAAATTTGCTTACAAATACACATACACGCACCAAACCTACAGAGGCTGTTTGGGTTAATCATATTTAAATCTATTTAAAGTCCTCTGAACTTATTCAGTTTCCTTCCAGTCAGATGCTAAAAATTATTTTACCAAGAAAACTGCAGGAAAACAAATTCTTGCGTTTTAGTCTATCAAAACTGATACTTTTCAAATAACACCCGTCACTCTGAGGTGGGCATTGTGGGTCTCAAACAATTTCTAATGCCAAAAAATCCAGCAGGTCATTGTCAATAGCATGTAGTGAAGTGAAGCCTCACATCAACAGTTTTCAACATTTTCTGTGTGCCATGTTCTTTATGTTGAGTTCTTTTTATGTTATCTTTTATGTTCTTTTTTTTTAATCACACATTTTAGTGGGAGTTATTAACACTTTTTTAAGTTAAAAACCTTATAAATACTTCCTGCTCAGTTAAAATGTGTTAATTAGATTGGGTTCAATTTAGTTTCATAACAGTTCTGTACATGATTAAAGGATAATGAGTGGCAGGGGCAGTAAATGTGACTCATTTTTTGTGATACATTTTTTAACGACACTCTATTTTAAGCACACATCAATAATGTCTTTTGCCTTTAAAATGGGTACCAAGAAATGTAACGTTCTATACTGGTCAGTTTGTTTCCTGCCAAGGTGTCCAAAGAGCAAGCAGGGTTAAAACCAGCCTTCAAGACCTCTGACAGCATCTGCATTCACCCTCAAATCACATGCTGTTTAGCCCAGGAGCACTAATTAAATTTGGAATCCAATTATGGAAATGGTAATGAAATTTCCAAATAGGGAAACTCGTAATCTGCTCATTGAGGTGTTTAATTACAAGCGGGTCTGTGCATTGCAGATATGTTACACCTCTGGATTGGGCGGACAGAGACATGGACACGACTTTGACAGCATGAGAGTGTCTGAGCGATGGAGGACAAAATAGTGCATGTGTTTTTTTGGGTCATATGAATGCTCTGTGGAAGCATGTAATCATGTGCCCATGACATGTCTGTGTTCATGCTCTGAACATGATCTGTGTGGAAGGTACTGCATACACATAGGTGACAAATTAAAGGAAAAACCTGAATGCTTGACCCCTCCAGGGTTATGCTGGGGGGATATTTTGCTGCATGGTTTGGGTCCACTGGTCCCCTCAGAGGGAGGGAACATTATAAATCTATGCAAAGCTGTTGTGAGAGATCACTTTGTGCTCATCAGCTGTCTCTTCCATGCTCACAATGCCCCCATTGTATTTTTATATACTGTGTTTTTCTACCTCAAATGAAAATCAATTTATTCATACTGTATGTGATTTTGCTTAACAATAACGGATTACCCACATCCTAAAGCCTATTTGAAATACAAAGCTTATATGAAATTGGACATTTGAATTTGAGATAGAAAAGGAGTGAAAAAGAAAGAGGAGCGAACTTGTGTGTGTGTGTGTGTGTGTGTCTGAGAGATAGAGAGAGAGAGAGAGAGCTCAGTGTAGCTCACCTGGAATAATAGTCTTACTCTGTACTGTGGAGAGAGAAGCACTGCTCACTGTGGTTGTTTAAAAGCCCTCACAGTTTGAGGACAGATAATTGTCCAAATGATCTTTATCAATCCTTAATTTCAAGTTGATCAAAGAGGAAGAACAACATAATTAAGAAGGAATAAAAAGAAATAATTCATTATGAGTGTTCATGGTCCAAACTGTCGGTGGACTTTGTAGCTGTGATAAAGTGACAGAGATGGGACAGAAAAGAAGCATTTTGTACCATGATATTAAGGAGGACTGTTACTAAGAGGTCACTGTGTTCACTTGTTTCATTCAGCTTCTACTGGGGAACTGTTAAAATATATGGCATTGGGCAAGAAATACAACAACGCTCTTTTTAACTCCTAAGAGCTGAAGAAAGTTAACTCATTTTCACTTTTGGACTTTTGTACCTAGTAGTACAAAATTACGTGGCCACACAAGAGAAATATTGCAGAAATACAGTCTATATATTACTCATAGGAGATTGCTTCTATAGCAACTGACAGTCAGCAGATTTAATTATAGTTTAGCTCTTAAATTCTTTCATCTGCACTAGTTAAAATGACAGCTTTCACACCGAGCCTGAGCAATCTAATGAACCAAACGGGCAAACACACCACAGTTCTTCTGAAACCAAACCAAACTGGTTAAATGTGAAAGCACCCTTTAATTTGAGGCATTCAGACATAAATAAAAGCCATTTAACACTTTTGGCCTCAATTTCCATGACAAAGTGGCTGTGTATTATAATTACATACATTATAGTCTTTTACATACAATTCTCTGCACCAGTGTGTTTCTCTCTCCTCTTTGTTCAGCCCTGTTTCCTTTAGTTTCTTACATCAGCCATGCAGATCTCCATTTGAGCCTGATTCTGCAGTATCCAGCCTCTGTGAGCCGAGTACTCCAAAGTCTAGCTTTGCTCCTTGCAGACTGCTGATTTCTGCACTTCCTAGGTGACATAGCTTTAATGTGAATATGTTTCTGGGTTTTTTGGTTACTAAGTAGTTCTTTCTGTCTCCCTCAAGCTTTCGTCCAAAGCAATCCTGCCTGCTACTCCAGCCAGTTGAAGACCCTCATGAGCAATCCTCTGTTTCTCTTGTGCACAGAGGTCCCCTGCAGTGGCCTCAATTCTCTCCCTACCCAGACCTCTTCTTACACCTCGTCTAGGTCTTTGCATCCCTGCTCTGCTCTCTCTTGGTTTGCAGCTCTCACCTACACCTCCCCTAAGATCCTGATATACTGACATGAAAGTGGACAGCACAGCAGACAGCGCAAGTACAGTTTGAGCTTAAGTCTGTGCGCACTCATCAGACATGCCACTTCTCCAACACCCAGCCAGGCTGTGCTGTCCCGTCCTGGACGTGTGACAGTAAGAACATACAGGGTACAAGTCCTTCCCTCCAGAGCACTCAGTGAAAAATACCCTCAGCGGCCATATTCAGACTGATCCAAAGTAACAATGAACAGCACAGGAATGTCTGCTGCAGATGTGGCAGCATACTCCGCCACAGAAAGCTCAGAATTTAATATCTTCAAAGCGCTTGAGTGAGTGCAGAGTGTTCCTTCAAGTGTGTACTTCAGTCAGTGCGCAGTACCTGCCCTGTATAGAGAGTGCAAGCTGTTTGGAAATTATCCATTGCACCTGCTGTTACTCTCGACACCAAAAGATGAACTTGCAGGGGTACAGAGAGCTACTTTACACTGACAGCCCGTTCCATTAGTCCTGAGTGGGAAACAACATGTCCTCTTCTGCAGACCTGCCCCTTTGTATGAACAGCACAAAAACATACATATGATAGAAAAAATTAAATGTAAAATTACTAACAATTAAATAATAAAGAAAATAATAGTAATGACGAAAAGCCTATCTCTCAAAGCCATTAGTCTGAAATGGTAAGAGACACCCAGTTTACATTTCACCACTGGCATTAGCAAGGTCAGTCCTAAGTACATTTACTTAAGTACTGCACTTTGTACAAATCTGAGTATTTAAATTTCATGCTACGTTCTACTGCTATCCTACTATATTTGAAAGGTTACTGTCACCACATTTACTTAACAGCTTTAGTTACTGTTACTTTGTAAATTACAGTTTAATATGATGCATTGTCATAGCTTGAACTAGCCCACTATATATAAAATATGTCAAATTAGCCGAACCTGCACATTACTTCTGTTACTTACTTAGTGCATCAGTTTTAACCCATTGATATAATAGATAATAATATTGTTGTTAAACTGGAATATTTTCATATTGCTGTATTGTTACCTTTAACAGTACTTTCTTGTCCTAATATGCCTTAAAGGATGTGATTTCTTTCGTGCATATTGATGAAGGACGTATAAAGGTCTCATCTGAGCCAATGTAAGCGTATGATAGATTGTTGTTTGTTAGATAGATTGTTTTTTTTGCAGCACCACCCTTTGATGCTGCAAAGAGTCATATCTGAGAGTTTTTAAAAAATTAAAACTATATCTGAACAAATAATATAAATACAAATAATAATAATATAAATCAGCCAGTACTGTGAGCCATGCCGCTTAATCGCGCAGTCTCTAAACCACACAAATTGGAGTCCAGAAGCTTCTGATGGCATTCTATTGAAGAAAATAATGTGTTTTGTCAAACACATGAGGGAAAGGGTGATGTAGGGGGTGGGTGGGGGCAAGTAGTTGTGAAGAACATGAGATAAGGAGATGGCTGTGTGAAGTCAGTAGGCGGAGAGGCCGAGATGAGCATGAGGTAAACATCAAATTGGGATTGGAACAAAATCATTTGTTCCTTTGTTTCTGTTTTTGTTCCCGGCCCTGTTAGAGCTCATTCCTTTGATCAGTGCCTCAAAGCTTGTAATAGTGCAAAGCACCGCATATGTCAGATTACTGTGGAAGGGCTGCAGGGGCAAAACCAGCTCCACTCTCCCACTGAGCCAGCCTCAAAGTGTTCAGCTTCCTCTGAGAAATGATCGAGTGTCAAATTGTCCACTGATTTGCATCTTTATTTTTAGGAGCAACTGGGAGCGTGCAGTTTGATTAAAAGATGTGCCGTGGCATGGATCCCAAAAGTGCAAATAGAGTATTTACAACTGCCTTTACAGGTCATAGTCCAGGTAAGCAGGGAAGTCAGAGCCTCTTCAGAAACACAGAAAATTAAACTCTGTGATAGGAGAAGATCAATTTCTGACATTCAGGTGAATGAAGAACCTGGACCCTGCTAGGTGGTCTGAGATTGTCTGTTGGATGAAAATACAAAATGAAGAGAAATTCTCTTTGCCCACAGTGTTGTAAATATTTTACTGCTGAGGCTGTTGATGGAGTAATATGAGAATGTGAGCTCCATTTCAAGAGGTAGACAATTGCTTTGTATGTTTAATCGGTTTATTGAAAGAAAGCTTGGTGTGTTGAAAAGACATTCAACTGAACTTATATGCACCTAGTGCATCCTCTCCAACCTTTGTTATTTCAATACAAATGCACTGTGAAGAGAAATAACAGCCACACTGGGTTGAAGACTTGGTTACAATAATACTTTATAGTCTCTTCTCTCTTGAATGTCACTTTAGATACTATTGCTGCTCTGCTTTGGATCAAAGTCTTTCTTGTCCTCATACGCCTTTAAGTTTAAGTTCAATTTGACAGACCACACAGGAGATATCTCATTCAAGTTATTCAAGACAACTTCCTACAGAGACACCCTGTTCTTATCTGTCAAAGAGAAATATTCAGAGAAACTTTCCCCTCAGATCTCCATCTGGTTAAAAGAAACATTCAACATTTTGGGAAATGGGCTACGTGCGTTCACTTTCTTGCCGAGGTTTAGGTGAGAAGATAAATAGCGCTTACATGTTTGTCCCGTAAAGACAAAGCTACAGCCAAAAGTCAGTTAGCGTAGCTTAGCATATCTGGTGGAAGGTCTGGCTCTGTCTAAAGATAGCAATATGTACCAGTCAGCCCCTTTAAAGCTCCCTAATTAACAAGTTGGATCTCATTTTTTCAATTTGTACTAGAGCAAAAGTGTCATTTTTACACGACAAATTGAATGACATTCCACGTTTTAAATCACTTTAAAGGTGCTGGTGGGAGTTTTTTTGCCGTGTTTGAACAGAGATGGGCCAGCTGTTTCCTCCTGCTTCCATCCTTTATGCAAAGCTAAGCTAAGCAGACTGTCTTCTGACTGTAGCTTCATACTTAGCAATAAAAACTTAAAATGAAACTTATATTGATCTTCTCATCCAACACTTGGTTAGGAACTCAATGAGCTAGACTCTTTCAAGTTATAGGTGCATCAAAGAAGAACTCTATGGTGCCATTTTGTCACTCAGTGGTAACATTTTTATCTTAAAGAGAACACATCATTGAGGCTGACTGCATAGAAAAAGATGCATATCTTATATTAGGATGTACTTTTGTTTTGCACAGTTATTACTCATTCATCTGGTCAATACACTTAAAGCACACCACATAATGCTTAACCAAACCTTTATCTTATCAAAGTCTCCCACAACTTGTGACCATTTGACTTCTGGATGGCTTCACCACCCATTACAACAACCTACAGTCACATCAGGTGCCATCGGTCTCCTCCGAGCCATTCGTGAAAACTACATTTAATTCCAGTTTCTAATTACTCACTCCTCCTATCCCCAGTGGCTAGCCAAATCAGAGAGGAAGCCAAATGAACTCTGCCTAACCAATTAGCCGAGTGGGCTGCTCAAGCTAATGACATGAACAACAGTCTGTGGCTGCTTTATTGCTGCAGGAGGCCCTAAGGTCTGCAGGATCCCTCTCTCACACATGAGCAGATTTAAGACGGATTTCAGTTACTGAGCCAACTGCAACATTAATTACTTTAAGGGGCCTAGAAGTATGATGTAGCCTTTCTGCCCTCTGGGGCCACAATTGAATTTCTTCAATTGACCTGTACCAGCACATTTAAAGCAAGCTGACTTTAACAAGAGCAATACCTGAGGAGTTTTAAATGGCCATGAGGATCAGAGAAAGATTGTGAAGCTTTTACTTATTACTATATAATGATGCAATTCAGGCCTATAATGGCTGCAATTCAGATTTCTACTTGAGCACCAAGTACATGAGCTTATTTCTTTTTAGACTTTTTTTTTCTTGCCATATTCTTGCAGTGGCCTCGAGTGGTCTCCAGAAGCATCCACGAGTATCAGTGTGAGGATCGATTGACTGGATATGGATCAGCTCTCATAAAAGCTTTTTTTTTTCTCGGCCATTCTCAGAAAGCAGCATTTGGATTTTGTTTGCTCAGTAGTCTTAAAGCAAAAATTGGTCAGCATCAGTATCTTTATACTAATGACATATAAATGAAATAAAGTCAAAATTGGATATAATCAATGCACGTAATTATTGCATAGAAAGTATTTTAGATGTACAAACATATTTGAAAGTGCTTGCACAGCATGTATGTACACTATGCAGCAAGCATGTGGAGACCCACTTAAATGTAGTTCAGATGACACATGAGGCAGCAGACATATGACATATGTCAGTCAGCTTATATTTAAAATGTGGCGTGTAGTCTGTGACAAAGACCAAAAACAACAAACTAACTAGCATACACACTATCAAGCTATCAAGCTTAAAAGGGTCACGACTGAAGCGTAAGCTAATTATTGAGCCACATTTAATTAAAGTGACCAGTGACTGCAACATACAAAATCAGATACAGGCATCAGATGTTGAGCTTCAGTAGCCTTGTAGGACATTTTCATAGAAGTTGTTTAATTGTTTGAAACAGGTTCAACAGTAGAATCTATTGTAACTAACAGAGGGCAGAGGGCACGTTTTTCTCTGCAGTATGCATGTATCATTATCATTTTTCTCTGTCTTTCTCTCTCTCCCTACACTAATATTTGCCTTCACTGCCTACGCCAGCAGCCAGCTCTGCTTTGATGAAGGAGCCTGTAACAAACAGTTTTGGAGCTGAGTGTCTGATACTTTAAAAGATAGATTTCGGGTGGAAAATAGCTTTGAGGTGGCTCATGGTAACCCAGTGGCTCGTCACCTAACACCACAACATTATGTTCTAGCCTACTTTAAAGCACCGCGATGAAGTGACGCTTTTCCCTGAATGCCACAGAGTTCATCATGCACTTTACCTGGCGCAAAGGAGTAACACTTTGTGGTGCTCTCCGGTGGATTTCACAATGTGCTGTCCTGAAAAAAGCTGTTCTGTAAGGAGTGCTGTGGTCGTGTACAGGTGTTTCACCTCCTGCATTTGTGAAATTCTACGTGAATGAAACATGACCTTCATGTACCGTGCATTTAAAAAGGGTTCAAATTTGTGTGAAGGTAATTTGACAATAAGGATTTGGATTCTGAAATGCTGTATACAGTATGAGGCTTCCACAAGGCTCTTTCCCTTTGAGTAACTTGAGCCTCAGGGACTCCTGGATGTTGTTGAAGGAATTATTATGTTCAGTACGTCCCTGACCTTTGAGCAAACCTCCTGAATGTGTCGTCAGTGAATAATTTGCTCCAGGCCTAGGAACCTCAGCAGCTGAGGTGAGCTGTGGACTTTTTTTCTTACTCTAGTTAGACATTGGTTAACTTCAGATTTGTCTTGAAACATGCAAACACATCTGTATCTACTACTGATTTATTCACTTTAGTAGCATTTGTATTATTTTGAGGTGACTGTCAGGGCTTCCCATATATAGTATTAAATTAATACTGTAGCACTAAGTTATATCCAGTGTAATACCATGACTTATGTTTACATTTTGAAATGACATTACAGTTAAGATCTTACCATAGCTTTTTACCTACCCAAAGGGATCTAGGTCTTAAGACATGACTTTTGATGAACAGTAGTAGTAAGACAAGTAAGACAGACAGACAGATAACACCAGTTCCTCCTGGTGTCTGGTCCAGAATTACTTACTGAGTAACTATTATGGTCGTGCTGTACAGTACACTAGAAATGTTCAATACGGACATGCAAACTGAAAGAGAGCAAAACACACCTATAGTGCACTGTCTTTTCTCTGTCGAGGGGACCAGAGTCTGTCTCTCTTGTCATGTTCATAACCATGAGAAATGAGTTGGGGTCAGCCGTGCCAAAAACAAATCAACCAGGTCAGCCCAGAAAATGAAGATACAAGCTTGACAGCGACAGATTCTTTCTCCTTCTGTCTGCAATGTAGCCTAGATAACATCTTCTCAATATAGTTCTTTCTTTTGCCATTGGCTACTGCACTAATTTCTCATAACTGCCTGCTGTCACTCAAAATGTGTGTGCCCTACAAACCTTATTAGAGAACATGTTGCAGTGAAGGTGATACTGCAAACACATTCCTGTCCTTAAAATATGTAGTGAGCTGTGTGATACCTTCAAATTCTAGTCTCATTGTTAGTCACTTCTAACAGAGTGGGAAAAATACTATTAAAGATTGTTTTTTTGTTTTTTTTTTTAATTGTGGTTTCACATACACTTATCCACAAATAACTAATAACAACACCCAAAATAACATTTTTCCATCACATTATCATCCACCAACAATGTGACAAAAAAAGCTGCAAGAAGTTGTTTTCTAAGTGACAAAAGCCTTGTAACTCAAAATGTCCTCTGTGATCACAGCCAGTAGTATTGATTTTTGTTCACTGCTGTCCTCACTGACCTTTAGGGATTTGGTTTCATGGCTGTGTTGAGCTCTGACAAGGTTATCTCTGCAGATAAGCAAATTAAAAGTACAAAAAGTCAAATGCAAATGTGACTAAAGATGGTTGAGTCATCATTTGGACAATAAACACTGCTCCAACCAAAACCAACACACTTCCCCATATATGTCCATATGCGTGTGTGTATATATATCTGTCTGTCTGTGTATATATATATATATATATATATATATATATATATATATATATATATATATATATATATATATATATATATGTATATATATGTATGTATGTATGTATGTATAGATGATAGATGTTTCATCATAGGATAAAGGTTTACCCTTACTCTAGAGGTCAATCATTCAGGTTTTTGTCAGTGTATATATAAAATGTATATAATTATGTGTGTGTGTTGCAGCATCATTTCTCTGTGTATGGAACCCTTTGTGTTTTGAGCTTACTGTAACACCGGAAGAAATTTCAATTACCGCTGCAAATATAATTGGTCTCCCCATTCCCAGTTTCTATGACCTTATCTCCTCAGCCCTGACACGGGAAGCACAAATGATTATACTGCACAACAAGCTCAGTGCCACTTCACTGTTGCAGAAAGAGGTCAAAGGGCTAAAAAACGGTTACTTATTATGGATACCAATCATTCTGTATACATACCAATCACGCTGATAGGTATGTATACAGCATGATTGATAAGTATAATAATATATTGTTTACCTATACAGGGTTGTGTTCTTTGGTATGCATTTATTGTGTTCTTTTCATGCACACGTCATATGTTTGGAACATAAATTGAATGCACTGGAAAGAATTTTATCTTGAGGATGGTGATGTAGCAATCCCACAGAAACGGTAGTGATAATCCAAACCCCCTATATGAAGGTACGACTTAAAGCGATAACATCACCCACTAAGTGAAGAAAGTAAAAAAGAAACACTTAATTAATGAGCTTAGTAAAGCTTCTAAAAATGTCAGATAAAGTCATCTGCTAACCTTTTGTCAAGAAAAGGCCACTGAGCTCTCATTCCTTGCAGCTTGTTGATGAAAGCAGCAGTCGCTCACCATGATGAAATCAGCAAAGGAATGCAGGGTTTTCATTTTTCAAGCAAGGGACAAACATTTATCATTTAAATGGGAGATGTAAAAATGTAATATGATAATGATGTGCAAAAGCATGATTGTTTTCAAGGGAGCAATTTGACCTTCCTAAAAGCTTTCTCTGAACACTGATGATACTGTTGGTAACCATAGATGGTCGTGGTGAGTCTGTCCAGAGTTGCCACCACATGCCAGATGGTGTGTTTTGGGTTATGGTGATAGCAATACTTGGTAACCAAATAGTCTGGTGGGAGGTGTCATTTCATGTAAAACTTGTAGTGTAAGAAATTAATAAACTGTGTCTGCTCTAAGGTGAGCTTCTTAAGCTACCAGTCTTACAAGCTAAACTACCTGTGAGGCCTACTGCACATCCAGGGTCAAAGAGCAGCAGACCATTAACTAACAACATCATATTGTTTGAACCCATTCAGGACTGAGACATTTGTGTTGGGGTGCTGGATTGTCTGTTTTGTAGTGCTGGGCAAACATTAAGGAAAGATTATTTTCTACTGATTATTTTATCAGTTTGTTTTGTACCAGGTCTGAACTGGTGCGTACTCTCTTCTAATATGCTCAGATCAATCGGATCAGATCAGATTTGCCCTCATTTGAATAAAATCTGAATGAATTTCACACCTGACTGGATTTTGATTGCAGGAACAGCTACTGTACATACAAGTCACTAATGAATCTTTCTATTACAAATAACACATTTCTAGAAACATGACACATCATTTCTTTCCATTCTGTCTCTGAAGACAGGTGCAGTGTCTCTGTCTGTCACACACACACAGATACACACACACACAGTCACATCATTTGTTTATCATTATCTGCATTGTGGCTTTTTTATTTTGATTGATTTGGTGTTTTTTTTTCCTGTTTTTTTCTTTTTTTTTTTTTTTGCTTCTTTCAGTAGCATTTCTATGTAATTTGTCATTTTTTATTGTGGCATCTTCTGAATTACTTTTATCTGATCCAGACTTTGTATTTATACATTTTCTGGTGTTTTGATTATTAGTGCAAATGAACTCTATCATTAGCATTTTATGCTTCTTGGTCGTGCTGCTACCGATGCCCCCACTGACATTAACAGTGGCATTTTATCATCACATGAGACCAAATTGGGAAATAATGTGTGACATTTTCCTTTGACACCCTCTGTTGTTGTTGCTTGATAAAACACAATTGTAATTCAACTTATAGCCAGTTTGTGAATGTCTTTACATTCACACATAAAAGCAGGCAATGTTTTACAGTGAAAATCCAGTGGTGCATACAAAGAGATGCATCTTCTATTTGTTGGATGCAGCAACACAATTATGAATAAGTGGAATATAGAAAGAAAAATGTTGATTTAGTAGGTATTTCTACCTAATTTAAAATAGTCAGTAAGTAGCTTTACTTTTATGTGAGCCAGTGCCCACACTTAGCTGCATCTTTTAAGACCTCTTGTTAAAGGCACATTAAAATGTATAATATTATGAGCAGCCACAGCTTCAAAATCACTGTTGCAGCTACTATTGAGATCCCCGAGGTCTGGACCCTGATAACTAAAGGCAGTTCTTTTTGTGGATGACTGACTTTTGTACAAGACAAAATGTTTGGAGCCCTGTGAATATAAAGTCTGTCACAGTTGTAATTTAACAGTCAACAAAAGTGGGAAAATCAACTTAAGCTGTATTGATTTACCTGCCACTAAATTTCAAAAATGTGATCAATGTTTGCTGTAGGCCTTTTGACTATAAAAGATTTGCAGTGTTACAATTTATTTATTTATTCTTCTACTCCATGTCATTTCAGAGGTTTTGACAGCAGATAAATTACAGTGTATTATTACAGATTAAGCTAGCCAGCAGTAAATGAAGTTGTTTGAATAACTTGCACCGTCACTAGCAGTGTGTTAAAGTTTTGTGCAAATGATATATAAACACACAATGCGTTAATAAATATAATTGTATTATTATAGTTACTTTGTTTACGAAGTTTCACTTCATTTCATTTTTAATAACTTGGTGTTACTCTGAAATAGGTGATTGGGGGTGGGTGAATACTTTGAGTATCAGCTTGGCTGCAGGACTTTTACTTGTATAGAGTATTTCTACACTGTTTCATTGGTGCTGTCACATGAATAAAAGATTTGAGTACTTACTCCACCTCTGCAGCCCAGTGTACACTGCTAAGAACACTGCTAAAACACCTGCTCTAAAATACAACCAATCAAACAAAGTTCCCAAATAATTAAAGAAATGTTTAAGAAATTCTTACTTCAATAATTTAATTTAAAAGAACAACCACAAGACTCAAGGTCAGGTGAACTGGAGTTTTTTTTTTTTCTTTTTCTTTTTGCATTCAGCTTCGTCCTCATGTTATCGTAATTTAAAATCTTACATTTGTGTGGCGACTGGTTGTTATTCCAAAAGAATCTGTGGAATCAAACAGAAGGTGACACAGACAGCGTGGAGGCCCAGTGAGCACGGTGGATTGCATGGAAGTGTATCCCTCCCGCATCATCTAACTCAGAGGAGCACGGCTGCCTGCAATCAGAAGAGATGAGCTGCTTAATGCCTTTTGTCCCTCTGCCCAGCACCTGCTCATTAAAATCACTGTTCAAAGCGAGAGGTGGCCTGTTTGCATGTAGGCAGGTGCACGTGGCACACTTTGTATGCAAGTTGCAGATGCACCGAGCCACACATGTGCACACGTGTCCACATCTGTCCCCATGAAACCGCACATGCATTCTCACACATACCAAGAGAGGTATGTCCCAGGTGTTCTGCATATACATTTTTGAGTGTAATTCCATGATAGCATGATGGCTGACACACAAGCAAGAAGCATATAAATCTGTAGCGTATATAGTGATGTTGTGAATTTGAAGCATTGATACAAGCTACAATTAGAAGTAATGAATTACAGTACCACACTGAACCATTACAGTACCAAATTTAAATCATGTTTAGGCTCTGTGTACATGTGTCACATATTCTGAGGCTTCAGGAAAACTCAACAGTGGTGCTGCCCATAGCTTGATTCTCTATGAAGACAACTTGTGACAAGTCCGTATGAGTGAGCTCGACAAAGTTTTCCATCAAATAAAAAAAATGTAGCTCCCAGATAGTTAGAAAAAAATGGAAGCAGTACACCACCGCACCACAAGAGGCACATCATAAAGTCATCTGCCAACAGGGATGGTTTTGTTTTTTTTGTTTTTTTTTGTGGGGGTTGTGCAGCTCTATAGGTAGTTACTAATAACATCTGGTACAGTGTCTTCACTCCCACTGGTGCAGTCCATAGAAAAAAATGTAAAGGATCAACTTTCAGTGTGGTGCTTTAGGTGCAAGTATCCACCAAGTGGTATGGCTTTACTGTAACTACTGCGCTGCAGCTGTCTTCTCCTCTACCGCAGGCTATTACCCTCAGGCTAACTCTATTAGTTCCCATGAGTGGGAAAGAGGAAAAAGCTACTTCCTCATTCATTCCTTCAAGCATCCATCCGACTGAAAGCACCCTGGGATATTTATGATGGATATTTCATGGACTGAATGTCTTCTTGTCAGGGGTGGATGCACTCTTTCCAGTTTTTAATTCACGTGCAGTGCATTTACTTGTGAAAAATAAAGTATCTCTGGTCCGCTTAAGTTCTTTTGTGTTATGCTTGGCGGACCAACAAAGTTCAAATTCTGTAGCATGTTGTTTGCTTGTTTCCATGCTCATAACCGAGCCACATTTGATCAGGGAGGAAGTTTGATTGTTTCCTGAAATTAGCCACTTGTTACTTGAAGATGCTTATTCATTCCTGAATTCGTTATTAATGGCCCCAAATTACACCATAGTTTAAGTTACTCCACTGTTCATTTTTTTTTTGTGGAAGGGGAAATTTAAACCTGCACAACATGATCTCAGGGGGTGGTATATAAATAGCATGCCACTTTTAAGGACATTCCACGTGCCATTTTTACACATTTTAAGCTTTTATCAAGTCATTTAATGCCATGCACACCTTCTTTAGGTCACCTTTGTCACTGTTGGTTGGTTTTAAGCTCAGACAGCTTTAGGAAAAGGTCATGGTTTGGGTTACAATTAGTATGTTAGTCATGTCAGTTAGGTTGTACACATAAATTATAATAAGTCAGCGTTGACTTTTGGTTTCACACAGAACACAGACAGCAGTTTCTTGGGACACTGCTGTGTTTGTTTGACCTGTCCATCCACCGCAACCTCCTCCTTTGTGACCGTCTCTTTATATTACATCACCTGACTTTTCTACAACATTTGTACGTTAAATGACAAGCCATTTTTTCACAATATAAGTCAGTACAGACTAAATGACAAATGACAAGCCAAAAAAAAATTGTTATGGTAACACACAAAATGACTTTGGCATGTTATTCATACACCATTCAGTGAGATCTGCTTGACCTGCAGTAAATTATTTTGGGTCATTTGGAGGCAGCAGAAACAGCTGTGACCACAAATTGATGCAATGCCCCTTTAAGTTAATATGGTGAATATGCACATTGTTTTAACATCAATATTTGATACATTGTAATTATACAAATTTAGATTCTAGTCATTTTAACTACAGTAAATCAAGTCTTGACAATCCAGTAAGTAATGGAAGCAATGACAGAACAAATGGCATGGAGGTGACAACACTATTAAATTGAAGGAATTCATTAAGCCATTTGTGGAGACTAGTTATTAATTCATGGGTGCAGGTTTACTAATTCAAGGATAAAAACTTCCCTCCAGACACTCTGCACTGAGCTCTGCAACCAACACTGCCTGATAAAAATTCAATTTATGTATTCCTAATTTGTAACAACAGTGCATTTTAAAAGAGACATGATGCCACCTGGATTTTCACAAAAGTTTAATTTATTAATGTATAATCCACAGGAAATACTGTCAAGTGTCTTTAAAACATCATGGCTTCCCACATTTGACAAAGAAAGGACTTGACCAGACTCAGGATTTCACTTGTTCTTTGATTTATTTAAACCAGTAAACAGGAAGTAATGAAGGAAGGTGAAAAACCTACAAACATACAAAAAATAAAACCAATGTAAATAAAATTCACCATTTTCCATCAAACAAGGTAACTACATTTAATTAAGCATTGGATTAACAGAAACCTAGTTCTAAATTTTATAACCATTTAGTTTTAAATTAACCCATTTTTATCTTCTGCTTTAGCCTGAGTTATTTTATACAGAGTTATATTTTCCACAGACTTTAGACATGTATTTCCATCACAACTTTAACTAAATACTCTTTTTTTTACTTACATGAAATCAAGTGTTTAAACCAATTTTACTGTAGATTTTAACATTACTACTTTTAAACAGAAATACTTTTTATACATAAGTTAAATATTTTTAATTTGCATTTTAATAAAGCAAAATTCGTGCTAGATTTTAACCAATACTATTTATACATTTTATCAACCTTAACTCAAACAAATTCAACTCAAATCTTTAGACAAGGTTTTAAGCAGACTAACTGAGCCACTGCTTATGGTAGATTTATTGTAAATAAACAAGGTAGGTAACCCAAAGAAACGAAAACATAAAATTGTACCTTCAACAATAGACAGTACAACTCCTTTTGCTCAAACGCATAGGCTACAACAAAGCCCGAGATCATATTTTAAACGGAAATGTATTTGCTATGTTGCAACTGATACTGAGCGTGTTCACTAGCAACCATATTATCTACATTTACTAAACAATATCCACTTGTGGCAATTCAAACATTCATTTTTATGGTTATCTTTAGGCACTTTGTTAGAAAGCGACTTGAAGCACAACGTGTTGAATTTATTAGTATTTCAGCAAAACCACACTCTTTCCCTCACCCAAAAGACCCCCAGTCTCAGGTATCCTGCCTTTTGCATCCCTTTTGCAACCCATGTGCAGTACATAGAGGTGCCTTATACTCTTGAAAAAGTGCTGCCAGCAAACATGGTCCAGGTAGCAATTACATCATTTTAAGTAGACATGGTTGCTGTAACTGTGACTTTCTGGGTTTCTGTTTCTATCAGCATAAGCTAGCCAGTTTTGTTCTCAAAACACACACAGAGATACACATATTTATTGTATGCTGGCATACAGAATAATTTTTTGCCATTCCAATACAAATAATAATGATAATAACAAAATCATTACATTTTGGCGCTGTTCTTGGTGGACACGTATAGATTGCAATTGCCAACGTCTCAGATGATAGCGTGTTTAACAAATGTGCTGTTATTGTCACCAGGCAGCAATAATGCGTTTGGATGAATAACTCGGCAATGACAGGTACTGTGGCCAGTGAGAGCACGCGCAAGAATAATGATTGAGAAGGTTGAAAGCAAATTGCAATAAACATGATGATTGTGATGAATAACGATGCTTGAGGTGGTGGTGATTGTGAAAATGATGACAATGCCTGGAACAGAAGGTCTGCACATGGAGGCCTAATCTCTCCTCAAGAACTGGGAATTAATGACAGTTTCATAGCACTACACAATCAGAAAAACTCACACATCAGAGTCATATAATCAGCGTGCGGCGCTGAGACAAAAAGTTTCAAGATGATTTGACAAGCGCTTGGCTTGTCAGCTAGAATCACACACGCGCATAAATATTCACACACACACACACAAACCAAAAACACCAAGAGCCCCGTATCATATTTTGATAATGCATCTGAGCAATCCCCACAACAGGCTGACATACTTACATACCATATGCTTCTATATGCACTCTAACCTCTCAACTTTTGGCATGGGTAATATACACCGACAAATGTTTCCCATGACATTGTCAGCCCCAAGATTTACAAAAGAAATGGATGATTTATTAATACATTAGAGTAATTATGAGGCGAAAATCAATCATCAGATATCTGATACAGGGTTGAGTGTTATTCCAGAATGCTCTCTCAGGAGAGGGTGTACATTTCACCAAGTCAGAAATGTAATTAGCCTTTAGCCTGGGGCTAGGCAGCATTTAGGCCAACCTCCTCACAATGCTTGCGTGGGCGTCACTGATACCGGACCAGGTATTCAGTCAGACTAATGCAGAGATAAATGAGTCGCAGAAAGAAGAGGAAATTACTGTTTAGCTGCAGTGCAAAGTGTCTTCTGTTGCAAGCAGGTTAAAGCTTGAGCTGCTAAATTCTCAACACTCAACAGTTCTCTTTAGGATGATTCAAAAGGGAACTCAGCTATAGCAGTGTGTTCTGTGCTGACCTTTACGCACATCTACTTTGTTCTGGAGTTGTGTTGGACTGCAGAGAATGACTGTCTGGCCTTGAGGCAAAGCAAATCTAAAACCAAGATGGTTGTTTACTTTATGCCCAAGATGATGAAGTGTTGAACCAAGATGGATCCACCTACACAGACCTGACCAAGTTCTCTTGACCACTTCAGGAATGTTAAAGTGAAGAAGAGTTTGCAATGTTCTGATGTTGCCTGTAAGGACAAGTATGAGGCGGATTTGCTCTTTAACACTAAAACTGCTGTCAGGTGAAATTTACTGGCAGCTGTTTTTCTAATGTTCATAACTATTTCAATAAAATATTAATGTCCCCCCTTTTTCCTAAAATTATTGGTAAATATTGGTAAATTGATAAATATAGTCAAAATAAATCCAGATTAAGAGCATTTATACCTATAACCACCATGGGGTAAAACTGACCCCATATAAAAGTGCTTTATATGTTGTTTATGTTGTGGACCTGTGGACCCCCAATACAATGACAGGGTTAAATGTCTTTTTAACCTTGGATTGCTCAGTGAGTTATTCTATGCAGGCCATTCTGTGCTTATTCATAGACCCAGTCTATGTTTCAGAATAGTAAATAGAAATAAAATGTTTTTTGATTTTTTTGTTTTTAAATTTCAAAATGTTTTTGTTTCCACAGGATTCACAGGTGGTGATCAAACAAACTCATTTTATGACTTGAGACATTCCTTTGTGAACACAATACCTTAATCCAATGACAGATAACATTTTCTTGTACTAGAAATGCAGCAGTCAGGTGGGTAAAGAGGTACATTTTACCTGTTGGCCATTTTACGTATACAGGGATTCCTGATGGTTCTGGTGTGGAGTGATCAATGCGCTCAGATGCAAAATTGGAATTTCCCATTTCTGATAACAATGAATTTTTTTGGCAAAAGTATTATCTAATTTGTTCATCGATGGAGCAGGTTACATCAGCATGTTACAATAGTCCAACACATTTTCAGTACAAGCTTGCAACAAATGGTATTCGCCACTCAAGGTGTGCTTTACTGCTATATCAGAAAAAGAGAGACAACTGTCTCCCAGTGAAGATGGATGATTTAGCTTCAAGCAAGTGGTGCACCACTAACCTTGAGCCAGGATGATACATTGTGTGTGACAAACCGGTCATTGGTCAACCATCAACAGGCCTAAAAAGAACTACTACATTCAAGACACAACTAAATGCTGATGACACAAAACTACTATGTTTGCCAGAGGCTACTGCCATGGCTGCCATCAATGTTGTTATTAACCCATTTATCATCCCTATAGCTTGGTTGGTACGTGTCTCTCATGAATTAACAATGATCTTCTAACAAAGCAAAACCTTAAAGTGTCTTTGTTTGGACAGCAGCAAGTTACACCAGCTGGTGCCATGTGTACACAAAAATATTTTTCTCTGGAAATATACATCATTACAGTAGCTTAGCAACACTTAGACTACTATATGTGTCTACATGAGCATAAAAGAATGACTTTTATTGTTTATCACATTACAAATATACAGTACAACACTCATTGGCTTAGTCCTCAAACACCATCTCATATAAACACAAGCAATCTGGTACAGTAGCCGGGATGGGTTGATCCAAGAAGCGGACGTAAAATGAAACTGTTGCTTCTCTGGAAAGTTGACATGTGTTGACACAGGGAAACGCGGCAGTGACATATCCCAAATAGATGACACACATAAACCTGCAATGAGATGCTTCAAGACACTGCCAGTGTGAGGGCCTACACAGAAAATGATGGGTGTGGGTGTTTTCACTTCAATGGGGTGATGTGTGTTGCCCTTAATTAATGCTTTGTAATGACTTCATTGTGATCAGAAATTAGGTGCTGATTTTCTATGGATCATAGTTTCCTTTTCATATCAGTAAGACTCTCATGCAGTCACCATGCTACATTGGATACTGTTTTAGTTGTGGCTGTTATCAGTTCAGTGCACACACCCCATTGTGTAATGCAGTGCAAAATAAACACTGGAGATGTCAGGTCAATCTAAAAGATTTGCTTTAGTTTAATCCAGTTTTGTTTTGTTTTTGCACCGAGATATTTGGATAAAGCTTATCTATTTGTTTTGCATGTTAAACACGTTATATGATCTTTATTATTTTTAAGATTATTTCACAGGCTGAAATATTGTCTTTGTTCTGTAAAAAATGTTCACGTTCTGTTGCACCCATGAGTTAATTCCAGCATATGAACTACTCATTTGTACATGCCAGTTAAGTATTTGGGAGCATAGATGTTCATTTCAGAGCACGAATGACTAATTTATGCTCTCATTAAAAGTCAGATGTGTCACACTGTCTTAAAGTCAGCATCACTGCCCTTGTCCCAGTGGCCACCCACAGTAGTGTAAAAAAAAGTCTTCAGCGGCCCAGAAAGCATTTCACCATAGATGACGATTAAGAAAGAAATACCTTGAATGATCATCTTGGATAATTAGTTATTATCTAACTTCCTCCAAGAGTAGGCGTGTGTGTTTTTGTGTGTGATATTTTCTCCATAATACCGGTGGTACAAGCCAGCAAGGCCAGATGCTGTCACAATGGTCCAAATCTTTTAAGTCAGACTGGAGACTCTTAAAAGATTCTTCTTGGCTTTTTGACTCACCCATACAGCCTAGCCTAGCATCTAAGCACTACAGTGCTGCTTTGTTTACATCCCCTGCCAGTAAAATAAAACTCTTAACAGTGAACCCACTCCTATCTAAAGTCAGCCTTTTATATATCACAGTCTGGTGGTGGCTGACCTCTGCACATGCACAAACAAAACAACCTCCAGTGCTTTTATTGGTGAATAAGCACTGACTGGGAATGAAAGATACCCTTGACTGGACCTTTGACTCAGACCAGCCAACTTTCACAGTCATGGCCTTGAATTAAATATACTGTACTGAAAGCAGCTGAATTATGACCATATGCGAGACAGACCGATCATGACCCATTGCCATGTGATAGCTTTTTCCACCCCGAGCCAGTCTGGGCCATTCAACTGGGCTCGTCTTTGCTGTCACAGCCCCCAGTTGTTGACATTTTCTTTCTTTTTCAGTGTGTTGCATGGGCCAACATGATTCAAGCTGCCCACAAGGAAACCTGGTCCAAAATGGCCAGTCTGACCATGTTGGTGATTGCTCAAAACAGAATGCTGGCAAATAGCTTTTTTGTCTCTTTCTGCCAAAAATTAGGACTCACATTGGAAGTGCTGTTTTACAGGTGTCATTCACGTAAGCAAGGACTAAAGCTTCCACTCCAAAACTGTGCTACTGAAAAAAAAACATTTCATATGAAGGACTCTCTCTATTGCCTGCAGAGAAATGGTTTGACCAACTTCTCAAACTCCATTACACTAAAAGTGACATAATTTACTCCTTTTTTGCCTATTGTACTCCTATTTCACACACCAGATTATACACAAGGTTGGAAAGTAGCAAACGTACAGTGTGCCCAAATGCTTCAGTGGACAAATGAAGACTGCTGGAAGCAAAGAGAGCAGCCTCGCTCTGAATTCCAAATTAGCAGCAGTGCAAAGGCAGCCCTGGGTTGCCTCACCACTATCCTGCTAGTTAGCCTCCTTTCTTCTTCCTTGTCACACTTTAAGCTCACACCATACATATTCAGTCAACTTCTGTCCTCGCTTTCATTTTTGCCTGGCAAATTTACAGAGAAAGACCACATGTCATTACATTGTAATCATTTTAAATGTTGCATTTTTCTGGTAGATGCTTTTGTCTAAAGAAAATGATCTCCCCCCCCCTCCCATGCACGCACATTGGGAGCAATTTGGGGTTCAGTCAAGGACACTTCAGTGAGTAGAGAAGCTGGTGATTAAACCAACCAACTCTTTGATTAACAGCCCGCCTGCTTCAACATCTGGGCTACAGCTAACTCGCCATTATTTGTAGCCACCAAATTTATATTTGCATAAAAACACTGCTGGAGTGAAAAGTTTTTAGAGCTTTCAGCTACATCTAGTGGCCTTCATCAGCATCAATCTTTTATCATGTGACACAAAATTCATATTCAGATCAAGTAATAACAGCTGAACCTTCTCCTTGACAACTGAGCAAACTCCATTCGCCGATTAAGACCAGAGAATGTGGTTTACAATAAGTCAGCCTTGTGCTCAGGCTCTTCTGTCAAACCACTATTTCCTCAGTCAATACTAAAAGTCGATTATATTTGACCTGTCTAAATTAAATTCATGCACAATCAAATGACATGCACACAATGTAAAATGTACCTATGAGCCATGTCACTGCAAACCTGTGGAGTTTCTATAAATCATATACTTTAATTATTACTAGAAAAACATCAATTATATGCCAAAATAAACTGACACATAATGTAAAGCTACATTGATAATTTCTTAGCCAGTCTGTGACAGAAATACATCAACACAGATGCACAGCCATACCTACACATGCTTATAGAAACACCGCTATTCTGCACTGCTATAATTAATATTTTTATACATGCAGAAGCATTAGGATTAAATGACTTTGTGGATGTGAAGGGCACTGCTTGTAGAGACAGATTATCTCCCACCTTGGAACATTTTCAGCTCATTTTCAGGGGCAGCAGACAACTATTTCCAGTTTAAAAGTTCTAAATCCCCACAGCACGCGGCAGGCAGATAAAGTTAGCAACTATCTAGTGACACGGTGGAACATTTAGTTGAAGAGGAGCCGGATATTTCCCTCAGGAGTTGGTGGCAGCTTTCATCCTTTCACATTCATTGAGTATCTAGGAACAAGACTCCAACAAATGTTAAGGTTGCTTCGTATCTGCTGGCTGTGTAAATTAAGCCACTGTTCGCTAATAGTTGTTCAATATCAACCTAAAAGGTGATAATATGTCAGGCTTTTGTTTACACCCAGTTTCTGCTGCCCCCACGTGGCAACAAATAGTTAATGCAGGTTGAAGCAAACGTTTTCACTCTCACCAACACCTGTGTGTCTTCTGCTGATACATGCTAGGCTGTATGTAGCTGCCACCCTGTGTCTGTGTGCAGCTCAGTGCTGGAAAGGTACAGTACAGTGGGTTTATCAGTGTGTTTCTGCTGCTAATGGCTGGAGCTGAAGAAAAAGAGAGCTCACTCAGACAGCAGATGTAAAACCAAAACAGGGAGCTCAAAGGGGGCTTAAAACCTCTGCAGAGCTGCAGTGAGGGACGCGATACTTCTCAGGACATTTCAGCACTTGAGGCAGCCCCCGTCACATCACAGAATCAGTTGATTCAATGACACTACCGGAAACCCTACGATGATAAAGACACGTGATGTTTACTCCTGGTCTATAAATAGCCTGATGTGCAAATGAACTTAGATATTCCTGTGGTGGGGGGTGTCTCCCACGACAGCCAAGTTTAGATTAATAGTCATTATCACCAACATCTCAGACATGGTGCGCTTCTGGGTCCCAACCCCCCTCTGTGAGTGTGTGTGTGTCTGAGAAGAAAGCCATAATTATTTCTCTCATTGTGACAAGACCTCTGCCCTGCAGGTGTGTGTGTGTGTGTCTAAATGTGACCAGTGGCTTGTTTAGCACATAAAAGCTGGGTGTCATGAACCCTATTAGCTGAGACAAACTGTGGATATTCCCATGTAATGATGTGAAACTGAAAGCAATAAAAGGCTTATTTGTTTACAGGCAGCTGCAGCTCCGCTTCCTTGATATCATGAGGTCAAGTGTCTCAACAGCCTCAACAGCAGCCCCTTTGTTTCCTGTACGGAGGGGCTTTTCCGCGCCCGTGGCCTCTCATTTCCCCGCTTCAAAGACTCTGAGTGTTCTCCACCTGATGTTGGCCTTCACCTCTTTAACTCGCGCAGATGCCGCGCGCTTTTTTTTTTTTTTTTTTTGTCCAGGGGCTCTCGTGTGCCGTGAGCGTGGCAATTACCGGGCCGCGCCTCGCCCCGCGTGACGGAACTATATGAATAATACGGAGGACCGTGCGGACCGCCCGGAGGCACAGGGAATAAAGTCAGTGTCGTTTCAAAGCGGAGCAATTATCCCGGGCCGGGCTGGACGAATCGATTCCTGCAGACTTTTTAAATGCTGCTGGCCAGTTATAAAGGCAGCATCCTCCTTTAGACAGCCTATAGGTGTCTAACTGTCTGTGCTCCCTTTATTTTTTTCTGTCTTTTCTTTATCTCTTTCATTCCTCTCCTTTGCCTACTCCACCGGTAACATATTCCAGTTATTACAGAGGAGCAACCCCCCCCTTCCAACACACACACACACACACACACACGCGCCCTCCCTCTTCGCATCATACTCCACGTGATCATAACCAAGGTGGAAACCAGCTGCTGGTGAGAGAGAGAGAGAGAGAGAGAGAGAGAGGAGTACCAAGTCGCTGTGCTCCTGAACGCAGCACACACACAGTGAACGGGAGGACCGCTCCGCCTCACACCGTGGATACTATTACACAGCTGCCGCCGCCTCTGAGCCGTGTCCGTGGGATACTCTGGCTTCATCCTCTCAGCTGTCTCAGTTCTCTTTTTACCTCCTTTTGTATCACCCCTCTTTTTTTTCTTCTTCTTCTTTTTCTTCTTCCCCATCTCTCCTTCCTCCTCTCCATCATCTCCTCCTCGGAAGTCTCCTCTTCTGCCTGGATAACTTTTCCACGCGACTCCATCCCGCACCACCTCCCCCCGCCCTCCACATCTCCTCGGCGGTTCACCTCCCCGGTCCTCCTCCTCCTCCTCTCCTTGCAGCAGCCTCCCCTCGGATCGAGCGGACCCCGTTTGGCCGGTGTGCGCGGGGCTCTTTGCTACATGGGGCGCACGGTCTCGCTCGGAAAATGGTCCGCCGTCGGTCTCTAGACGCCCCGTTGAACCTGCCGGGACCGGAGTTGTCGGTGCGCGTCCGCTGCGTCTCTTCCCCTCCTCCTCCTCCTCGCTGCCCGTGCTGCCGGGGCCACTGAGACATGGGAGCCTCCGTGGCGGCGCAGGCACCGCTCGAGGAGCCCCGACGGCTGCGCCGGTGGAGCGGGACGGCGGGAGGCTGGCTCCGGATCACGCTCGTCTCCTTCCTCGCCACGTTACCTGTGGAGCAGCTGCGCGCCTTCCCGTCCTCCCTCAGCGACTGCCAGACGCCGACCGGCTGGAACTGCTCCGGTGAGAGTCACGTTAAAGGAGGCAGAGCTGTGTGTGTGTGTGTGTGTGGTGTTAAACATGGGGGGGTGAACCGTAACCGGAAGGACCGAGCAGCATTAAGAGGACCGGATCAAAGTTTAGAGGAGCTCTCACACACACTCATTTTCATCAGTGTGTGTGTGTGTGTGTGTGTATGTGTGTGTGTGTCCACAGCGCTCTGCCTGGCTCCGGTGTGTGTGTGTGTGTATGTGTGTGTCCACAGCGCTCGCCTGGCTCCGGTGTGTGTGTGTGTATGTGTGTGTGTCCACAGCGCTCGCCCGGCTGTGTGTGTGTGTGTGTGTGTATCCAGTGTGTGTGTGTGTGTGTGTGTGTGTGTGTGTGTGTGTGTGCGGACAGAGCCCCGTGATTAGAGGATGCAGAGTTTTTCTCGGTGGTGGAGTTGAGCGTCGGCGCGCGATCGTGTCGGAACAATCACATGGCACGCTCGGATCGATGATTTCGATCCGAGACAAAGTGAAAACAACAGCAAACGGGGAGTGTGTGTGTGTGTGTCATTTCCTACGGGAAACGGGGCTGGTTGTGGAGGTCTGGGCAGAGACCGGGACGCGCGCTCAGCCGTGTGATGGCACAGAGAGAGTTTGAGATGCTGAGTGAGTGTGTGTGAGACTGTGTGAAGGCTGTGGTTAACTCCGGAGTATGTCACCTCCTCATCACAGCTCACTTTGGCTCCAACCTGCCAAACTGTGGATCTGATCCGGTTGTCCGGTTTTATCGCAGTATTTGCCGCCCGCCTCCCCTCGGTCGTCTCATTTGACTTGAAATATAAATGTAGTCGTTTCTTTCGTTACACCGAGCTGTAAACTTGTTCCCTCCGCTCGCAGCGGTAAAAGGAGCGGCTCTCTCTGTAAACCAGCCGACATATATCCCCCCTGTCGCCCGTCTGAGCCCTTAAAATAGCTCCGGCCGCTGCGCGTCGAGCCGACGGGCCGTCGGAGGCGCAGCGACACGGAGCCGGGCTGCAAACAGGATCAGGTGACACGATGCACAGAGAGGGAGAGATCACGGGAGAAAGATTGTGTGTGGTGACAGGAAGCTGGCAGGAGATTCAATAATAATAATAATTAAAAATAATAATAATAAATCAGCTCCTGCTCATTGGCGACACATTGACACGATAACATCCCCTGTAAGGAGATGTAAGACTCATTTGGATATCAAAGTTTTTTAGTATTATTTTTTTTAATGAATTTGATTATGATAATGGGTTAATTAGGATCCTCAGATAAAACACAAGCAAGGGCGTTTTTGTCTTTTTTCTTTATTTATGGCTTGAATTGACCACATTTGGAAGACATTTTAAGCATCTTTGGTATTTAAAGTCTTCAAGAAAGAAAGAAACTGAAGCTCTGATCTCAGTGGCAGTGGGCGGTTTAAAGACAGGGCCGTGGACTTTATTGGAAACGTCATGTTGAAGTAGCTGGCCTGCTGTCCCGTGTTACTTGTGCTTCGGATTCAGACTCTCCCTCGGATGAACGTGTGTTGCCCCGTGCTGGGGCATCCGTTAGTGCTCCTGTTGATGATTCGCTCGTAATGACAGATAATGGTGCACATCCTGTCCAAACACACGCTTTGCCTACCTCCCCACTTCCTGACGCACTCTCACATGCATTTAGACGAAGGCTTTTATCCAACACGCCTTGAGGAGGCTTAAGTGCATATACTCAAAAAGATGCACACACACACAGAATCAATTAGAATGAATAGAACACGGAAAAGAGACACGTGGTTCATCATTAAAAAAAAGATGAACCCCTTTCAATAATAATAAAAAACAGACAGTAATTGCACAGGGCTTAATTATTCACTCCTTCCTGCATATCATGCACTTTAACAACAACACTAATGTGAGACAGTTTTAAGTCCAGGGAGAATAAGGCAGGCTGCAAAACAGTTTGATGATGAGCGCAGTGTCACTTCAGTGCTAAGACACAGATAATTATGGGCAGCAGTGTCATGAAAATGGGAATGGGGTACCAGTTTCAGCAGTGCTGCTTTTTCAGCGAGCACTGAATGAGATTCTGTTTCACGGAATAAAATAGACGAAGGGGGGAGGGGCGAAACACTAGGTTTCACAAAGATTGTCATTCTGTTTGGTTTGCATCTGTGGACGGCCATGAACAACTGGCACTGAAGGCTTCGCTGAGGCAGAACAGAGGATCCCAAAATGATCCTGACACTAAGTTAATCTTTGTTCTATTGTGAGCGCAGAGATACACTTGAGAGATGCCTTTGGTGAAGCCAGTGTGTCATTGGGATAAATGTAATGTGGAAGGCTGCACGAGAAAGGATTTGTGGAAACGCTTTATACTTGAGTCAGAAATCAGTGAAACTACAGCAAAAAGAGAGCATTTGTTCCAACCACTTCACTTGATATGCTGTGTGTTTTGCAGATTTGCTAAATATCGGAGTGTCATGTTGGGTATGGAAAGCTGCAATCCATGCATGAGAAGTGCTAAAGTAAAACTTCACGAGACTGAAAAATAATGACCGAAGTGTGAAATGTTTTTTTTCACAAGACACCCTATTAAGGGACTGATCTCATGCATCTTTAATTCAAATCTTTCCTTAGAATATAACAATAGGTGTAATGAATAAGGGACTGAGAGCCACTTTCAGTATTTTCACTGAATATATTTTTACTGACAGTAAGAAAAGAACAAGTGTTAATAATAAAATGAAAGATGGCTGAATTCCATGGAGCCGCTTCAATTTCTGGCTTTGTGTGTGCAGGCTCACTGTCACACTGTCAGAGCTTTAGCTCTTAGCTGCTGAAGGCTCCACAATGTGCACTAACTATTGGGTAAACGTGTTGCTGAGCATTGTCGCTGAAAGTAGCTGTTTGCCGCTGATGGGAGTGAAGCAGAGTGGTGAAGTAGCGGGCCTCAAAACCAAACCAGTGAGCTGAAAGACGCTAAAACACACTGCAGAGCTGAGTCTCTACGTTCATCACTACGAGCTAAACTTTTCACTAACTCTCTTTTTCATATGAAAAGTAGATTAATGCAACTTTAAGGCTGTACTTTTTAAAATCCAATTAAATATCTTAAAATAAAATCATATTATTGTTTAGGTCTTGTTATGATGGTAATTTACCTTGATGGAAAAGCTGGAGCTCCATTAATGAAGTCTCCATACATGTAAATGAACGCTGACATCCAGCCCCTTTCAAACAAATTAGACATGTTTTCATATTCACTCAGCACGGTTGATATTTTGTGAAAATATCACAAGGCAAACCGCCGGTGGCATTTTGCCTGTAATATTTGGCATGTATCACTTAAGATAAATGAGCGAAGTCTGTGTTATCTTTAATAGGTGCACTTGCAGACTTTGGCCAAAAATCAGCTCATGTCTTTTTGCCATCTTATTCATCCACATTAAAAGCAAGTGGTGGGAGCAGAGAATGTTAATATTCGTCTCCCTGAGTACCAGTTTCAACCAGTCCACTTCAGCTTAGTCAGAATGCAGATAGTTTTTTTCACAGATTACAGTACTGTAATGGCACGAATGTCCACCCACAGTTTATTTACCACACAATACACCTTGCATTTCCTGTGGGAGAATTTCTGTGCAGGGGCCACAATCCCTCTTTCGCTGAATCCCCCTGCTATTGTTTACTCTCAAAGGCCGTGTGATGCTTTGATAGCCGAAGTGACAGGGATGAGTGCAGAATATGCAAAGCCCCCTGTAAATCCCATCAAGTGGAGTGAATTACCAGTAGTCTGGAGAGAATTGGCCATCTGCTTCCAAGATTTGTCAGCATGGAGGTCAAAAGTACTTCTCTTGCATGCAGATCCACACCTCTGACTGGAAACAGCGGCCAAAAAAAACTGCTGAATTCTGAGACAAGGCAGTGGTAGGGAGGTCTAATCAAAAAGGGATCAGAAGTTACTAATTGGCAACTCTCTGCATTCAGGGAGTTTTTAATAGTTGTTTAACAGAAAATGCTTTATTTCCCCCGTGCGGAAAAAACATCTTTAAAGACTTGCTGTAATTAAAGCACCCTGTTTTGATTATGATTCCAGTGCTTTTAGAGTTATTGTGCCTTTTACTAGCCCAACATGATGAGGGCTAAATTTTAACGCTCTCCATGACAAACGTTTGAAAAAAAAAAACCTGTTGCAAAGTTATAGGAAAAAAAGCCCCCCCCAGCACAAGAGAGGTCAAGAAAGGATGTGTCACCAATGTGGTTGTTCAACCTTCATTATTAATTCAGCCTACTTAATTATTCATCCCAACAATGCTTAAAACAGGGGGGACTCCTCGTCCTTCTTATAGTGTGGTGAAATTCCAGGTAGATAGGAGGAGATGCATTTGGCTGACAAGCGCTCTCTTTTAGACAAGTAAGTGCTTCGCTTGCCATCTTAATCGTTAGCATACAAACATCACCTTTTCAATATTTGATGTTTGCCAGCTTGTTTTCGTTAATTATTCAGCTCACTGTAATCTCCTCCTGGAACGGGAGAGCAGGAGGAGGAAGTGTAAGTTTTCCAGGCCTCTGACACGGTGCAACCTGGGCCGTGCTCAGAACCTGCATCAAGCGGCAGCCGGTAACGTTTTGCGGCGTACGAGAGAGGGGGATTTCACTCTCGCCTGTGCGCTTATAGTCTTATAAAACAAAATGTGCTTAATAAAGTACATCAGCAGGAATTGTACGGAGAGGAAAAGGGAAGAGTACAGGGAACAAACCGTGAAGATGCACAATAAACAACTACAGCTCAAATCATCATCAATATACAGTAATAATACAAATTCTATATCATATGTGACCACTGTTGGACAGGAATATTAGCTCCCTCCACTGTTAAGATGTTATCTAGTATCTCTAACTATTGTCCCTCACAATTACTTTTGTAATGGTGATGATGTAGGAAGTCTGTTAAATGTTAAAAAATGCTAAAGAGCTGCTTCTAGGTATAATTACAGATTTCTATTTTCTGATTACTGAATTATTATTTTAGGTTTCATGGTAATTATGCCTTAAAAAGTGAATATATGATTTTTTTTCTTTTTAAAAGCGATACCACACATACACACACACAGGTAGAGAAAAAAGAAATACACGAGCTTCCATGCACAGCGTTCCATCTGAAACGTCTCGTATATCTCGCCCGTACTTTTTCTCTCTCTCTTTTTTTTTTTTTTACCCGTGCTGTAGAAGGAGTGTGGTGCTTTATGGGTACTCACTGTTCGTAGCGAGCTTATCCTCGCACATTAGTTCATGTTACAGTCACTACTCTTGCCAGTATTAGTAACAGTAGTCGTACTAGTATCACACCCGATACCTGTCTTGATACTGCTGCACTGCTAATGTAATATCACATTTATAACAATGTAAAATGTCATTGTTAGGTATCGGCCACTAACACATGAAGTATCTTTGGCTAATGTGTTTTTTTTTTTAATCTTGGCCACAGTCACTACTCAGGCCAGTATTAGCAGTAGTACTAGTATCACACTTGATATTGCTATACTCCTGATGTGATATGTGTTATTTATCAGTTCTTCTTCTTATTATTGTTATTTCATATAGTTCTCGCCTGTTTTCCTCCCCCTGTACATTTAAAATGCTAATAAGACTGTGGTCCTTCACATGTGAATGGGTACATATTTTCAACCTCATCAGTGAAAACAATTAGGATTCATATTTCTTATCATTGAACTTGGCCTAGCTCGGCTGCTCTCCCTCATTATGATCTCATTTTAAGCTGGAAAACTATCTTACAGGAATATAACTTAATTGTGCATATATAAAGAGAAAGAGGCTGTTTTGAGAATGCAGTTTCCTCCACATTAGAGAACTGTAGGTTGTTTTTAAGCTCCTGATTCTGACTTTGGGTTTTGGTATTTACCAATTATGGCAGTGCCGCAGTATTTCACATCACATAAACTGGGTGAATAAAGATTCTTCGACGTCTTTGATATTCAGTACTTCCAAAACCTGTTTCCATGAAAAAGACTTGTTATGGTTGATTTATGTCTGTGGCTGATCATATTTCTGCACACTGGAAATGCTCATCTTGAAACAGAAGTCTCATAGTGGGGATGTTGTTTAGACATGATTTAAAGTTTTGGAGATACAAGCCTGTGAGTTGGAAAGGAAAGAGGAAAGTGTTTTGTAGCATTTACTGTCATTTTTCTGATTTTTTTTTTTTTTGCTTTTACTGCACAAGCCTTATTTCTTTCTGTTTTTTTTTTAGAGAGGCACTTTGAGTTTCAGCTCAGAAATGGATCCCAGGTGTTGGAGACAGAACAATAACAGTAAATGCTTTACTTTGTTAAATGGTGTGGACGTGGATACAGCCAGAAAACTGAGTGTGTGTGCAGAGCTGTCAGGGTTAGTATCGCTACCTGCACAACAAGGAACAGGATTTGTGTTTGGGCAAACTTAGAGGCTGAAGAGGGAAATGTGGTCCATTTGAAAAAAAGGAGCTATTGAAGAAAAATCAATTTATCATGTTTAGACTTGCCGTTTAAACAGCCGTTTAATACAATAAGTTGAAATTTTTCTTTCACTCTCATGACTTGTGCTCTTGTAACGGCGAAGAGAAATCGCCACAAATCTTGTTGCTGATGTTTTCCAAATGTAAGTCAAGTTGCAGAATTGAAAACAGCTGCCGCTTAATAGAATCTGAAAAGCAACGGCCAGATTGGTTTTATGGCTAAAAGACATACATCACTCGGATGATGAAATCTAACTTGCATGTAAGGGTGATTGTGTGTCATTTATTACTGTGAAAGTAATGACATTTTCAAAAGTATAGCATTCCCAAAGCCCTTAACTGACAAGCATGAGAAATTACCTCTCATGTCGTACTGTAAATCTATATTTGCACTCGCTTTAAGGCAATCATTGTCATGTAACTAATTTAGATTTGTGCTGAATTTTCTTTGAGGCCGCCGCCATGTTGGCCCTGACGTTTCTGAGAGGTGCTCATCTGGGACATTTATTCTATTATGTTTTATACTTGTTTCCCTCAGAAGCTTGACATCCGTAACAAAAGCTGACACGTCACTCGCGCCCGTGTAAACAGTTCGCAGAAACAATCTCTTTTGTGATTCTAGAGAGCTTTTTTTTTTCCTTTTATCTCCATCTCCTAATTGTTGTTCATGAGACGATCAGATGGTGTAAATGAATCCCTCTAAGTGATTGTTTACTTGAGTTACATGTATTCTTCTTGCTCACTGGCTCCTGAAGATGTCCAAGCTGCACATCTGTTTCCTGGTATAGTAGACAGATTAATGGCATGAAGAGGAGCCACATTCTCTTTTTTTCCCTTCATTTAAAAACAATCACTTCTCTTTTGGTTTTCCATAGCCCGCTGCTGTCCGGGAGACCTTGAAAAAAATGCTGTAATATCAAGCTACTGAAATTAGTAGCTTGGAGTGATTTCACAAAACTGAAAAAAAAACACACACACACAAAAAAACATTTCCCATCTTACAAAGAGTCGCCCAGCTGGCGTGAAAATGATCTGACATTTCCCAACCATTTGTATACACCTAGCCAGTAGAATGATTGTCATCATAACAATGCCTCTCTCCAGTGAATATCATCAACATGTCAGTTGCCTGGGTGCCAATTTTTGTGGGTTTCCAGATTGCCTCGTATGGCCCTTTCGGGGCTAAGGGCTTTATTCCATCCATGCACTCCAAGCGTCGAGACCTCTCCTGTCACTTTTCTTGGCTGGATGATTGTATATTTGCGCAGAGAGCTTGCACTTTATGTTCATTCAGGACCCAGGCAAATAGCAGATTGGTTTTAGCATTGGGCTTCTCTTCCATCGGGTATTATTGCCTGATAGGTTGTTCCATGCCAAGGAGGGCTTTTAGAAGTGGAAAGGGGCATTGGTTATTACAGTTAGGTTACAGAAGGTGAAGAGTCTTAAGTGTCCATTGCAATAAGACCTCCATGAATAGAAAATAGCAGTGTAAAATATCTGGCTCATTATGTGGACGGTAAAGAGTCCAAAGACGAGGACACTGAGCATTTTCTCTCTGGTAAAATTTGCTTGTTAAAGTTTCTGCAGGGGCGAAAGCTTTTCATGGGGTTCCCTCTGATTTTGATTTAACTTTTTATTCGAGTTCAGCACTTTGGGTTTGTATTAAAAGCACCTAGAAGTCCCCTGGTGATTGCAAATATAAAGGTGGTTTCAAAGCGCTCTTTTTCAGTGAGGCGATTATCACTCATAGATCAAAGCTGATATAAATAGATTGAATGGTGGCTGTTATTTGAATGCAACCCTCTGAATGATGTTACATCCTCAGCCAAGTGTGACTGAAACACACAGTTCAATAGAGCTACAAGCTCAGGTAGTGGATGGTAAGGGAGTAACACTGTAAGAAGGGGTGATGCTGAACGGTGACATCTCACCTGATCCAGGAGAGCTGTTAGAAAGCTGAACTTGACATTTGTGCTCCCCTTGGAGGCCAGTTTGCCAAAAGAGAATATCAGTATGCGGTTAGTTAAGCACTTAAGAGATTTTTGTTCACATTGGAGTTGTCTGGCTGGATGAGGTTAATTAAAATAAACTCAATTTTAATTCTATTATTTTTAAGAGATGTTTGTACTTACCTCACCATCTGAAAGAGAAGACGTACTATTCTCAGGTGCTCAAATTTACAATGTGTCACTATCAAAAGAACACACAGCTTCAATTACGTAGAATTGAACTACTCACACAGTAAAGACCGTTGATGTGTTCAGTGCATATCCACTTGATCTGAGTCACATAGGTAAAATACTTGCGTAGCTTTCTAGTGAAAACAATTTCCCATAAGGCCATAACGTACGAACTGATGCAAATAAAGGAAAAAGGCCCACGTTGTCCATCTCTGAACATCAATGACAGTCATCTTTGATGTTCAGCTTCAAATTCCAATTTTACCACGCCTTCTGGACTTCATGCTCCTCTTGAATTCCTTAATTTGTCTCATTTAATACTTCATTAAACATATTGTAAATGTTTAAAGAGCAACAAAGCTGCGATTGAACAATTGAAGCAAAGTTTTATCTTACGTTTCAGAGAATTATCCTAAGCAGTGGGCGCAGTAACAACTGTTATATAAGGTGTTGCTGCATCCATATGCAGTCATTGTATCACTCTCCATAGTTCTCAGAGTTCCTCTGCTGCAGTGGCCCTGTCGTGCTTTATTTCCAAGTAAGGTCTGAAGATAGCTTCGTCATAGCTGATGCAAAAAAATGATTTGCTTATTAGATAAAAATAACTGGCAACAGAAAAAATTTGTTGATTATCAAGGATGATGGTAAACTGTACTAGAAATGAAATAGTATAAATGCCAAAAAAACATACACACAACACATTAAATTACATCTGCAGCAATGCAAAGGAGCCTATCATTCGTGAATGTGCTGCATTTCATTTTGCATATTTGAAGATTTATGCAGATACTGACACTACTACTACTACACTATACTCATCTCTGATAAGCTATTATAAGCAGTGTTCTATCAGTCAGGCTCTAGTGTCTCTTAAAGCTGAATGTCAGCAGATTTTGTACATGGATAATGATGCATGGCTTTTACACTAAGCCCTACAAATGCACACAAAACAGAGTGTAATCAGATCCCTTCATGTTATCATCAGGCAACTAGCAATTCATCCTCTAAATAAGCAGAGTATGTTTTTTTCATTAAATTCCCCCCATAACAACTCGAGTAATAGGGTTTGATTCCAAAATAGCCCTTTCAAAAACAAATGCTGCTGGAAATGTTTTGACTGTGGCCTGTGTAAATATCCACAGTATCATATCATAATGACTTTTGCTTTTTCACCACTAATTTGAATTTATGTCTTAAGCAAACTTGGGATGAAACATTGACTTTGCTTCTTTTACTTTGCAATTAATGAGATTATACTGTAGGGTAAATAGGTCCCATCAGGACAAATCATAACAAAACAATTTGGTTGAATTTAGATTGAGGTAAAAGGAAAGCCCGGATGTATGTGGGGTTGCTTTTTGTAAACAATCAGTTCAGGTAGACTAATAGCCCCCAGCTCAGTCCACAGTCTCATGCCCATGTGACTCTTTGATTTGATTCAGGATGCTTTGTTGGAGTCATTTGAGATCCCTAACGCAGCCTGAATCGGATCATATCCCAGGTTTGCCTCTCCAGGACAACGCCCCGGGAGTCAGCCTCATTTTACACAAACAAATATCACAAGAAAAACCTGACTGAAGGAGCAGAGAAACATGAATGCACATGCTTCTATACAGAGCACAAAACGATGTTAATCATCTGCCATGGCCTCCGCAGTCACCAGATGTCACCTCTGTTGGACACCCATGGGAGATTTTGGACAGATGTATTACACAGTGCTCTCCACCACCATCATCAAAACGCCAAATGAAGAAATATCTTTTCTTCATCCCTTCAGTAGAGTCAAGAGACTAGTGTTTCATAAATGTGTTTTATCATTTTGGCAGCTAAGGACAAGAAAGTGGACTAGTGTTGTCTTTTGAAAGTGCACCGTTTGTAATCAAGGAGTACATCGTGCTGTGGGAGCCATGACTAATGGTCGTTGCTCATTATGAATGACCCTGAATGGGGCTCAGGTCAGGGTTGCTCGGGGGCTGAACAAAGAAACAGTTAGTCACTGATGTCTCTTGTTGGCTTTGGTCCTCCAGGTTTTGATGACCGGGACACAGACCTGTTCTTGTGCGACACCAACACATGCAAGTTTGATGGGGAGTGTCTACGAATTGGGAACATGGTGACATGCATTTGTGACTTCAAGGTAAGACCTGTGATGTTTCTTTCTTGTCTTTTTTTTTTTTTTACTGTTTTATTTTTACTGGTGTATTTGGTGTTAACTGACACTTCATTAAACTCATCTCCAAACAGTGGTTGTCCAATCACAGCTTAGCAACAGTAATAGCAGTACATTGAGGTGGTGCCTTTTTAAAAGTCTCTCTAAAACTAAAAACACAAGTGAAAAAATATAAGGAATGGATTCAACAGGGTTTTACCACCCATAGCAGTAAGCAAGTGTTACTTCTGAAGGCATTTCATCAATACCTTGTATTAGTTTGTGCTTGTTATAAGTTTTGAAATATAAAGAAAATGTCTGTTGATGACTGGCACATTTACTGAGCAGTATTTGGATTCAATGGAATTGTCTAGAACCTGCTATCAATGTAAAGTGTCAATAACAAGGGTCATTTCAGACAACAAATTTGGTGATTGCCAGCTTAAAATGACAAATCTGCTTTTGCTTTTTTGTGTTTGCTTCTGCACCTCTGTCAGGCCTTCAGGACTAACTGTGCCAAAAAATGGCTTTGGGTATTACATTACATTATTATATTTAAAAGAACGTAAAGTTTGACAGCATAGCAACTATAACTGCTGAAAGAAAGGTAGTGGGTTGTTAAATTATTTAGAAAGATTTTGTTAAGAATTTCAATCATCCTACTTCTAGTTTAAGAAAAAAGAGTTTAGGCTAATGGGCAGTAGAAATGATTGCACTCTACATCAACAACAGAGAAGATGCATGAAAGACAGGAAGCTTGGATGAGCACGTCCTGTGTTCGAGGGTTTGGAATGAGAACAGTCGATGGCTGGGATGTGTCTACTCTCAGAAAACACTGTTATTTTGATTTCAACACAAGACATCGTAATAAGAACATATGTTCTTGTGTTTACTTAAAACTGTAAAATGATTCACATGTCAAGTGCTCGCAGCGTGACTCACAGAACTTAAAAGTGCTCTTGAAGATAAAAAAAACTGGCTGTGGATCTAGAAAACATGGCTAGACACAGCATACGCTAATGAAAACATCTGTTACTGGAAGCATATGTTAACTTTAAAGGTAATATATTTTTAAAGCGAAACAATATTTTAAAGAGTTAATCAACTGGATCGAAGTCCATTGTCTTGATTGGGCAATATTGGCCCCGAGGGGAGGTGGTTGCATAGCATAAGCCGGGTTTATAGCTCCGCGTGAA
This sequence comes from Scortum barcoo, assembly GCA_023238725.1. Lineage (NCBI taxonomy): Eukaryota > Metazoa > Chordata > Actinopteri > Centrarchiformes > Terapontidae > Scortum > Scortum barcoo. Next base: position 22,628,124 of record CM041550.1, read on the forward strand.
AGCATGTCACTATCCTGGACCACTGTGCGCTCTCCACATTCATAAACAGGACTGCCACCGATGAGACCAAAGACTGAAAGGACCTCGTTAATGGCATAAATCTGGGAAATTATGCAGTTCTTGATAATGACTCATGCTTAACTTTATGACCAGACCTATAATAAAAGAGGAGCAAACCAGTCAGCCGAGTATTGATTTTGGTATAACGTTTGCGAGCTTTGCCAGCTAATATGCTATGCAGAGCCCTAGATAAATGAAGCCACAGAGATCTGAAAACGTAGCATGTGTTCTCATCCGTAGCTTTTATCAGCACGTCATCAGCGCAGCCAGGCACTAGGCAGGCTGACACTCGATTGGTCACCAGCTTTTATCTCAATTTCATACTTCCCTTGAAGCACACGTTAACAGAGGCCTGTAGATAAATGACATTACAGCTCCATTCCTCTTCAGGAGATCTCACACTGATACCGCTGTCGTTGTGCACTGAGGCGCTCTCTATGCTTTCAGAAAAGAGCAGGTCATACCACAATTTCTGGCTTAATACCTTGGGTCTGAGGTCAACTCAGCTATGCATCTTCTGTTTGTTTGTGTGGACGGCTCCTGGTGTCAGTGTCTTCATTTCATCAGTCAACGTAAACATGACCTTCTTGGCCCAGCGACTGTTGCCGTGCCCTGAAATAATCAGTCACTCCCAGTCAGTGTCAAAAAGATAGGTCCACGATTTTTCTTCTGCTGGCAGTTCATTCAGGACTGTCAGAGGAGACATGAAAGTTTTATAAATTCTCATCTTGGAAGGATTTGCTTTGTTCTAGCAGAGTCCGTGGATGCATAACCACAGACTCTCGCGCACAAAAAACCCCAAGGACGAGACATGCAAGGGCCTCTGTGAGGAGGAAGTGAGTTTGGTGTGCTGGAATCAATGGACACTATTCATTGCCAATATGCATTAGATTCCCCTCACACTGACTCTTGAAAGGGCCAAGACTTTGACTCAGTAAGCTGAGTCAAACTGTCACAAAGTACCATGCTCCCACGTACCTGAAAATGAGTTGCTTTTGTCAGCTAACACCAAACCATGACTAATCACGTAACATTTCTTTGTAATTCATCTCACAGTAGCTGCTGGGAAAAGCTGTTGTTGCCAGTTTGGTTTTGTTAATGTCAGGTCACAGTGCTGATTCCCAAAAGGGTCATCCATTCTAAAAATATGTGCGCTCATGGCACTGTGAAACACTTCAGCTAAAACTGTCCACCACAGGGTAAATGGCACATTTCATTGCTTTCTGTAATAGCGTTTGGGAGTCACGAATTGTTTCTCATAACACACAAAGTGAAAATGCAGCTCTGATGTTCTGCTGTCTTTTGTACAGCTGTTGGTACAGAAGACCTGTTTCTGTGTTCTGGATGAATGCAGTTTAAATACAGTATTATAAGTATTTGATTGCTGACAGACTTTTCTGTTAGCGTTTACATTTTTTTCTGAAAGATATTGATTGAATTTTTTTTTTTTTAAATCATGGTCAAAAAATACATTTGGCAAGTTTGTTACAAAACACTGAACACACCAGTTGCCATGACTACAGTATCTGTTCAGTAATTGTTGGTAGAAACTGTCTTGATATATCATCTATAATTAAATTGCTTTTTTTTAGCTACATTATACTGGTAAATAAATGAGGATACTGAAATGATGCTTATTGGTATAATAGATGAGTTAGTTCAGCTTCAGTGGCATAATCAGAAATAATTCCAGAGATGCTGCAGGACTGAATTAAAACAGTAAAATGTTGATCTGTGTCTCACATGATCATTTTACAACATCAACAACAGCTAACAAATTCATGAAAATGCATTGCGTGACTTTGGAGGAAGAGTTATGGGCAAAAGATTCACCAAAGCATCTAATAAAATATGTGCGAGCACACCTTTCGAGGACAGGGACTTGAGTAGCTCTGTGTGTAGTTCTGGGACGAGTGCAGCAGTTTTGTTTACAAGTTCGATGTTACATTGCAGCAGATTGTGAGTGGAATATTTGTAAAAGCATCCAAGGCGTAAGGAGACTCCTGTGGAAGATTTTTGCAGATAAATGGGAGACAGGTGTTATCACAGCAGATGTAAGTAATGTGATGGGTCGGCTATGTCAGCATTACTGACAGCTTGACGCTGCTGACCACAGGTCTGTGTCAAACAGTACTTCCAGACTCCCAGATAGGAACGATAAAGCACATATGTCATTAAATAAGGAGAAGACAGTTCAGCCCGTCACAGTTCTGTACCAGTGAACTCACACACAACCTGAATAATGTCTGAATGAGGCAGTATGGCTCACAGTCAGCAGAGCCTGTAGCCTGGCAGGATATCTTTAGGTTTGACCCCAGAGTGGGGCTGTCTTGTTTGGAATGTTTTTGCAGAATAAACAAGACATATACACCCAATTTTATGTTGTGATTATGTTTCTGCCATTTTCGTGCTCTCGCTGGCTCATGGTGATGTTGCTTAATTACCTCGCCCTGTTTCTGGCTACAGGCCTGTAGATGGGATGCTGACTGCGGAGTGGTAGAGGGCATCCAGCTTGTTAGAGATTTTCTAGGGACAGTTTAGCTCCTAACACCACACTGATTGATGATGTTGTCATTTGGGCCAAATTATGAATAACTGTTTGTTTTTATATAAGCATTGTAATAGTGTAGAAGGCACAATTGCATGTGTGGTTTTTGACATGTTTGTTATATGGAGCCACTCACATTAATCTTAGTGTGCATGAATGAATGAATCATGTCTGGCTGGAAAAATTCAGAAAACCAGAACTACTGCATTACCATTTTTATGTATGTAGTTCAAGTTCAAATGACTGTTACAAATAATTCACAATGGCTCAGGTAAAATCCATCACCCCACTAATAAAAATGCAATGAATTGCAAAAAGCTATAATTATTCTAACTGCAGGCCTCAAGAACGAGGTTTCACCCACATTCACAGTGTATTACACGAAATATCTACCACCATCTGAGAGTGCAGGAAAGTGTTTAACGTTATGTTGATTTTATTGCCTTTTCATTTAGAGAATTTTACGCCTCTTCCTCCTGGCTATTTTGAAAACACAACAGCTCCAAAGATTTCACTTATTGCGGCTTCAGATAGTGTGTGAACATCACATCATTGTCCCTGTGTTTGTGCAAACACTCAGACATTGCAGCCACAAAGAAAAATAGTAGGTTTAACTGGCCAACATCGCTGGAACCCAACATACAGTTTCTCCAACATTGGCATGTTTATATTGGCACTTGAACAGAAATGCACAATGAATGAAGGCCTGGAGATGGATGCCGACTGCACTTTTATATTTGAGATTGTCCTCAGCAGAGAAAAAAACACAGCACTGGTTCTTTCAAATACTCACTACAATATATGTAAAGGTTTTGTTTTGGGTTTGACAAATGTATGCTGTCTCTTGGAAGCGGTGTGATGTTATTCTGCTGTAAAAGCTCTCAGTGAGGCTGTTTGGGTGGGTGGTCTGTGACCGCTGCTCACATTCCCTCTCCTACAAAACTGTCAATGCTGGTTTCTTTTAACCGTGACCTTTCTATAATTCACCCAGACCTAACTCAAATATAAGCATAGATATATTATATTGTCATAAAGTTTGAAGGACTTTTTGGAGGACTGCTCCAACTGCAGCACTGATCATATTATACTCTGAATAGACTATAAACTGATACGTGTTCAGTTGGTCATATATTTTGGGCTGCACACAGACGTATTTACATGTGTGGGCAGATAAGTAAATTTACTTCACACGGACCCTCACGGCTACGCAGATGGGGAAAGTATCATTTCAGTTTATGTAACATTAGTTTACACATTAGTCCAACAGCATCCTGATACACATTCAGCATCATAATGTACATTTAGTCAGCATAGCAGTGTTATTGCCTTTATTATAAAAGAACTTAGGATAATGTTGGTGGCACATTTGGTCTTCAATATGCTCCCTGCTGGTTGTTTGATGTGGCTACTATTGGCTGTAATGCCTGACCTCAAATTGCTCTTCCGCTTTTCACTGCCGGAAGCCGCATAATGTTTGGGTTGTGATGGCTGGACTGCTGAAGCTCGCAGCACTTCAAAGAGGGATGAGAGCTAATACGATGTTGATGGGAGGGTGTGGAAGGGCAGCGCGTCCTTAGAGTTGCACTAAACAAGGAACTGTGAAAATGCCTTGGTGCACACCTTTAAAAAAAACACGCACAGGCCTCAGATGCGAGTGACCCGCCATTTCCCACTTCCTCCACCTCCCTCGCTCCTAAATCTCCTTTCAGACACACAAACATCTTTGCATCCGCACAAACAGGCTTATACGATAGATTGTAAAATTATGAAATACCTGCGATTACACAGATTCACACAAATTCACACAGGACCAGGTGGTACTGACGCCAGTGATGCAGACCCCATTCCATATATTTGCATTCATTTATCATCCTTTTATCCAGGGCCATGTGAACGGACTGGGACTGCGATTTTGAATAATGGTGAATTTATTTCCTGATGCAGGGAAGCTGTAACAGCAGGCACCCCCCGACAGAGATAAGCATTCATCTGTGACTAAGGTGACAGAACGCTAAATGCCAACCTGATCTCGGTGTTACAAAATCAGTTACAGCGACTGCTAGTAAGAGGTAATGAGGTTGTTTAGTTTATTTTACAGTCACAGCTTAAGTCAAAAGGTTTTAATTGGATATGCCCTACTTTCTTTTGAAAAGAAGTCATTTTTTAACAACCTGAATAGGTTAATGTTTGCAGTTTGTTTTGTTTACAGCCAAATTTAGCCCAAAATAGTTTGATCCCTATAATACTGCATTATGAAAAGCAAGTTTGTCATAGTATTATTTGCCTTACTGTTACCTCATCTGAGCTGGAGCGTTTGGTGTTGCTCAACAACAATAAATCGTACTGTAAAGGGCTGAGATTCTTCACATATACCGTATATGTATGCATGTCATCCCTCCTGACTGAACTCCATACTTCCAAACTGTAATTTCAAGACTGATGTTTTGTTGTTGAATTGGTGATGGATTCGGCTGATGAATTAAGTCAATCCAATGCTCCCTTGTTCACGCTAGGCAAATGAATATATTCCTCTTTTACAATAAGATAAGCACTGGATTGTTTCATCAGTATTTTGCATAGACTAATCCTCTTTACTCCAGTTCTTTCAACCCTGCGTCTCCTCCTGCAGTCTCCCCTCTGCCTGCTATTCCTTCCATCCTCTCATCTCCCTTTCTGCAATCACTTCTCTCATGCATGTGGTCCTCCTGTTACTGTAGCTTCTCTGTGTTCTATATTTTAGTATTTACCCCTAGTTGGCGTCCATCCATGCAGATAAATTTGGTTTTATCTGCTGAGGTTTTGAGATATCCGTCTGAGATTTCTGCTGCAACTGCATTGCAATGGGGGTGTAGGAATTTTGTAGTTCTAAGCATTTTTTATATGCTTCAAACAGCTTGAAACTACTTAGCAGAAAAAAATATAGAAAAAAAATACTCTCTGCGAGGATCTTTGAATGATCCTTAGTAGTTCTTGTAAAAAATATTGAGCTTTTAAAGCGTCATTTTTCGATGCTTTGAGTAGTGTAAGTGTAATTTCATTCTCCTCAGTTATATTACAGTGACATCAGAAGTATTGGATAATATTGGATATTGTAGCAGCTTGACATTGAAAACCAAAATGATCTGCAGGGCTAAACACCACCTGCGAGGAAGTTACGATCACCTTTTTCTGTAATTTGGGTCCCTCACTTGTTCGGTTTCTTGTGTCTCTCCTATCAGAGGTCTCTGCGGTGGAGCACAACCACCTCACGTACTCACATGATAAATAAACCAATTAAAATCAGCAAGACGAGTTAGCACAGGAGGCAGGTTTCTGAGCCACATAATTGTGGTCTGAAAATGTGAAAGCATGCAGCTTAAACAAAGCAAGTGGTGATGAAGGAGTAGTGTTCGACACATGCTGGTCTGTTTCATGGAGTGAGCTGCTGACACAATTATGTTTGTGCAACATGTGCTATTATTATGTATTTCTGTGTCATTCATTTCCTTTCTGACAGGGATACACTGTTTTTCAGAAGGAGCTTTAAACAGCATGTATAAGCCATGTGTTGTATAACAATCTTAAGGGTACGGTGGCCCTGAGGTGCAAAGCACAACAAAGTTAAACTGAATTACCCTGCTGTTTGTACAGAAATGTGCCACAACAACCACACTGTTGGGGAGGTGATATTTATTTTTCTGAGAGTGATCAGGTGCAGGGCGTTTATTTTTCTCCTCATTACAGCTCCTTCTGGGAGGCTGCTTTTTTTATGTGGTTCTGCGTGCCATTGATGGTGCCGCTTTTGCTTCCCTGTGCTTTTATGTGCTGAAACTAACAGTGCTGTTTAGTATTAATTTATCTGGGGATTAATTTATAGATTGAGTTATTGTTTTGCCTCTAAAATGTAAAAAAAAAAAAAGTGAAAAATGTCCATCCCAGTTTCCCAAGGTGTTCGGATGCTCTGTTTTGATGGACCAGTAGTCCAAAACTAATATATTCAACATTTAGTTTTTAAAGCAGCAAATGTGACAGAAAAACTCAAATCAAAATAGTCCACAAGTAATCTTCTGTCAGCTGACTAACTGACAAACTGACTAATCTCATCTATCTACCTATCATAAACATCTCAGAGACGCCTTCATGGAATTTCTTCACGTTAACTTCCTCTTGGTCTCATTGATGAACTGATTCGATTTTGGTGTTCCAAGGTCAAGGTCACTGTGACCTCACAAATACATAATGTCCAGTAACATTGGATAAAGAAATTGTGTTTCTGGTATACATTAACTCCCCATAGGATATGAGCCTGGACAGATATGGATATAAACTGCAACTTGCTTGGGTGGTGGAGGCATACAAACTCAAGGCTGTAATACTAGTTCACTGCGTTTTGCGTGTTTTGCATGTTTTTTTTGCTTGTGTTGGCTGATTGGCTGATATGTTTTGGGATTTATAATCAGGAACTGGGCAGCTTTGCGGTCATACACACTACTTTCACCAAAATGTAGGCCCAAGACCAGGTAATGCACACTGAACATCTTATACCTACTCGGGCATTGTGCTGTGTAATTCAAGGTTCAATGATTATTTTGGTCTGGACAGTTCTGCTGATGGACCCTCTGATATCTGTCATTTGCCTTCCTCCTCTTCATCCTCTTCCTCTGTCTTCCACTTGCTCTTCAAAACGCCCAACCCCCGATGGCAGCTATAATTTATTCATGTGTTTTGCATTTCATGGCTGCCATATCAGTGCTGTACGTTATCGCGTTAGGTTTTGATTTGGTGATTCTAATCCCGACGCGAGTTCTTCCTAATTCAAATTAGGCTGAAACACCAAGATGTGCTAATTTATCCCTCAGCTCTAGCACCAATGTATACCATGTATGATGCGCAATTATCAGTGGCAATATCACTTTCTACCACATTCGGGCTTGCTTCATTGAGACGAGTCGAGGCGGGGAGACACGGGACTTGAGGAGGACTTGATGAGGAACTGTGTCGGGCGTCTCTCCTGAAAAACGGAGCATCTGTGTCAGTTCCTCTGTGGCTCTGGCTGGCCTGTCAGACACTATTACAGAGGAGCCTGTCTCCTGTGACTCTGCTGGGGAGACTCCGCAGGGACGGGCGGGCTGGGCCCTAATCAAGAGAAGACTGCCAAGTGGTTAAAGAGCAGAAGCATAAGCCAGCCACCTCCCAGTCTCCCTCCATCTCTCTCCATCTTCTCGTTGTCACAGTAACTCCCGTCTCTCCCATTACTCTCTGTCCGTCTCTTTCTCCCCCTCCCTTGTTTCTGTCCTCTGCTACTCTCTCTTTGTCTTCCTTTCCATTGTGAGAATTTGACCAGTGTTCGTAAACAGGGCAAGGCATCATGGGAGAAGGGTTTGTCACTTACCCAGACAGGGCCTGACACCCCTCTGTCCAGGAGGTCTGTGGAATACAACACAGTGTCAGGCACAGAACAGATTTGTCACTCGGACGTCTCTCCCCAGGGATTTATTGTTGGGCTGTTTTTTTTTTGTTTTGTTTTGTTTTTTCCGTTCACCTTCTCTGACATCGACTGCTTCTTAGTGTCTGGGGTGTGGTGGCATGGCTTTGCAAAAGCTTTTCTAAAGTAAAAATAAAACTTTGCTGGGTCTGTGTGCATTTTCTGCAGCTCTGTTTTTGCTTGGTACTAACTCCTGTAGAAATCAGGCCGGTCTCTCTGGGAAACCAAGTTTGATATAATTGATATAATGGATCGATATAATTGATCCAACTGTGGCTGTGACCATTATCTCAGACACAGCAACCACGCCAGTCTTTTTCTTCTGTAGTGAGCCATCATCAGGGTTTAGGCTATCTCTGTTTCCCACATGAAAGAAGGTCAGTTCCCCAGCATGAGGCTAAAAACCAGAAAGATTCCTGTTTCAGACTAACACAGTGACACAGGATAAACCAGGTTTATCAAAATGGGCTTAACACATGTTGGCCAGTTTTAGCTTGGTGACCTTTCTCCCAAAAGAGAATCAGTCTCTTAATTTGATATGAAGGGATGGATGTTTCTAACGGAGATCATTTTGCTCAGTGCTTCCAAGGTTTAAACATTTTTCTTTCTACTCTCCTGTCTACTCTATGTCTTGTCTCAAAAGGGTTGTGATTGGCCTCAGTTAGTCTTGTTTTAAGACACTTTAAGACACTCCAGTGTTTTGTTGACGCTAACACTGTTTAGAGAATTTGTGAATCAAGAGAAATTGCTCTGGGTACAGGTAGAATTATCAACAGGAACATTTCTTGAAGGCTGAATGGGATTAAATAACTTAGGGAAGCAAATTTTAAGCACTTACTTGATCAATCTGCAGCCATAATGGATTAATCATTAAAGCTTATAAAACACAAATTGAATTCAGTATTTTTCCTTAATGAAAACTTCATTCGAGCAACAGACACACTGTAGGCTGTTTTTTGCAACACAAACAATTAATGTAACATTTAAAATAATCATTTTTCATCAACACAGGCGCATCAGCTGAATAATGAATGAGAAGAAATAATGCTGTCACTCAAAATCGCTCCTGCTAATCCCATTCAAATGGACAAGCAATTTTGAAAAACAAATGAAAGGAAACATAATCATTCTGCTCGGCTTGAAAGCTTTGTGGCATAAGACTTCACAAAGTCCTGAGGAGGCAGGCTGTGTGAGCCTCTAACGTTGGAGGGTCAGTCTGTCACCAAACACACCAACACCAAACCTAACACCAAATTAATGATATGTAAACTCTAATGCTAAACTCGACAAATATAATGGGATGCCCTGTTCTGTTGTGACAAATATTGGATTCTCACAAGTTTTAACAGTATTTAAGAACATGAGTATAATGACATAGTCAAATGTGCAGTCTCCTCACTGTCAAGCCTTCGATGAAAAAAATGTGTCCAATCAGTTATGCAAGAAAGCGTGCAGTGCGTACAGTATGAGAGGAATGTGCTACATGAAAAAGTAGCCACTGTGAAGTGGTTTGGTAAGAGCTGCAGGCTGGCTGTCAGCATTAGCATATGCTGTGCATTGTTACTTAATATAATGTCTCTAAATGTGAGTGGCTCAGACCGAATACACTGCGTCAAACCCAGAACCTGTGTGTTAAAGGACTCGCTCTCCCTCTTTCTCGAGCCCCCTCACTACCCCACCCCGGTAGCAGCCCGTGTCACAAACGCTGCTCCAGACATCAATCACATGACGACAGGGCTAGCTGACGGAAAGAAAGAGGCTGCATCATCGGCGACGCAGAGGAATCTTGGACGAGAGCGTCTGTCTCTTGTCATGAGCCACAGGTGCTCTCTGCCACCACCATAAGCACTGAGGGGTCTCTGTCAGAGCTGATAAAGCTGCAGCTTTGATAAGTGCGAGAAGGCATAAGTAAAGATTGTGCCTGGGGGTCTCAGCAACTCGAGACGAGTCCTGCAGAAAGAGATGCGGTGCTCAGTGTGGGCCGAGCAGACAGAGGGTTTCATCAGAAGTAGAACGTGCTGGGCGGTGCCGTCTCCGTCCTCTGAGGCTAGCCCTAGTTTCGTGGAGATGTTTATTATTGATAGAGGTGGATGATAGCCTTGGGATGAATTGCATAATCTAGAGCCGCCTCTAATGGATACAGGAAATGGATCAGGCTATCAGTCAGGTCTCTGTGGATGAAGGATGTGTCTGTGTTTGTATGTGTCTCTGTGTGTGCATGCATGCATGCATGTGCGAGTGTTTTTTGTGTGTTTGCACAAAGCCTGGGCAATAGTCCTGTCCGCTAACCATTAGTACATATAGCATGGTGTGGATGTGATTACTGAAACCGAAATGCATCTTTTAAATACACAAGAAGGGCAATTTTTACATTTTAAAGGGTATAAATAAGAAAAGAATAGAAGGTCGTGGTGCTCTCCCAGTGGGGGTCTATTGCACACAATACTGAAATGTAGACAGACAGAATAAAAAGCGCAGCAATCACAGAGGAATGGTCTGTGAAATGTCAGGTATATTTATGCTTATTTATGAGCCACGCTCTAGATATATTTGATATCAGCTCCAACATATCTAGAAATACATTTCATAAACCACATGAAGAAGTTGAATGTTATGTTATGTTCTAATCCAAAAATGTATGCCATAGTAATATTAGTGACTTTAGCTCTAAATTGTGGGTAATTATGGGTTAAGCCCCACAAGTAGCAGGTCAAATTGTGTCGACTTGGAACCATCCTGTGCAGCAGCCCTGCAGGAATGAGCTCCACTTGCTGGGTGCACAGAATTGTTGAAGGTTCCATTTTCACAAACCTTCCTGATCACACTGATATCTTCAAAATTCAAATTCAAATGTATTTATTTAGAAGCCCAAAATCACAAACATTGTTTGTCCTCGGAGGGCTTTACAATCTGTACAGTTGTGACACCCTCTGTCCTTAGAACCCTCGAAACCGAGTCAGGAAAAACTTCAAAAAACCCTTTATGGGAAAAAGAAGAAACCTGAGGAAGAGCCACAGATGAGGGATCCCTCTCCCTGGGACGGACAGACGTGCAATAGATGCCACATGTACAGAGAACATCATCATCAATCATATAGGGAATTATACATGCTGAGTTCATGGGTTTAGTCCACGTATGATGGTATCACAAGTAATGGAAATGAGTCCATGTGAGTCCAGGTGTGCATCCCTAGATGTCCTCATATGGAGCTCTGGCCACTCGGTCCTTCTCTCCACAACACAGACACAGATCATGTCCCCACCAGGCCGGCCATTACCACATAATGTCTGTTTTGTCCAGAGTGGAGCAATATTTTCAAGTGTGCTTGCAAGGGTACTGTTAGAAGTATTGATCATTTGGTGTACAGATTTTCCCAGGTAAGTACAGTAAGTGGCTCAAATAGACCTTCAGTTCTTCTATAGCAGCATTTTTCAGCTGCAGACACATGTAGGCGATAAAATGAAAAGAAAAGAAAATCACATATACAGAGTAAAGGGCAGACATAGTTAATATCAAACACCAGTAGGGGTTCTTTAGTGAATATTCACAGCTTCACCCGGAAACCTATGGATTTCTGGGCCAAGAAGCCTGGGAAGAAAATTTGACAGATGAATATTGCAATTGAGACACTGACAAATATAAGGTTAAGAGGATGAATTTAATAATTTTATATATCAATTAAAATGTAAAAAAAAAAGTTATATTGAAATTTAAATTTAAATTTATCAGATATTTCACCACAATTATCACCATTTAAATGGTAAATGAGTTGGAACCAGAACTTTATTGACAAACCAGAAACCATGCTACAAAGACAGCATTAAAATCACATTTATATCTATTAGCAGACTCTGTCCAATCTGTGTATAGACATGTTTAAGAAAATGAAGACAAGTGATTAACGTAATAAAAATGTATAAAAGCCCATGTGTCTCTGCCACAGAGTTCAGCCTACTGCAGTCTGGGTGGTGGTTCTTTTGTTTGTCGATGTATGTCTAAATTGGCACATGTTGTTGTTGATTTTTGCATCAGCATTTTAACATTTTTCTGTGTTCATCCTGCTCTAATGCTTAGCCAATAGAGGGAACCATAAGCCAGCTGCATTTATTCTCTACCCATTGTACACTATGTTGATGTGGAGAGACTTACTGTTTTAATATTACATAAACTCTGATGCAGTTTTGTACACAAATTACTCTCTTTTGTCAGCTCTTTACTGCAGCTAAGTCTATCATTCTCCTTCTTGCTCCATCTATATACTCTGTCTGTCCGTGTATACATGTCTGTCTGTCTCCACTACTTCTCTGATGACCTTCTGATGTTGATTTTATGATCTGTGTACGTACTTGTGTCGATAAATCAGAGATTGTGAACCCCGACCGTGAACAGTGCATTAGGCTTTTTTTTTTTTTTTTGATGGACACTTAAACTCTCTGTCCTCACACACTTATCAGTCCAGGTGTCCTTTTCCACCTTTCAAAGATGGAACAAATGGAACAGCTTTAAGCTTTTGTGTAGCATTTTGTACACAACTCGCCTCTCCTCAGATGTCTCTACATCATCTATCCTAATGTGCTGCTGTCTGGATAGCTAAGCTGTTGCACTTGAGCCGTAGTCTCAGATTTATGGTGTATTCTCTGCTGTTTTGTAGGCTCCTAAAGCACATGTATCTTTATTGTGTAAATGAAAAGTTTGGTGTGATCCTGTCAGAAATGCAATTACTATTGAAATAGAATAACCTCAATAATGTAAGTCAAACTGAAGCATTTTTTGAGTCTGATGGTCAGCCACGTAACACTATGCAATTGCTCCTTCTAGTACAAAAACACACACAAATTGTATACCTTTATACTACTATTTATACTACTATTTATATGTATCATCTGCAATAATGATGAGTCCAAAAAGACAGTTAAACAGATACAGTTTATCATGAATCTTTAAAAGTCAACATTTCTACAGTACCGCAGTTTCTTCCAAATTAGCAGCTGTACCTCTCTGTGTGTGGCCTCCTTATCCTCCTTACCATACAGCAAAAGCCAGTGCGTGCGACCCACCATACATCTCATATTAGGAGCAGATTTGTCTTCTCAGAATGGAAACACCGAAACAAGACAAAAACAGACAGGATATTTGAAATTATGAACATATTTTCTGAGTGCATTACAAGGACATTTCTCAGCCGCCTCTTCCTCCTGAACAGTTTTCTGATCTGACGCCTTTATCAGCAGGACAGGAAAAAGGTCTTACAGGAAACCATTTTCTGATCTGACATTAACAGTTAGATTTTGGTTGGGTGTAGGCTCTAAAATGACCTGGCTTGGTAAGAATTAGAGTTTGTGGCCAAATAACGAGGATATGGTTAGGGAACAATCATGATCTTTGTCAGTGTCCAGTGTTTTGTTGACCCATCTATTCACTGTGACCTCCTCCTTCTGCGAGAAATGGGATGGAAAGCAAACTGGTCCTCTGAATCAGCTCCACATCTTACAGTTTGACGTCTCCATTTGAGATGAAACAAAATGGAAATTTAGTGTGATTATGAGGCTGAGGGGGGTTTCGAGAAGAACGGTAAAGAGTGAGTGTGGAGTTGAAAATCGAACAGCCCCGTTAACTCCTGCTTCATAATCCTTAAGAGACTGAGAAGGAGTTTGCGACAGGTGGTAGAGGAGGGCACCAGTTCTTTCTCTACTTCTTTAGACGCACTCCATTGACGCACAAACAGTGTCAGACCTGCTCTCAGCTCTGTACATCTCTGTCTCTCCTCAGGTGGCTTTGGATACACTCAGGTATTTCAAAGGAAGGATTTGAAGGCCATGATATAGATTCTTGTTTAGCACCTTAGCTCCTAGCTGGGATCAGTGGATTCTGTCCTCTTGAAATAGTTTTCTGTGCCCTGTGAAAATGTCAAAGTTGTCATTGAAATTCATTCTATATGCCACACATGCTGATGAAGGGATAGTAGTGTAGTGAAGCATTTCATACCCCTGTTTTATGTTGGGGTAGTGCCTGAGATACTTGCACAGAAAGGTTCCCAAGAGTGTCCTTCAGCTGAATGAAATCCCTTTTCTGCAGTTCTGAGCCACTGACTCTGTATTTAGGAGGATACTCAACAAGCCCACATGCACAGTCATTCTCTTGAGATGTGAGCATGCGAGTAAAAGTTGATGAGTTACCCTACTTACAATAGTATCATGTAGTCTTTTGGTTTCTTTTCTGTTGGCTTTTTGCATTTTTACTTGTTGTCTCCCTCTGTTAATTGTCATTGTGATTGCCAATTCATTGGTTTATATGTGTCTTAACAGTATCCATGGGGCTAACTTTAGCTGGCTTGCACTGCTATATGGGCTCATATATCGCAGCATATATCACAATTACAAGATTGAATGGCGCTTTTGTAACAGTAAGAGCTGTCTCAAACAAGTTAGGGGGTAGTGGAAGGTGATACAGAAGTAGAGCATGAGCAGTACTGGATTATTGAAGCTGATACTGATCTTGACTTGATTCTAATGTGATGTGATAACAATTTATCATCTAATATTCATTTTTTTTAACATGAACACTAAGCATTTTGAATGATTAGGGTCTCTTAAATTTGGTTGTTAAAACGTTGTGATCAAGACATGTAATAAGTAGTTACTAAGCAGAATTTATAACCAAATTGTTACTTATAATTGTTACCAATTATTACTTTTAGGTAATATGAAAGAGTATATATCACAGTAATTATTGTGTACTACAATAGTTTTGTGTAGTAAAAATCACTGGAAAATAAATTTATCAATACCAACTATAAAAAATATGTTTATTTAAGATAAGAAAAATAAAAATCTTGTTTGAAAAAGTAGTTTGTGGTGTGGCCAAACCTGTATGATGAAATCCGATTTATTGTTTTTGATATTGACAGAGAGATATCTAATAAGCTCAATTGAGCTAATAATATCAATCTGGCTGTAGCATCAGCCATATCCTTGAAAAGCAAGTCTGCTTTGATGCTGATGTCCTGAATCCTAACAATCCATCCTTGAAAATAACACGCACGTGGCAACGAAAGAGGGAATCATACAAATTGAAATTCCACATTGTTATTGTTATTGTTGTGTGAATGAAAGTGAGTTGTAAGTAAGTTTCCTTTGTGGTTTTAGACTAAAATAACATAACTGATAAAATAACGTAATGGTAGTGGTGAGGCATTGATCAGTTGATCATGATACACGATGACATATGATTCCTGATTATGTCTGAGGTTGGCAAGTGCTTCCTGCATCCGGATTGTCAAACAGTGAGTGTGACCTTTTGTGAAGTAACACTAGTGAAGTGACTACAGTGGGGAGGTGTTGTTGCCAGGTGCTTGTTTTTAACATGCTCCAATTTAGTGCTTATAGAAACATGGTAAAACTTCATCTTTGATTATTATTTGGGTGGATGGTCTAACAATGGGTGTGAGACCCTGTCAGTGGAGGCATTCAGCCCAAATGTAAGTTCATACCAGTAGGCTGTCGCAGGACTAAGAGTTGCTGACAGAAAGGCTGCCACTGTAAGTCCATCTGAGTTAGGGCCTTCTCAGGGAATAGCATCTGCCAGATTGTCTGCATGTGCAGCAGTCTCTTGCTGTGCTAGTATAGCAGCACTCTAAATTTGCCCAACTGAGCCAGTCATATCATTAGCTTGTGATATGGTCTCTGTTGATACTTCTGCAGCTGCTGCCTAAATTTGATGCAAAGTGCCAGGGAAGTCTGTGGACCCTGTGTTTGAGGACACTGTGAGAGTATCTGTTCAAGAATATGAGTACTATTAGTGATAGGAAAACAGCAGAATGGCATGAATGATATAAAAAATATTATATTCACTGCAGCTTATTTTCTTATTCTATCTTAGAGCATATGAGTATCAAAATAAATCCTTGTTCAAACTAAAGGGATTTAATTTTTTAGGCAGGTTTTACGCCTTTATTATTGTTATTGATAGGACAGCCGAAGAAAGACAGGAATAGTGGGACAGAGAGAGAGGGGACGACACGCAGCAGAATTGGCCCAAGGTGGGAATCAAACCCCGGGCCGCTGCAGCAGAGACTCATGGCCTCATAGATGGGCGCACGTGCTACTGACTGAGCTACCTGCACCACCCAGGGAGTTAATGTTTTTTTAAGATGTGTATAAGTAATAAAATCATAGTGACTCATTCATTTATTCATGGTCATTTCTTCAACTACTGTGTTATTTAATTCATTGTGGTAACATACACTACACAGTATGTGTAACATATATACAGACTTAGCACTTTGTCTTTCCACTTCCTATGTCATTAAACTGTCATTTCAAACCCTGTCTGACTGTTTAGTGCCTGCAGATAGCTCATAATTGTCCATGAAAGTTGAAAGAGTGGCTCTAAGAGCAGTGTGTGAGTATATTTATAGTGACTGCTTATTGTGCTGGTTGATATGGTACTCCATCAGACAACATATACACAGCTGAGAGATAAGCATGTTTGGTCTCTTCTGATGGTTTTGTGTCTGACCCCCGTACAACATGTACTGAAGGTTAAAAGCCTTTTGAGCAATCAATGCCACAGTTGTTATGTTCATCGGTTTATTTAGTTCCCTTAGCTTCCACAAAGCCACTACTCAATAAGTTGTGGGGATGTGACCTTGTTGACCTGTGGAGCACAAATCAAGTTTTTTTGTTGCGTTTATGTCCTGAGTCAATGTATCAGCCACTGTATGAACTTGTTGCTGAAATCATTTCATTTTGAAAATTATGGCGCACTTTAAATTTCACACAAATTCCATGATGTGATAAGTACAGCACTGCAGTTTCTCTCACCACTGCGGACGAATACAGTTTATCCAAGTATTTGTGCTATATTTGAGTGTTATTGGACAGTCCCTTCACTCCAGTCATACCTCAAAATTCCACCCATGAATTACTAAACTGTTCCACTGGAACTATCTTTATACGTATTGTCCCTGTAAAATAAAAAGACAAATGTGTGCATGTGCTGCACTCAAGAAACAAATACATCTGTTCACTGAGCTTCCTCTAAGTCTACAGAAAATGAAGAAAACAGTTTTTAGTTGTCATAGCGGAATACCAAATAAAAGGCAGAGAATGCAGTGAGGGTCATTTTTGGCGATCACGTCAAGGCAAAATGAGTAGAGATTTCTGCAGGTATTGTGAACGCTGTTGGGTATATTGTGGACGTATTCACAAGCCAAGGTAAAATAGATCATGGAATTAAATGCCAGCTCGATCCAATGACTGCGCTAATGTGATATCTGCTCTGACAAAGAGTGGACAGGCAAAGTTTCCTCATCTGAAATGTGGTTTCATCGGCCATAAGAGGCCCTGGGATCTCGAAATCTTGGGATCTGCTCCTCTACATTGACAAATATTGCTTCAGGCAGTTCAGGCACTTGGTAAAGTTGTCCCTTTGGGTGCCTCCCTTTAAAGGTATTTAAAGTGTAGTAACCTGGCATCACACCCATGGGGCAGACGGAGGCCACACTGCAGGGACCATCAGTCTGCCGGGACTCCCAGCCGGATGGGAAGCACCTTGGCATTTCCCATGAGGAGCTTAGAAAGGTATCCTGAAATATCTATTTTGTTGCCATCTTGCACCCGTGTGATAGACTGCAAAGTATCACATTACCTTAGACCATGATCATCTCCTAAATCAGGGGCACTTCCAGAGTTGGAGTGGAGGGGTTGGGGGGAATTACATTTTAGCAAAATGCTATTATCTTGCTATGATACAATTCACTATCTCATCATTTGGTTCTCACTTCTCTATCCATGTATTTGAAATATCTGATGAAAACCTGTGAACATACAGACAACAAGGTACGCCTGGCTGAGACATGTAGTGACTGTGCTAAAAGCAAAAACATAATGGAGTGAAATGCATCAAAGCACTAATAAAATGAAGGGTTTAAATGTCGATAACTTCCTGTCCTCTGTGATAAAATGTTGGGAGTCTTTCACCAGTTATACCTTTTGTGCTCTCTCTTCTCTTGCTGTTTGATTCCAGCCCAATGTCGACTGTAATATCTTGCTACATAAGTTTGGATCAATGTGTTTTAACAATGCCACCAGAGAGAGAAATGTGACTCTATGAACTTTAATGTAATGGCTCCACACATATGTTTTACTGTTTATCAATACAAGTATATTGCTATGAGACTTTTTTGTGCAAGCCGCAGTTCTCAAAATGAATCCAAGGCAGAAAAGTAGACGACGAAACAAAATGCGCAAAGTTCAACTTGGTCAACAAACTGCCTCAAATAAAATTGCATATTTATCAGCTGTCCGAGTTGACTTTATCGACTGTCTCCAAAGATATCATGCTTTGCTTGTCAGTGGCTTGACGTAAAGTTCTGTATTTTACTCTGCATATAAACTTTTCATGCAGATTAATCATATGTTAAATGATTTCTTAGGTGTAAATGAGCAGTTTTAAACACATGCACATTTAAAATGGCTCTCTGTGTTTGACTTCACATCCATGCAGTTTCATACAGTGGATATCTCACCTCAGAATGACACCTCCCTGTTGTGCTGTAGTTCACGCATACCCCTATCTGCTTCTGTCTGCAGAATTAGAAAATATATGACTCATTTTTTGCTTGGAGTGTTGATCATTTTTGCATACGTGTGGATTGCAAGGTTTTGGGTGGAGTGGAGCTCCACTGGATGGATGGATGAGTCATTTGTTTTCTCACTTATTGATGCTGATATCCTGTCATGTTTGCTCTTGCTGCATTTCGCAGAGTTCTACCCCTCAAATTGGCACGCTCCCCCCCCCGCTACATAGTCACGCACTGATGCGTTCACTTGCCTTCACTTTGCATCTCTCCTCTCCTTTGTCTCGAATGGTTTCCTCTCATGCGGTTCCTGTTGTGCATGTCCCTCGTCACTACTCCACATTGTTCTCCTCATTCTTGCCGTCGCTCTCGTCCTGTCATCCTTCCGCCCCGTCACTTACTTTTTATCTTTCAATCTCATCCTTCTTACCTCCTCTGCCCCTTCACCCCGCTGCATCTCCTCTTCTCCGTCTCTTACATCTCCCTCTGTTTCTTCACATCCTCCTCTTCATACCTGCTTTTTCACTCTGCATCCCTGCCTCCCCTCCTCCTCCCACCACCTGTCTTTGTTCCACCCGTCAGCCGGTAGTTATGTTGGCTGCTCGGTAAAGTCAGCACTGGGAGCTGCTACGGAGACACAGAATGAATGATGATGGTTTTGCTTGTTTTGCAAGGTTGTTGTGTGTTGTGACCTGGTAAGGAACGTATGGCTTTTTTTGTACAAAGTGCTCCGCTGGTGAATGCGTCGGTTGCCTTATGCTGCGTGTGTGTGCGCGTGCGTGTGTGTGATGCACCGATCCCAGGCAGGTAGAGAGACAACAGGTCCTGGCTGCAGTCTCACAGCTTAGCTTTTGGAACTCAGATGAAGAGAGCTGATGGTAGGCAGAACCACAGCAGCCCCTGCAGGTTGTTTGTGGAAACTAAATTTAGTGACGAGGAAAGAGAATGGGTGGGAGGGGATGTGAGACGGAATGAAGGCAGAATGGAAACCAGCTTAAATGCACACGAGATGCTGCAGATGTAACGCTAAGAGAACAGAAACGTTGGTATATAAGTATAATCAAGTATTATAAATACCCATACATTCTCTTCCAAATTTCCTTTCACTGTCCTCTCCAGTCACAATGCGTAAGAACACGAGCACACACACACACACACACACAGGTCCATCGACACCTCTGCTGTCGCTGTGTTCTTGGTCGAGACGCCACATGACTGTCCAGGTTTTGTCACAGCAGAGGTGTGGGGCAATGTCTGCGACTTCTGCAAAGCCTGAGCCAGCGGGCACATAAGGCCGTGCCATATGGCCCTGGCCAATGGACCCCCTCTTACCCTGTCTGCAGAGAATAGTGGAGGATCAAATTGTCTCACCTTCTGTCTCATTAACATGCTCACGTCGTACTTCCTTCTCTCGAATCTTCCTTCAAATGTCCCTATTTTTCAAACACATATCTCAGATTCTTGTTTTTAGGGGCACCTTTGCCTTTTTATCATTTATTTTAGCTGACAGTCGTCTCAGCCGACTTACTGTAAAGTGCAACAGCTGACATGACGTATATTTGCAAACTGCCGAAATGACACGTGGCTAGCTAACAAGGAACTGAAGGATCAAAGCTGCGTAGCCCTGACAGAGGCTACGACAAGAACGTCTTTGTCTCCGATACGGTCACGTGCTGCGTAAAGACGTGTGAAGAAATTCAAGTCTGTGTGAAAGTTTGAAATCTGTAACCTCGACTCGCTCCCCTCCTCACTGTCATGTCAAAAGAAGTCCGAGATGAATAAATAAGCGCTTGGCAGATAAGTGTCAAGTTTTTTGGTTGAAGATCAGTTCAGTCAGGATGAAGACGTGCATTGTTTTATGTCATGTCTTACTGTCTTATCTTCTGTTTGGAAATATATTTCCATGCCATACCTGTCTAAATCACTCAATTCTTGTGCCTCACCTAAATATAAAGGAGATATACCCAACTGCTTTTAGGAAGACACAGGATCCTCTTTTATACCCGCGCGTGAAGATTTCTGGGTGAGGCTGTAATTTGAACACAGCTGCAGCCTCAGTCTTGCACCTCCACTCCAGGAGACGGAGGTTTTAAATCACCCATTCTCTCATCGCTGCTCTCCTTTCCGTGGGGGAAGAGTGAGCCAAATGCTGGTGAAGATCAAGAGATGGGGTGGGGGAGTTTTCACGGAAAAGAAGGCACTCTTAAAAGACACCCGCAGGCTTCTGCCGGGCAGCTTTCCCTTCCGTTGCATCACGCCTGGCATAAAGTGAGAGTCCCCAGGTTAAGAACAGCCTGAGCCAGATGGGAGAGAGTGTGCGAGTGAGGGGTGGGTGGAGGAAGGGATGTGGGGGGGCAGAGGGGAAGGATAGAGGATGGCAAAAAAGCGCGGGCCCTGCAGTAAGCTATTCCGAGTGCCTTTGTGGGGTTGCCATTTTTTCATTCTCTCCCACTCTCCTTTGAGGGGATTTTCTATTCCTCTCCCTCTCTCTGTCAGTGTCCCCATTTCTTCTTCTCATTCTTTTTTATTTTTTATTTTATGATGTTCTTTTTTTTTTTGCCTTGGTTTCTTCAGGCACTGTGATTCTTTTTTATCGTGCCAAGTTTGTTGAGCCAGGGTTCCGTCTCTCTCTCTCTCTCTCTCTCTCTCTCTCTCTCTCTCTCTCTCTTCTCTCTCTTCTCTCTCTGCCTTTCCTCTGTGGCCGTCTGCATCTCTCTTCAGTATTTTTCTCTACTTTCATTACCCCTCAGTCTCCTTCTGTCTCACTCTCATCCATTTCTACTGACTTCTTCTCCCCCATAAGCCCAATTTCACTCATCAAGCTTGCCTCTCGTCCTCTCTGCAGCCTCTTTCCTTCCTGCATCTCAATCCCTTTGATCAAGAGCCATTGTGCTCTTTCTCTTTCTCCCCTTTCCTCTCTCTCTCGTGTGTGTTCTGCTGTCTTTTTTCCCCCCTCAGCTGGTTTAAAAACAGTGTTCACACTTGATCGTTATGGTGCTCCTGGGCTCCTGAATCGATGGCGTGGTTATTTTTGCACTCCTCCTTGCAGCCATCAGACCTTGTGCGTCTGTGTCTCAGATGACATCCACACTAAGATGCAGTTTATGTGTGTGGAAACATCGTGCACTTACACTGTTTTCAGGTCCGCACTCAGCGATCGATAGGAAAGTTGCTAAATCTCGCCTTCTTTGTTCTCTTTTGGTCGCCAGACAGCAAAACACACAACCAACACCTGGTAAGGAGGAGCAGGACGAATTCTACTGAGTCTCAGCTGGTTAAACCTCTGTTCAGTCCCCCCTCCGCTCTCTGTGATCAACCTGCAGTACACTGTGTTTCAGTACAGCTCAAGTTTAGTTGTTCACATATTTTTCTTTTTCGCTTACCAGACAAGTGAACAAGCATGATTATAGTCATGTAACTCCATTTAGGAAGCACCCACCCACAAACCATATATTATATGTACTTGTGGTTTTCTTTACAGTCTTTTTGTTTAGAGAGAAACCTTCTTTCTCTTTTTCTCAATTTTAAGTTTACGTGCAAGATTTGGATCACTCAAGACAAAGGTTAACAGCTGTCATCAAAGTTTTGTTTATGTGTTAGAAATATTTTAAAGAAATGAGACGATTTCTTCTTTCAGAGTTTGGGTCCACTGTAGAGTCCCACCCTGTGAAGAGCACATCTCAACGAAACCACTTTTATGTTAAGTGTCAGTAGGCGGGATTGTGTGCTTATATTCAGTTCAACAAAATGTAAGAATATTTTATTCACCTTGAATGTGTTTATGCTGGAGTCTTGAAAAACTAGCTGAGGCTTTGTTGTCAGGAGCAACTTAAGAAATGACTATGACCTTTTTCGATCTATATTGTTGAATCTTTACCAGATAGGACAGTTTAAACTGGGAAAGCGGGCTTTCATACTATATTTATACAATAAATGACAGTGCAGCAGGGCTGGGCAAAGATATTAAAAATGGACTGAACACAGAGCTGAGCTGTTATTGAATATTTCAGGAAATGCAAAACATGTGTTTTGGTCTCCTCACATTCCCCATGCTACCTTTCAGCGCAACTTCTAACACCTGCTGCTCATAGATGCTGCCTGTTAAGCACACTGTGAACAATAACTCCTGTACTCGGTGCTCAGATACGCCACATAATCACTAGCTTACTTCACTGACACATAAACATAAATGCATCACAGACTAAACCCATGCATCATGTGACTGACATTAAAAATGAGTGTGACACAGGGTTTAGGCGTTGCAGTTAAGTTTTCCTCTTCACTCAGCTCACTTAGCAGCTGACTGTGTCACAGCAGGCTTACACCATCATTTTAACAAAGCTCCCTTTTTTTTCACGTTTACACTAAAACTTGAGACAAACACATTCACAAACAAATAGCTCAGATTTCAGTCTTAGTGTGAGTGGACCAAAATGGAAAGAAAAACATGCATTTTCAGATGAGCAGATCTCTGTTGACCTGATGGTTCAGCTACGATGTAGCTGGAGGGTCTTGTGCCTGCAAACATACCCAGATTTGCATACATGTTAATACCTCTCCATACTCATGTGGTTTTGTAAGAGCCGTGTAGTGTGCAGCGAGGGCACAGACGGATGGTCTGGCTCAGAGAGAACAGATTCCAGGTCAATCCATTAGAGACTTCAAGGGGAACAGAAGTGTAGACAAAGAGCCATGAGCTCCTTAGCCTCATTCCTGTGGGGACTCTCAAGCGGGCCCCTTGTCCTTGTGATGTCACACCCTGCAGGAACGCATTTTCACACGTTGCCCATTTTTCAGCACTTTTACATTTAATCAGGTTATGCTCTGTGACTACGGAGAGACAATTTCTCTGGACCCCCTGATAGCCATTCCTTCTTCCCAGGGAATAGAGGGGAATATTTCTCAATTGAATAATCACATTTGTTATTCCTGCGGTGTAGCACAGGCGAATCAATATCAAATCAAATGAATATCTCTCCTCCACAGCCAAAAAAAAAAAAAAGAAAACTAAGACCCGGCGCTCCTAGTGCCATCAGTCATCTGAAAAATCTAGAGTTGCTCCGGAAGCCAGCAAACCATGTGGGGAAATGAATGAGTAATGTTCTCCTGTACTGGAGCTGCTATTTTGCTCGGTGCCCTTGAGCAAGTCACTTAACCTGCTACTGCTCCAGCGGAGCAACACAAGAGGTGAACAGCAGCAGAGCCTGACCATTTTTCTGAAGCTATATGCAGCATGAATATGACCCATTAAAAAGAAATCGATGTTGTACAATGTAAATAACTGACTGAACAATCAACAAACACCTGTATTATTTATCAGGAGACACAAAACCTCACTCTTTGTTATGATTGTGTGGGTGTGGTTTGATCAGATTTTTCCATTTTTTCTGATAAATCCTGATTGATGCATGCGGGAGTGTGTTTTCCAACTGAGGCCCACCCACTTAACATCAGTGTGATAGGACGAGCATTGAGAAAAGAAAGGAAAACAAAGCTCTCCTACCTTTAGCAGATATTAGCGTGTCCCCGTAGGATCCCATCACACGTAGTAAGAAGCTGACTGAGAAATGTGCTTTCAGGGACTTTAAAATTGTGACGTGATTGTGTCAGTTCCATGAGCAGATCTAAAGCTGACGAGGCAAGCGTCCAACGGTTCTTTATAACAGAATGTGAATAGCCAGTGATAAACAAATGAACAACCTTTATTTTTGCTGCTACACCAGACTGCAAGTTTGTAAATCTCCAAACTAATTTTTAGGTCTGTCAAACTGCCAAATGTTCAGCCTGTTTTAATATGATAAAGCATCGTCTATCTGTTATTTTCTGCATAAGTTAATCACCGTATGTGTTTTGTCTACAGCGACTCCTTGGGAATTGGGAATTCTCATTTCATTTTACAACCTATTAAACCAATATGATCTAGTTTTAATCTGAGCCATCAGGTGCATTGCACAAGTGTAAATCAAAGACTTCTTGCAGCTCTCTTACCAAGGTTTACTCAAACTTTACATAAGACATTTCACACAGACTAAATATGCTAAGCATATTGTGTCGTGCACCAGAAAGACAAACAAACACTCATCAACCCTTTGCACTTAATCACCCTACACACATTCATACACCAACATTTGACAGACTAAAATGGTTGGATTCCTCCAAACAAAAGAAAGAAAATGAAAAGCTTTCTGAATCCAAACAAAAAGACATTTCTATATCACCCACCTACAGTTGTCTTTACATGTTGAAACAAGTGGTGTGTATTTTAACTCGGTGCATTTTCATTTGGATTTATCTTTTTCAATGTATACAACATGTACAGTATATAATCATTATTCTTTTGCAGGACGTGTTTTCAGTTGAAAATATCCATTTCAAAAGACCACTCTAGGATGAACAAACAGAGAAATTAGCTTGCAAAAAAAACTCTGTCCTTCATGTCAGTTCTCTAAAGTGGCACAATGTAATAGAGCTGACCCTCTCCAAGGCCTCATATACAGCATATGATGAAGTAGTTAGCAGTGTTTTAGTACTTACCATATCAAGGCAATAAGAACTGTCCTGAAAATCTGAACATTTGAGTACACAGTCTCATTGGGGGGGGGGTTCATTGATGACCTGAGCTTTCAGTGTTCATCTTCTTACCTGTTTTCTCTTCTCCCCTCTGCAGTGCAACAACGACTATGCCCCAGTGTGTGGCTCCAACAATCAGAACTACCAGAACGAGTGCTTCCTGCGCAGGGACGCCTGCAAGCAGCAGTCTGAAGTGCTTATTATGTCAGAAGGCGCCTGTCCAGCTGGTATGTACATTTACATTATGTTTATGCGCCCACGCAGATGTATACACAAACAAACACACTTGCACACAAAGGAGCGCAGATACCGATACACCCCTGCAGTGTACACTGAACATTTACACTGCAGTAGTCTGTAAGCATGCAAATGATAAAAAGAAAATCTTAAACTGGGATGATACAGATGTAAATCTAATCAGCTGAACATTGAATATACAGTACTACAATCTTCAGGCTTAAGTATTATAATCATCAATACATGAAAAATGCTTCTAGTGGAAGGGATTCAGTAATTACAATGATTCATTACATCAAAGGAATTAGAAAAAATGAATGATGAACAAAGACCTCTAGAGGTGACAGACTGATGTAATTTTCCCGTGTTCAGTGTAACATGCACGACTAAAATGACAGTGACAAGGATTCTCATTGAACAGACGAAGATTATAACCAGAAAATGTCCTCACAAGAATCTGAAGCCAGCATCCGGTCAGCGGGCCTGTTGAGCAATTCACAGAGTCAAACAAGTTAATTATACCATTTGTTTAAATTCGACGTGTTAAACAGAAAGTGAAAGAAAACTTGACAGCTGTGACCTTTTGTTATGTAATGTTTAAATAAATGTCGAAAAGCATAAAATGCAAATACTTGCCAAATTGTCATAGGTAGTTACTGTAACATTGTTGCCAAGAGGCATGCTCAACAAAGCAGAAAATTGAATGACTGAATCACACATCATCTTGATGGCCATTTCATTTTTTTTTTTTTCCTATTGTGTAGACATTGTGTTTTCTTTTATCCTCTTCAAAGAGTGCTTGAATTAATTCTGCAAGGGATCCAGTGAAGCCACTTTTCAAATGAACTCTTACTGTATGACTGGATTTCTGGAATCCAAGAAAGAATATATTTAGAAATGATATGTTCACAGCTTTGTGTTCAGAAGCTGTTCATTAAATTTAATTACTCTCAGTGACAGTCTCAGTGTATTTTTTTAAAAACTTGTTAGTGGTTTGTTTCTTGGTTTCGTGGTATGGCCATGTCAGTCTGTCTGCTGGTCAGTCACTTTGGTGATTCCCTGACTTTTCATCTGTCGCCATCAACAGGTCCAAACATTAAACCTCTGATATTTTCTTTTATGACCAAATAAAGCTAAAGGAATTTCCATCAGCTTTCATTCTACAGTTTTTAGTTGTAATCCGCAAATATTGGCATCTGAAGATTAGTCATTTAGTTCTCACTGACAGTTAAACAATAAAAGCTGTTTCATAGTTTCATAAGAGAGTCTGATGGATGAGAATGCATATCGATCAGTGAAAAGTTGTTAATATGGTTTCTGTAGGTTGGTTGTGGCTACGTCGGTGAGCTATAGGCAGCATGTTTTCTCCTAGCTAAAATTACTGTATATTTGATGGCTTACTTATATGAGCCTCTGTTAAGTTGTATGTTTGAGTGTGGAATAGCTTATTAGCATGCAGTGTATTGGTTAAAAGACAGGCGACCTTTTTAACTTTCCTGTAGTGATTTGTGTGTCGGTTTACTGATTTGCCGGGTTGGTTTGGTGCCATAAATTTAAAGATGTCAGGATGTTAGGGCAGCTATGCACTAAGTTAACGCACATCTACAGGTGTATGGAGATAACACATGGAGACCACAGGCACTTGGTCAGATTGGTTTCTTGTGTTTCCTACATCTTTCTGATGCTGAGATTGTTGGTAACTCGAAGAAATGCTCACTGCAGTGCTCCCCATATTTTTGTTATCTTGCAAAGTCATTTTCATCGCAAACATTTCTATCACTGCAGTCGTTGCGCATCATCTAAATGGAGGAAGGAATGTAAATACAGTCACTTCAGTTATATGATGCTTGCATGGGAATAGTCTCCTGTTGAGTATATAAGATTTTTTTAAGTCATATCCAATTAAACCTTTCCCATATCAGGGCCATATCACTGAGAAAGAAAAAAAAGATGTAAAAAATGTAAATACAAGTTTTGTTTAAACACTCTGTTGGCTCAAACATGAATAAACTCTGTTTTAATTGCCAGCAAATGGCCGTGGTACGAGCAGGATAGTACTTATTCTGTAATAAAAAATAACACACTCCATAGAGGCAGGCTCCCTCTGCTTCACATCAATGAGTGATTAGGTTCCCTCTTGTTTTTCTGTTTTTTATATTTTTCCTTAACATCTGCATGGCTTGTTGGAGATTATCCCTAATATGTGGGGAATACCCTTTTTTAACAACTTTTTTTCCCCCAAAAAAATATCGTCTCCTTTTCTATATCCTTCCCATTGATGGCACGACCTATTGTTTTCATCTTCCCAGTGAATGGAAAGAAAAAGCACTCGGTGTAATTATCTAACATAATTGGGATTCCTGTTTGCTGATATAGTTTGGTGTTTTGAGCTGCTGAGTGGGCGTCTTCAGTCGGGAAAGGTCAGCCACTTCATCAGCCATGTTTGGAGACCAGTAGCACTGCTCAAATAGGCAGTAGTATAAAGCTAAAGATTCTTGGTCCTAAAAGCTTTTGTAACAGTTATATTAATTCACTCTGTAGTAGTAGGAGAAATAAGGTGTGACATTATTACACTGACAGATCATGAGCTATATAGACACATTTTTACAGTATATTATATTTGTTTGTTTCTAACAGTGTCTCTGCTATGAGCTGTACCTGAAGCACTCTTTTTGAAACTGACCACACCGACTGAGGTGACTCGTCCAATCAAATGGTACATACACTACATGATCATATTTCTGTAACTTTTCTTTGTACTCGCAGCCCATGAAACCGCTTTACACAAGAGCAGGCGGTGATTTTTTTTTTCCCCCTCTGATTTTTATTTCATTAGAACATGTGTAATTAGGTTTGCCCTATGTAATGCGGTTAATCCTATGATGACAAATCCAAATGCATGAGCATATACTTCAGAAAAAAGCATTCCCTGACACCCACGAAGGAATTCTTTCTGAATCTACCAATTAGTGAGTCATGTTGAGAATAATGTGCTTAGTTGTGAATGAGTGAGTCCATTGGCAAGGTGATGTTGTTTCCACGGCGTTCGTGAATCACTGCCTGAGCTGAGATAGAACTGCCGGCTTGAGTCGAGCAGTCGCTGACTCAGTTACCCTCCGTGACAGGCAGCCGGCAGCCAGCAGAAGTCCATTAAAAGGCCCTTGAATGGGCACAGCTCAGCAGAGGGAACATGTGGAGCTTGAGGTGGAAATGTTCCTGCAGTAACAGTCGTGGTGTGTGCCAGTGTGCAGGGCTCTGCTCAGTCACATGTCCGGCCGTTCTCTAAATCGCCTGTTTGTGGGTTGTGCGTGAGGTCCCACTCAAGACATGTGATGGTGTAAAGCCACTGATACGACTTAATAGATCTTTTTTAGGGTAAGGGATAAAGGGCCGTTTCTGTCGTGCACCAAGCGGCACTTTTGAGAACTTGATGCAGGATTCAGACAAGGATGTTTTTGTGGTGCGACCTTGTGACAAACAGACCGTGACAGTGGTTCTATATGCTCCATTCAGCAGCTCATGGTACGCTCAGATGTACGTTTTAACCAGAACAAGGACACAATAATGAACAGTACAGGCCGATCAGTGTTCGTTTGAGCACAGTGATTTCTTACAAATTGTGAGCTTATTCACTCTTTTTAACAGAATGGTTTTAATTGTGAATGCTGCTTGAGTATTCAAAATTAACTTTTAAAATGACTTTTTGTGTGGTTATGTGGTTCTTTTTTTTATGGCGAGTGATTTTTGGTGAACTTTGTTGAATAAGCTCTCAGTGACAGTATACAACCGAGGCTGAGACAAACAAATGATAAAAGACTGAATGAAAAATAAAAGTTTTACAAAAATTGGACAGTATTAAATGCAATATTAATGAAGCAGTGGCCCAGAGACAAAAGATGATAATTAAATACTATTTTAATGACTTAAAACACACAAAGTATCAGTGCTGCAGTATCTTTTTAAAAGCACTGACGTGAATGAGCTTTGGATATGGAGCTTTTAAGACCAAACTACATGGAGGAAAAAGGCATAAACCACCTCCATTCAAGTTTATCTCCTGGTCAGAAGTCATATTCTGCAAAGGACGACCCTGTGTCCCAGTTTCATATACAGGTTTTTTTTCTGTTTTTTATTAAAATACTGCCTAATACATACAGTAATGTGTGTAAATGAACAGTAAATTATATGATACATGCACAGATGCTGTCAATCAAACTGCAAACTGCAACTTTGGAACATCATTGCAAATCAAACTGAACAAATCTGAATGTTTTCCAAGAATTAAATATTTTTTTGTTTTCTAGGCTGTTCACAAAGCTGTTTTACTACACTGCAGTGATAGTTTTAAGGTTTTCTAGCTGTGACTACCTGCCGTATGGCTGAGTGTCCATGAGCAGCACATTTAAAGCATGAGTGCTTTGAACATCCGTCGTGTCGTGTGGCCTCTGTAGAGGATCGTGACCTCACAGCACGACTGGCCTGACTTTATCACACATTGACGGGTGATACATTAAAGGAAATTCGCCATGGAGGGTGTTCTTAAGGCGTCCGGCCTCCACAAGTTGAGTTCAGTGCTCCTTGTCACAGATTGTCTGAACTCTACCGGAGGGATGAACGACATTCTTTCAAAAGACCTCCGCTCACTTGATGTTTTGATCGCAGAACTGCGACAGTTTACTCGGGTTGAAAGCCACTCTCAACAACTGTGGAAGTGTCTGTTTTCATTATGTTTTTCCACTCATTTATTCAGTTTTCCCCTTTTCATGCACCGTATTTCATTGTTGAGTTCTGTTTGTGTTCGTATCCAAAAGGTCAAAGATGGCTAGAAAGCGGATCTCCAAGGAGAACAGATTTTGAAAATAAAAAAAACATATTAAAATATTGGATTTATCATACTGATAAGTAGATAAAGGGATGTTTTTCATTTAAATTACATTTGAAAATCATCCATATCAATACAATAATAAATAGATGTCAGTCATTCCACTTTTGTCTAATCAGTGCCATCTTAGATAGATTTTGTATATTAAGCGCAAATTTAATTGACATAGTGATTAAAAAAAACAAAAGTTACAAATCTTTGCTTTTGATTTGAAAGTTAAACTCACAAGATTGCTGTGTGGGAGCTTTCCTACATAACCAAGTGTTACACACAAACCTTTCATGTTGAAAAGTAGGGCAGGCAGATACTTCTGAAGTGTTTCCTCTCTGCTCTCCTCACCACTTAGCTGTTTAGTTGATACTCTCAGCTAAGCTAACTTAAAGTATGGAGTGCAGCAGTGGAGCATTAAGATATCTGGAATACCAACGATACTACTAACGACTGTAATAGAAAGGAATGCAAGCATCTGAACTACTTTATCCAGGCTGTACGAGCACTGCCCCCAAACCCTCTTTCTCACTCCTGTTCTTTCTCTCTCTCTCAATCTCCCCCTGTCCTCTTTTCCATTTCCATCTTCCAAAATCCCTTCAGCAGCAACAGTACACAATGTAATGGATATGTGTCAGCTCGCCTGTGCCAATACTTGTTTCCTTTGCCGGGGTGAGAAATGTCATGGAGCAGACATCTCTGTGGTGGGTTCAGATGCAGTGTTCATAATGTAACTTTGACTCCTCACTCGTCATTTTAGTGGATCAGTGTCAAAGAACAGGGCGCCCCGCATTGTTCATTTTGAGAACAAACCCCCACGAGTTCCATTCAGTTACTACTGGGTAAGTCTGACATTTAAGACTTAAATCTGCATCAGTGGATTTGTGCGTCCAGCATAACAAGCTTTTAACAACAACGGTGACTTATTCTTACCTATATACCTGCAGTTATGCCAGACATGATTGCAAATGTTGGCTAATCAGATGCAGAGCGACATTAGTCACTAACTGTGTCTGTTTGCTGAGCAGGTAGACTACAGTGGGTTTTTAGAGCTCTTTTTTGCTGAAAATATTTATACTTCATGAACTGGAATCAACTTGACATGTGACTGAGTATATATCTACATACCTCAGCAGTAGTTGATAAGGAAGAGCGCAAAGTATTCACATTCTCTTTTGGATTTTAAATGGTAACATACTTACGACCAGTCTAACGTTACCAGGTCTCATTACGTGTTTACTGTTCAGGTCCTGCATGATCCGTCGCGATGTCGACCGAACCCCAGACAGCTCAGTTCCATGTGCCCTCATTAACCCTCTTGGATGCTGCTGAGGCCAAGAGGCCAGACGTTAGCATCCTCTGCCATTCCAAACAGTAAACAGGAGGCCCGCTGAGGTGCCAGTTTCATGCTAAGTGCCGGCGCTGAGACATAGACAAACAAGCTTTGATACCATAGCTTTCTATCTTAGGTCCCGGAGGAGAGGCATTTTGAAATGGCTGCCGCAGAAAAGTGCGTACATCATGCACAGTGTTATATCACAGAGGTTTGGTGACATCTTACACAGTGCAGCATTTTAGCTCATTACAGACTTTTGTCAGTGCAACATCTGTCGGATGGAGAAGCAAATGTACACTTCTTCACTTCAAGTTGATCTTAGTTCTTTACTGTTTTTATGTCAAAAACCACTTGATATGGAAGTTTAGGTTTAGATTTTCCAATTATCACAGGATGGTAAAACTTTCATATCCTGTCAAAGCAAGAGTGTAACTTCCCTGAAGTCATTAAATGGGAAGGAGGGAGAAGGGTTAATTGACACATTTTGAAAATTTTGCTGACATATTTAATCACCAATTCTGTCACTGTGCAGTCCCTGAGCAACGACACACGACAGAATCCATATGCTACGCTGACTATTTAAAAAGGGCACTTGGCTCATTTAGACCAGGAACTAAATAAGAATCAGTGCAAAGTGTCAGTATAGTCTTACATACAGTACACAGGAAGTCATCAATACACCACTAATTCTCTGTGTACAAGAAAAATCCATTTCTTGTCAGTGCTAATTAGCTGCAAATTTCTCTAATCTAAATTCAAAGTACCACATAATGATAATCTAATACATTATTGATCTGTAGGGAGAGTAGGATTTTGCTTGCTCCCCTCCAGGGAGGTCAGAGGTCAAGATAAGCTACAGGGCAGGAGCCCAGAGGGGATATATGTCTTTTTCAAGGACATTTCAGGTTAGGGCAGCCTTGTCGCCATGATGGAACGTCAGGGTCGGATGATTCTGAAAAATCATGGATGACCTGCGTTGCATTTGAAAGGTCTGTGCCTCCTGCAGTGCAATGTGAGAATGGTGCATACGAACGTAGTTACAGTAAGTAATAATGTGTAAATTGCTCTTCTGTGACGCACAAGTATTCTCTAATGACAACCAGCAATTCTGGCAAATTATAGTGTGATTCATCGATGGTCAGAAAGTCCAACACTTCAGAGATTTCAATTTGGACAGCTTTTTGGTTAGTAAGATTCTTGCTAATTCCTGAGATCCTCCAACACCTGTGGTGAGTAGATTATAAAGCCATATTCAAAATGTTACTATCAATTTATGGGAAGGTCAGACAGTCACTGTAGCCTTTAACGCTGAAAAGACCTCTGTGGAAATCCAATTCAGAATTCAAATTCAGATGTGTCCGTCACAGCTCAACATGACCCAATGTGTGGAAATAATCTGCCTTTTCTTGCTGTGTGTTTCCTGCTGTATCACACATGGGTTGTGTGTTGCGAGCGGATGTGTACTGCGGAAATTAAAATCACAGGTCATGTGTATCGCAGAGAAATGAATTACGAGTGCTCACTGTAAAGATAACCCATTGGAATGCAAAGTGTCTGCCAACAATTGCTGCAGCTGTATCTTCTTTATTCACAGCAGAGGGTGGAAAGTGTGTCCAATGTGCATAGTCTGTGCAATGCAGTATAGTTTCTGGTGTAATCAGCACAGAAAGGCTAAAAACAGTTCCCCAAAGTTTTTCTCTTCTTCTGTTTGTTCTCTCCTCTTTTGATCAATGACTCCAAAACTGGAAAAAATATCTTCAATCATCTATTGTCAATGGAGGTAACCATTTTTTTTCTCTTGGCCCTCCTTGTCTGCTCTCTCACTCACTCTCCAGTGCCTCTCACAAAATAAAATTGTGTGGTATCTCCTCTTTGTGACCCTTCATTTGGCAGACAAGCGAGCAGAAAAGTAAGCTTGTGCCTATCTCCCTTGCCATTTTGTTCTATTTTCTAATGCCAGCCTTTCTCTCCTCAAACCTCTGCCTTTGTACAGATACTAAAGGTTTCTATTGATCTCCCATGAACCCCTTCTGACTTCAGCCTGATCCTTGAAGCTAAGCCTTTTCATGAAACACTGCACATTTAGTGTCCCACATGTTCCAAGGTCACTGAAATACTGCAGATTTAAAAGGAGGTAAGATAGAGGAGGGCAGCTTTTGCAGAAAGTGCGCATGGAGATTTCCAACAGTAAAAGTGCCCTATGGAGTTTTCTTGAAAACAAACATTGTTTCTGTCTACATTCAGCATTACTCATCAATAGGCACTGTGTGTATCCTTGAGGTCTAAAAAATGTGACGTGCATAAGCCAGTTTTTGTGCAATGTTTAAATCCATTTTGGTACTTGGCTGTACTTTTCTATACTGCCTTTTTTTTCTCCACTATCTTGTAGCATCACTATGCATCTTTGCACATTAACGTCACTAATGGTTGATCAGTGAAATAATATAAACAGGTGGCAGGAATATGTAGGAATATATGTGTCGTCCACATGCACATCCTCTTGCACGCATAAAAAAAACAAACAAAAAAAAAAAACCACAGAGACCAGGATTAAAACTCCTTTAAATACATTTTTAATGGATTTTGAAATAGATGTTTTTGTTCACTGAGTTATGCATAAAGCCATTCTGACCTGGAACCATGAGGACACATGGGTGACTGTAACAGAATCAGAGTGTTTCCATTGTGAAAGATCAATCCTGTACTTCTCCATTAATTATGTTGTGGTGGCACAAAAATTTGTTTCTGCATTATTCCGCTCAAAAACTTAGATTAGATTAGAGATTAGTGGTTTAGTTGTTACCATGGTAACAGTGACTCTTCCTGGGGTCCATAATATCCTGTACAATACAATACAAAACAAACATTTACTTACACTACACACAGCAAATAAAAGAATAATGTGTTAAACTTTCATCAAAACAAAACATATGACTGATGAAACTTAATTTTATTAAAATGGAGAATACTGTGATTTAATTAGAATATTATTTGATTTATATTATTCAAATTTCAAATTTAATTTATTTTAAGCCCAAAATCACAAACATCGTTTGCCTCATGAGGGCTTTACAATCTGTACAGTTGTGACACCCTCTGTCCTTAGACCCTCGAACCGAGGTCAGGAAAAACTTCAAAAAACCCTTTATGGGAAAAAGAAGAAACCTGAGGAAGAGCCACAGATGAGGGATCCCTCTCCCTGGGACGGACAGACGTGCAATAGATGCCACATGTACAGAGAACATCATCATCAATCATATATGGAGTTAAACATGAGGTCGTAATAAACTGTAGCTATACTGAGTTCATTGGTTTAGTCCATGTGTGAAGGTATCACAGGTAATGGAAATGAGTCTGTGAGTCCAGGTGCATCTCTAGATGTCCTCATATGGAGCTCTGGGCCACTCGACCTTCTCTCCACAACACAGACACAGATCATGTCCCCACCAGGCCAGTGAACCTCAGACAGATGGACCACAACCAGAATCAGTGAGGAACCTGCAAGACTGGAGAGAACAAAGAGGACCGGGGCTCCGGCAGTAACATGCACTTTACAGGACATAAGAGTATTCACATTAACCACTTTAACCACTTTAACCACTTTAACACTTTAAACAATTTAACCACTTTAACTACTTTAACCAGTTTATAAGCTGACTCCAGTTTGCACTATTACCATATCAATTTGCACTGTCTGTGATTTTGCCATGTCTTTGTTTTATTGCCATGTCTTAGTTTGGTTGTAATCAATATGCTTATTTTGTTGTAAATTAAGCACCAAAGGTTTGAGAGAAACTTTCAATTCCTCAGCATGTCCTGCACACATGCCGCCAAATTGACAAAAATGCTTGGACTTTGACTATCTATATAAAACTGATAAAGGGGTACAAGACTACAAGGCTAAATTTGTTTACACATAGAAAGACTACATTTCCCATAATTATTTGCACCCATAATGCTTTGTGCTCAGTGTCAAAAATAAACATATGTGCATGCTGCAATTATCTGTGTAGTGTGAACATTATGTTTAAAGTAAAGGAATCTTTATTTTATAATTCAGTTGCCATTTGCCATTATTGCTCTACAATTTGTGAAGAATAATAACCAACAAATAGAAGAATAAACTGTAAAACATATATACAGACATACTAAAGAAATTGACTTTTTATATCTATTTGTGTTGGAGGCCTGCCTTTAAAACATCTTCAACCTTTTTTGTCACAATATACAAAGACATTGACTCTACAGTAAGACTTGACCATTTGTATTAGTGGTTGTATCAGTTTAAAAGTCTTTACTCCCACAGGAGCCAATCACTTATCACAGTTCCCTGTTTTAGTCCAGTTAGCTGCAATGTAATACTCTGCTTTCAGCTCCTGATGCTCATACTAACACCCAGACACCACCTTCCCCAACACCTTTCTTCATCAGGACTCCATCTTAAGTCAGAGTGACTGTTGTCAGGCCGATTGATGGTGACTTATCTTCACAATCAAAACAAATGTTACTGACAATGCTTTATGTCCAGACATTTTAGAAGATTAGATTTAGTTCAAATCATTCAGTGTCCTGATTGTACCCTGGTGAAAACTGATGCAGTCTGCGTTGACTTCAGTCATTCAGATGTTAGATAGGATGTCACAGTTGTTAAAATAGACAAAATGAATAAGGTTAGGTGGGAAGTTTGGAAAATGAGCAAAAAATGAGAAAAAAGGTGCATCGATACCAGGTTTTCATATCAGTTGACATGTAGATCAGCAGATTGAAAACTCAAGTGCTAGTTCATTAAAAAAGCATTTATTCCACTTTTTTTACCAAGCAGATAGCCAGAACTTCACTGTTAAACACACTGAATTATTCAATGGAAAATAATCAGTCAAACAAATGAAATAAAAAAATATTTTTCTAAAAATTAGAATTTCAGATTTGCCAGTAAAATAATATTAAATAAATAGTACTTTCATTCTGGAGTTAGTCCCACCTGACTGACTATGATCAGATTTTGAGAGTTACTTTCTCTCGGCACAACTGGCCGTCTGCTGCGCTGACCTCAAAAGAATCGTCACATGATGTCACACAGATGTTTTTATCTCTAAAGAAATGCATTTTACTAACCAAAGCTCATGTCATTAAAGTATCAGGACAGCCCGCCGGTCAGACTCCGTGTGTTTTGGCGCTGTGATGGCCCTAATACTCCAGTTACTGTGTGCACCTCCTCTTATAAATCCTTCTCACATGGGTATTCATATGGAGCTGAGCCATTATCCCCCTGCAGTCCTCTGAGGCCTGCGTCTGGTCTCTGGCCCTGGGCATTTTAGCAGATCGCTTTATGCTGCGGCTCAAGTTACACGGTGCCTGTTCTTCAAAGTGCTCATCACCATCTATTTCGCAGACATATTGTTAGACATTCAGTTAGCTCAATGTGTTTGAGGGAGCTTTAGACAGATTCAGGGAGAAAGCCATGAAGAGGGAGTCATTGACACACAAACACATGGACGACTGGAAACACAGTGCCTTCCCACGGCTCGACCGTGGAAAGGAGCACAGTTTTAGTGCTGTAGAGTGGGGAAGATGCATGGTGCTCAAAGCCCCGGGGCATCCTCACTATTATCTCCTCTCTGTTTTCCTGCACTTCTTTCTTATTTAAATCTGTCTCTCAGTATCGCTTTCTGCACCATCTTTAGAGAAATCTCGTCTCGCTCAAACACACCCACAGGCACATAGAACCGAGCACTCTTCAGGCACACACATCCACAAGCAGAGCTTCACATTAGGCCTAGACACACAGTTACATATGCAGACTTGCACGCTTATTCAGCGAATGTCTGTGGCTGCGCAAGCCTCTGGTTAATAACTGTGTTTGTTCTCCTCTGCAGATGCTGGCTCAGGATCAGGAGATGATGGTAAGATTACTCTCCTCCTCCTCCTCTCTTCTAAATCCACGTGCTGCTTTCTAATGTGTTTCTTTGTACTCGTTGTCTTCAAC
Source organism: Scortum barcoo (assembly GCA_023238725.1). NCBI lineage: Eukaryota > Metazoa > Chordata > Actinopteri > Centrarchiformes > Terapontidae > Scortum > Scortum barcoo. Next base: position 22,665,774 of record CM041550.1, read on the forward strand.
TTCTGAAACTATAAGAGCATATGGACAGACATGAATTGTAAAATCACATGCCCTTAAACGGTGTGTTCAGCATGATTGAAAGTTTCCACATATCATAAAAATCATGAAAAACTTCCAAATGTGAGCATGATGAACTTATAGGGCACATTGGAATCATTTAAACTCATTTGTATTATTAACTCAAACTGGCACTTGCAGGTCACAGTGGTCTACTTTCAATTTAATTGCTATAATGACTTTTTTAATAACTAGATCACATGACTACTTGCACGTGAAAGGGAGTCACTCATAGTAATGAATACGCTGAGAATTACTGAGAATGAGATTATATAGAATGACATTGTTTACTGTTCCTCTTAGCTCCATATGTGTTGCAGCGTTTTTCAGCTCAGTGTTTTGGTTTGATGGCCCACAGCATTAATGTGGCAGCTGTTTTCCCCCCAAAAGCTCATAAAACCACTGAAAGCTCCCTGTCCAGCACTAATCGACAAACAAAGTCAGCAACAAGCCCTTTAAAGATATAATCTCAAAGATTTTCATTAAAATAAATGTCTGTCAAGTCACAAGTCACACAGTGGTGATTAAGACTATGGCCCATGATGAAAGTTCTTGCACTTGCAGGTCTATACCCTAGGTGTCGGTGGCAGCTTTCCCAGAAAAATCAGAAATAGTACACTGTTTAACATTGTACACTGACCTGTGTGTGAAGCTGCACACTGTTTTTTCCAGTCTATGTTAGCGTTAGCAAGTACACGGCTACTACAAACAAAGATTGATGACAGATGGGGGAAATTTGTCCAACTGTGTCCAAAAACACACCTGCAAATACCAGTTATCACCTTCCAAAGACAACGAAACGAAAATCTTCACGATTTTAACTTTAACAAAGTAGAGCATTTAGCAGCTGAAGAGAAGGATATGTATCAGGAGTTGGTAGAGATGGACACAAACATGAACACATATGAACACTCATGTGACTCCGTACCTGTTGGATGTCAAGTAACAGAGAGCTACTGCTGCCTGCCAGCATTCAAAACATAAACTTACTCTCACTGTGGAAGTTAAATAAAAAAAAAAAAAATTCCGTGCCGTCATTCTCCGCATAAACATTTTATTGTCTTTATTATTTCTTGTCAATGCAGTGTAATTCAGTGTTTACATAGACAAAAACATGTCAAAGTGGCCTTGAAAGCGTCATCCAGGAGAGCTGCTGCAGTGACAGATAATGTAACTGTGACAGAAAATGATGATGATGAAAATAAAGCTCTGTGGTGGATTTTCTATCTCAGGTCTCAGCGAGCTCCTTTTCATATCTTCCAGAAAATTTGTGGCCTACAAGGCAGGAAATGATCTGAAAAAAAAAACAAAATACAGTTTGGAAATTGGTCTGCAACTACTCAACTTTTGCGTTACACAATTTGTAGTTGATGTTTTTCACAGAAACATGCAGCATTATTGGCACAGTCCTGCAGGCTTCCTAATCTTAAACTGATTAATCTGACTATGTTATTTTGTTGTACAACTGGGAGGCCCAAAATACAAATCCACTTATAAAGAACATGTGCGCTGCGGCTGTAATTGTCCCACTGAAAATACTGTGTCGGGTCAAGTTTCAAAAGGAATTGCGAAGACAGTGCAGGTGACGTGCGTTGTGTGGGACCTCGCTCTCTTCGGCGCTCTCATTTAGGGTTGTGCGAGTGTTATGTTCTCTCCCTCTCACGGCGGCTGAATGAAAGGGTAACAGTGGCTGTTTTCTCCGAGCGAGCGTGTGGACAACACCGCAATTAATGCTAACACTGGAGCTGAAAGAGATTGCGAGTTTGGAGGGGATGATAAGTGTGTGAGAGTTTATTGTAATATGATTGGGGTTGTGAGCGACTGTTTGTGAATAACTTTTGTGTGGTTAACTAATCATGTAAGACCTCCAGCTGATTATCAGTGTGTCATTCAGCTAAGACTCTAATTTGTTGCCTAATTGACTAACAAGGCTGAGCTCAAACGTCAGAGCAGACAGTACACAGCCGTCAGCCGAGCTCATCTGTCAGCCCGTGTTTGTACGCATGCATATATTTACCCTCGTCCGTCTCTATCTGTCCCCCCGTGTGTTTACCCATGCAGTTCCTTCATTAACTCTCACGCATGGAGCTTCACCAAGCATATATGAGAGGGAGAGATTGGAAAAGAGATTAGTCCCCCCCCAAAAAAAAAAGGAGACGGCAGACAGGCAGGATGAGCGAGCGGAAATGAAACTGGTGCTAGGTCAACCAGAGAGAGGGAGAGAAAAGAAGAGAGAGAAGAAGGGGGGAGAGAGAGGGAGGGAGGGTGGACAAAGAAATGGCCTGAGGAAAGTCACAAAATAGATAACACAACTGAGGAAACAGAAGGCGAATGATTCGGAGATGGAGAGAGTGAAGGAGGGCAGACTGTAATAAGAAGCATGGGGACGACGAGGGAAAATGAAACCTACATTTTCGTATGTTTCCTCTGAACACATCGAATTGTATAATTCAGCATAGATCCTTGTGGCAGAGCGGGGAAAGAAGCACAACCTAAACCTGCGTTGTGTGTTCGCCTTTGGGTTATAAAAACCGACCTGAGCATCTCACTTTGTTTCTTCTCTTTTTATTCCATCAAGTGATGCCACGGAAGGTGGGTCTACTCTCCATGTTGTACAGTGGACAAGGGTCACTCTTCCCAGGAGTGTTTTTCAGCATTTCATTTTAAGGCACCACCATAATTGTAGAGACATGAATTATTGCTGTGTCTCTCTTTTCTATTTTGCTTAAAAAAGCTTTGTAGAAGCATATAACATAGTTCCATCTGACTATTTGCTAAACCCCTTTCATAGCTTAGCAACCCTAACTGGCACAGCAGACCTTTTCAAAACCAACATTAAAAAAGCAGAAGCGTAAGGAGTGGACTGAACAGTGTGTGTTCTAACATATGCCATGCCATCCACTGTGTAGTGTGTATACGGTGCGTTAGCAACAGACAGTGTGAGAAAGGAAAAATACCACACGTACCATTCAAACTAAAAGTCTCTGCCAAATGCCTGTAAGATTTTACAAGTATGTATAATGCCCTTTCGTAATTTAAAGCATTTTTTAAAATGCCATAAAATTACTACATCGTCATAAAAGAAAGAGCCACACAAATGGGCAGTTAAGCATCAGGCTGGGAGAGGGTGATTAAAACAGGCCGTCGTCCTCTAAAAACAAGTGAGGAGGGCTCGCTCTGAATATCCCCATGAAAGCTCATTACCAATGCTCACCTTTGGAGACCTCTGGGTTGTTTAAAGTAGGAGCCCCAGCACTGTCCTTATTCTCAGACTGTCAGATAAATGTGACGAATCGATCATTCAGGAGGAAAAGAGACAATTAAGAAAAAATAGCTCAGGGGGCAGAGAGGGTATTTGTGCGGTGGAGGAGTGAGAGGCGAAGGAAGAGGGCAAGGACAGGAGGAGGAGGAGGAACACAAACACCACCCTGTAAAGATAGAATCATAGCAGAGGTCAGGATAGATGGAGAGATACAGTAGGAGAGACGGAAGGGGAAGGAGGAGGGGAGCTGGCGGCGGTGGAGGAAGAGGAGAGCTGCTGGTGTTTTATGAGCAGGGGAGAAGGTTAAAGAAAGTGGTTGTTAAAGGCAGGTTGGGCTCCTGTTGTGGAAACCAGCAGTGGAGAGCCATCCCGGTAAAATCAAATGTATTTTAATGGCCAATGATAAATCTGCACACATAAAGCTCAGGTCAGCTGTGTGGTTGCCAGTTTCACATGCTCTACATGTGTGAGTGTGTGTGTGTGTGTGTGTGTGTGTGTGTGTGTGTGTGTGTGTGTGCAGCAGGTGCAGGCAAGCAAGTGCGCATTCGTGCTTGTTAAGAGTGTCTTCTCTTGTGTTTGTGTTTTGTAGAGAGACTACAAGTCAACTATGCAGGGAGATGCCCTCAGGACATGAGTCTGGTCACATGGCCTCTTTAGTTAGAATCAGACATTTGTCCAAATCAAATTGTACAGTGGAGAAATTGAATTGCACTCACATGGTCTTGGTAGGGACAAAGGACAACCAAAGCTTTCAACCTCAAAGATTTCTGTATGTCTCAGCGAGTCCCGTTCAAGTGTATTTCTTTTAAGCAGGACGACAGTGTAGAGTGTACGGTGAGGCTAGCAGCACAACACGCTGCACATGTCCAGATCGATCGTGTCTTATGTGTTTCTGACAAAAGTCTGCTGTCCTGACCAATGCACAGCTTTATATATTTAAACTACAGATGACATGAGAGACAATTTGATTCTAACTTCTTGAATGCTGTTATTCATTGCAGCATTAGACATGTTCTTTTTTAGTCCTGAACCTCATGTGAACACTGCCGTAGACTATTAAGTCTGGTTTCTGAACATTTAGGCATGAAGTATTTATACTGTGTATGGTTCTGGTTGTTTATTTGTGTGCAGTTAATGAATCAGTTTACCTCTCCTACCATCTGAGTTCAGATGATGCTTGCTAACATTTGCCAATTAGCTCACAGCACAGCTGCAGCAGATGAAGAACTCATACATTGTGAGAGTATTTGGTCAGAAACCAAAGCAATGGACACACTGGAGAGGTAAAATAAGGTAATCCTTATTTGAACCGAGGTAAAATAAGGTAATCCTTATTTAAACCACAAATGTCTTCCACGTGGTGGCACTAGAGGAAAAGTTAGGATTCATCCTCTGGGAGCCATGAATGTACAAATCTGACAATCTGCATTTCATTCAGTGAGATAACTTAGTCTGGACTATTCACTGAGTGGCTGACTAACATTTCCATCCATATATGGGGCCGCACAGTCAACATGGCTAGAAAACAGTACATGGAGCTGATCCCTGGACACCTCTAAAATATGTTTCCATAGTGAATCCAGCTAGTTAATATATTAGTTTGCAAACCACTAACTTTAATTATTCACTCTCTTTTTAAAATACCTAAATGTCTGTGCTTTCTCTGTGGCTTTTTTACTTTAATATTAAATAGATAGATAGAAGTCTTTTAAAAAAAGTCTTTCAGTAGAACAAATTGGTCCCAAATAGACGTAACTTTAAGACTGGTTAGGAGCAAGCAGGACACTGCTGCCTCGAGCCCCAAAGTCAAAGATTTAAACTCTGTCATGCTCTGTGGGCTACCAGCATTAAAGTGACCTAATTTCACTGCAGTTTCAAAGGGTAACTCTTATCTAAATTAAGTGCTTTGTCAAGGTCAAAACAGTGTCCCGTAACTTATCAGAGCCATTTTTCTGTTTGAATGGTAAAAAACGACTCCATTATGAGTCCTTAGCGGCAGAGGGAGAGCATCGGGACTGTCTGCAGTCTAATTACCAGTATTTATGGGGCATTCTTCGAAGTGTCTTTTCAGCTACCTGATTTCCTTTGTGTCTCTAATTACTTGCCGAGCTTTGTTTAGGCTGAGGCATTTTAACACCATCCTTCAACACCATCAGGAATATTAAAATCACCCTCCTGTCATTCCATCACTGCAGATCATCTCGCTGAATGTCACCGGATAGACAGCAATATGAGACTAGTGCATGTGCGCATTGCATGCATCAGTGTATTCGTGTGCACCAGGCCCAATCTCCACTCCTTATTTTACATTTACTTTTCTGAGTGTTGACTAATGAAAAGATAAACACTGCACTTGCCTTAATTGAAATACAATAGCCTGATTGGGGTAATTAATCTAATGATCAGACCCACAACACTATGGATTTGCAAGCACTTCATTAATTTGAATTAAGGGCGAGGCTCCACTATGGTGCAATTATGAATTCAATTTCAATTGATCTCCCTTGGCCGGTATGCAGCAATGCACAAAAATGATTATATGAGGTAGCACTCCACACTATTATTTTATTGACTCTTCAAATATTGTGGAGCAACATATTCAATCAAAAGCCAAATACTTCAGTGTTGGGCCTGATATTAGCTCACATTAAGAATAATGAAGAATAATCTCTGCTGATACCATCTCAGTCTTTGGCGTGCAGGGAGTCGATGGTGAGGCACGTGACCAGAAGATGACCTTATTTTCCTGGTCCGACTCTTGAACAATAGGAAGTTTGAGCAGAGTAGAATAAAACAGAACAGAGGAGTACAGGATGGTGAGTTACTGAGGTAAGATAGCTGGCTGACCTGCGGTTCCCCTGGTGATTGTTCCATTCGTCCATTGCTGCTTCAGCAGCCTCCACAATGACGAGCTGCCCCAGTCACACTGCTATTGCTATGGTAACCAAGTTAGAGGTTTAGGGAAGTGAGTAATCTAATCTTCCCACTTTGTGGCATAGCGATAAGGCTCACCAGCCCACCCGTGTGTGTGCGTGTGTGTGTTTGTGCGTGTCCTATTTGGTCATTCAATGCTGCATGTCTTACTCACACACACATACAGACCCACACATACACACACACACACACACACAGAACCTATCTAGCCAATATGTTCCACCCTAATAGGCAGGTGAAAGCCGAAGGGCAGATAGGCTTCCAGCCTTGTTGAAAAGTCTGAACCTCACTGAAGTTGACATTCTGCACCAATATCCTCGACATTAAAGGAAAGCTCTGCAGCTTTTATTGTAGAGGTTTGGTGAATCTTGCGTGGAAACAGAAAAGTCTGACTAGTTTTAAACAGTGATAGTGTTAGTTTCTTTTCTGTTTCTTTTTTTGGACAGTCATGGTGAGTTAATTAGCAATTTTCCATCAGCTGACACACCTGTGTTGACCAAGCTCACAAGAGCAGCTCCTTTTTTGGTTTGGGGAAGTGGACACCATCAGAATTGCAAGTCATATGATATTATTGGGTCTTAATCTTGGGTCTACTTGTGCCAGGTTAAAGACAGGCTGAAAGAAGTGACCAAGAAGAGAATAACTAACTGCTGCCTCAGTAACACCATATGAATTACTATATAACCCTGACTGTGGCCTTAAACAAAAAAGCGATACATTTAAAAGTCTTTGTACACTCTTTACTGTGAATACTAAACATTTAGGGTGTTTTCATGACTATACGCCTTTAGCAGAGAAAATCAAAACATTAGATAAATTACAAATATAGCAAGACTGAAATAAGAAAATAATGTACAATTATGTACTGGGTTTATAATTATCATGAAGATTGTTGAAGATTATTATAAATGTAACTTTGTGCTCTACTAAACACTAATACGGTTTATAGGACTCTATGCATGCTGATTCATCGGTGTAACTGCAAAATGACTGAGGAAAACAAATTGGCTGAAATTGGCTTCACATCAACCTGCAATCTAATGAGACATAGTTTAATGTGGCTGTGGTTGCTAAAACTGGATAATAGGTGTGAATGAAAGCAGCATTAAGAATACAGGCTGTAGTTTAACAAGGTATAGTAATATGGAGGCAGGCAGAGCGTTGCGCTGTGTGGTCCTTTACCTGATTTTTTACCTGATATAAAACACTGACATGTTACATACTCTCTTATATGCTGACATATAACCAGGGATAAGGTACAGTGTGTCAGTCCTGTGCTGGGAAATAATGTATTCATTGGTAGATAAGTCTCTTGGGATAGCATCTACCAAACAGGAGCATTACATACTCAGTGTATGTTCAGACTTGAAGCTGATGATAATGAAATAAAGATAAAAGGTTTAGGACCTTGTTCTGGTAAACATGCTGTACACACACACAGCCCCCATTCCTCACAGATTGCGGCCCGAGAAAAGGGCATACGAGGCTTATTGTGATGTACCTCAGGATGGTCCCCATGTTAAAACAGATCTATCTCACTGTCTCACGGAGCATGCGTTCAGGCAAGCGCGCATGAGAAAGGCTTGGTCGATAAGCCTTTATTTTGGCACGGGGATAATGCTGTAATATGACTGAGAGGGATCTGCAAATGAGATAGAAGCAAAGTCGTTAGATCCCTTCATCCACACACGTCCGCTCTCTGCCTCTCTCTCCTCTTTCCATCTCTCACCTCTGTGGTTTTTGCTTTTCCTTCGTCTCTCCACGGGAACGTATCCAATCATACCACTCTGAAATTATTATTAAAATTTCCACCGCCTGTGTGTGTGTGTGTGTGTGTGTGTGTGTGTGTGTGCACAGCAGGGGCTCTGAATGAGATGAGCTGGGGTGGCGGTGGTGAGCTTCAGACAGTATCTGGTGTGAGGAGGGAGCGTAAGCGGCGAGTGGCAGCCGCCGCCTGTCAGAGCTATCAGTGGAGGTGGGTGAAAAGTGGGACGGAGGCTGATGAAAATAGCGGGGTCACCTTTGGGCCAGCCCCTTGCTCTCGCCGGCATCCGGGATTTTATTGTCATATATTTTTTGTCATCCCGAAAATAATGGAACAGCACTGAGACGGAGAGTGGCGCGGGAGGGGAGGAAGATTGGGGGCCCACGGAGAGGGAGGGATGGACAGAGATCGGGATGGAGAGATGGGAGGATTGGACGTCTTTCTGTAATGGCAGGATTTGACTGGGATTAAGAGAGGGAACAGGGGAATCAGGGGGGCACTTTTGGAAAGAATTTGAGAATTTGAGCTGTGTGTTTGTGTGTGTGTGTGTGAGGGGGCGTATTTGAGGAGGGATTTAAATGGCTACTGTTGTAAACTGCCCCTTCCAGTTTGAGTGTAAACTGACGGTCAGCAGTTGTGAATCTTCATGTCTAACTTCAGAAAGATAGATGATAAAAGGGCACATATAGCAGCAGAGTCCCTCATAATGTCAAAACACACGGTGGATAATAAAACAAATGACAGATTGTATCTTCCTCTTCCGGGGAAACCTGCCATACTGTATATCAGCTCAGTGATATTCAGTTATATTGTGCCATAACCATCTGCTGTATACAGTCTTACAGTGTCACTGTCATGGCTGTAAAGACTGTACTCAGGGAAACAGATAGGATGTCCCAGATAAATGAAGGCTCATAATCCCTCATGCAGCGGCAGCGGAGACATCCAGCCGCCCTTTTTGGTCCCTCCCTGGGGATTTCAGGTCATGCCTTCTTATGTAAGCCTGATAAAAAACACTTGTAATGGAACAATAACGCTTGTCTCGGCTCAGTTTCTCTATTTCAGGGTTTATTATCAGTTACCAGTATTATTTTTAACATGCCCAGTTTATTCATAACATCACAGGTTTTATTCACCATGGTGATATGCTTGGAAGATCCCCCCCTCTCTTTCCTTTTCTAGATATTGGATTCCAAGCTCAGTTGATGTTCCTCTTTAGAGTTTATTTTTCCCCCAGATTATTTTCCTCAAGTTACAGTTTGGTCAAGTCCCAGATTTGTGTAATCACGCCAGCTGTCATTTCCTTTGTCAGCAGTGAGCGAGCGCAGCTCATTAGAGGCTGCGTGTGTCTGGGTGATGCTAGCAAAGCAATTTGAGCTTCAGGCTCACAGAGATGTTGGCCTCAATTCCAGGTATGAAGAAAGAAAGAAAGAAAGAAAGAAAGAAAGAAAAAAAGAGTGGATAGCGGGGAATCACATTATGGTTTCTCTTGTGGGCCATTCTGCCAGGGAGAAGAACATTTTCTCATTTGCTTGAAGATAATTGCAGCAGTTATTATTCTGCTGATGCTCAGTTAAGCAGTAACTCGGAGCAGGTCATTTTATATGGGACTTATATTCACAGCTAAGGTGTAATATCTGCCGGACACCTTGTGCCATAGATATTTGTTTATTTGGTACTTTTCTCATCTTATTGTTTACAGATACTGTTGATTTAGTGAGCCGTGGTGGTGGGGCAGTTATTAAACTAACAGTGGGCTCCATCAGAGGATTTATTTTATAGTTAATAGTAGAAATTATGACATGGTCTAGCTTATATAATATATAGATACATAGTTAGAGTTAAGAGTTAAAAATGTGAACATTTGATAGGTCTAAATTAGCTTTACAAATGTACATACATATGGGGGAAAAATGTATGTCAGATATGCTTCAATAAACAGTATTTCCTTTTGCTGCTGTGTCTGTAGTATTTCCCTCTTAACCTAAATACAGTTTGAATCATCATAAGCCAAAGGCGCCATTTGTGATTCTTCTCATCGACAGTGCAAATGAGCTTTCCAGTCATTCTCTAGAGGCCTTCGACAGCGTTGTGCTCCATATGTAAACATCTGAGGGCTGTTTATTTGTTGGCTTTCAACAGTCATCCCAGGAGGAGCGGGCGAATCCCCCGTGGTACTAAAGAGTGTGTTTGAGGGGGGACTGTGCACGCTAAAGACTTTCTGTTTTGAGAGCAGAACTTATAGGTTGTGCTTTGGGAATGCCCAGCGTGGCGGACAGTTTGTGTACATTAGAGGAGCAGATAACATTGAGGGTTGAAATGGTGGATTGGCAGTGATGGTTATATTTACTCTCTGAAATTGCATCTGCAGGAGAAGTTTGAAAGTGCTCAGATTAAAAGTGTCCCATGATGAAGTGAAGACTAGTAGGAAAGATTTATTCAGCACAGGACTCCAAATATTACAATGCACTGTGAGAAAAGGACTGATGTTGACACTTACTGGAGGTACTTTTTCTTACTTATCCAACATAATTATGGGTACTCTTCAAATGACTTTATTTCCTTTTGTGCTGTTCCAGACAGGCAGTCCCTCTCAACTCCAGTAATTTTTTATATAACCTATATTTTATATATATTTTCCAAAATACCACTTAACAACCCCTTGAGTATGTGTCTGTAATGTACATTTGGAGGTAATGGGTCACATCGTGTCCTCAGAGAAGGTTTCTCTCTCTGGAGAAACTTGTATCTCTGCTTCTCCTTTGCTGGATTCCTTCCTGAGAGTGTGAATGCAGACGCAAAATAATTTTTTTTTTTTAAAAAAAGAAGCCCTCATTCTTTCTTGTTTTTCAAAAAATACATTTCCTCTGCTTTTTAAACACAATTTCTTCAAGTTCCCCTCCACTTAAAAATGTGTTTTGCTTATTGTAACTTCACTGTGATGCTTGAGCTTCACTGTGCAGAATGATGTGTGCAGAGTGTAGGAGACATTTTGTGTTCAGCAGTTAAGCTTTTAAAATGAACAATATTTGCATATTTATAGATTTTAGATTTTCAGTGAGGGAGTGAATGCAACTTTAAAATGTTCTAACGGGGTAATTGAACTTAATGTGATCTCTAAATTAAAAATTTACAGGGACATTCATCATTTTTCCACTGTCCCCAGCATGTTGCATACCAAATACCTTCAAGGTCTCACAGATTAGAAGAAAGGAACAGGAAGGATGTGTTGAGTAGCTGTTGACACATTTCTACAGTAGGTGTTGATTGAAAGACCACCAAGACAATTAACACACTTGGTAAAGATTCTCATCTTTTAAAGAATTGCTTCCATCAACCTCCTAAACTGTGATCAGTCTGCTTCTTCTGTCTTTTGGAATATCGCCCTGACACATTTCTCCTTCCAGTGCTTCTCACTGCCACAGAAAACTCAGTCCAAAGACAGACTTGTCAAAGACCATTGGCAGGACTCTGATCTCATGATTTTACAATCAATACATGTCGATAATTAAACTGAAACAACATTTTGAAGCAAATCAACAAAGTGCTTTATAGACAACTTGTTGCTATATCGATATTAAAAAATATCAAATTAAAGCAGGAAAAAAATGTAATTAAATTAGTAAAAAAAAAAGTGAATCAAGACAACAGGCTTGTACAGCACATGCCAAGTTTGTACCTTTGTTGGTCAAAAATAAGCAATTTTGATGACCACAGCTAACTGGTGAACACAGAGGAGCATTAACTAAAGAGGCAGATTTTTATCTTGAGAGTCCTTCAAGTGAAACCACAATGTGTCTGTTGTCACTGCCCTTTAGAACATCACAAATTACTGCTGAAAAAGAGATCAGGTTTGTGGCAGCTATGGTTGGCTTTCAAATGACTACTATAATAATGTTAGTGGAGTTTCGTCGTCATGGTTACAATCACAAAAATAAACGTGGTTAAGGTAGGGAACAGTCATGGTCATGCTTAAAAAAACAACAACACTGACTGTCAGTTGGAAATGACAAATTTTTTTGATCCGTCCGCACACCTCGACCTCCTCCCTGAATGGACTCAATAACAACGTCAGCTAACTCAATTCCTGCATCTGCCAGAGGGTATGTCATTTTTGTGGCACTTTCTGAAGTGCCACAATATGTGTGAATATTGAACTCACATTGTAAGAGAAAAAAGAAACAACTCCAAATGAATGCTTGTGGCTCTGTATCTGCTATGCACAGTATGTAAATAAGCCACATTTGCTGCATTGAGACGTTGCATTTTCTTATCTTTTAATTTCTAATTTTGTTACGCTGCAGATATCTGTGCTGTCAGATATCTGTGGTGTCAGACATTGCGGCCAGCGACCATTTCTTCCATCCTTCTCCCGCCACTCATATCCTCCACACCCTGATATGGCTTCACTCTGCATCCCTGTTCTCCTGGTCTGATCCCCAGCCCTCTATCCCCTGTAGCTCTCTCTTTAACCCTGGCCAATTCTCTCTGGTGGTCTTGTGGACACAGGATTAGCCATTAGCTTGTAGTTTTCTCTTCCTCTTCCTCCGGAGACCAAACCCTGCCACCACTCACCCGCCATCCGGCTGTCCAAGGCTCCTCTCCAAAACTCAGCGGTGTGAGATTGGCCCCCGCAGGCTGGTGGCGAGATTAGACGTGGCACGGTGAGGCTCAGTGGGCAGCCAGCTGACGCCGGTAGAGTTGGTACAGAGTAGTTGCAGGGTGGAAGCTGACATTTCCTGAGATTTTCTGTCACCAATGCATAATGGAGCAAGCAGGTGATGGAGACAGAAGGGGCATTACTGTGCCAAGATCACTAAAGTGTGTGTTTGCCCAATCACGGGGGGGGGTCACTAGATGGGAATGTCAGGAAAGTGTCTGCTCAGAGAAGGTGTGTGTGTGCTCGTGCATTCATTGTTCTATAGCAAAACCTTCTGTCATGGTAATTTTTTTTTGGTTGACGTCAATATACAGTGTATCAAAAATTTCAAATTTAAATGTATTTATTTAGAGCCCAAAATCACAAACATTGTTTGCCTCGGAGGGCTTTACAATCTGTACAGTTGTGACACCCTCTGTCCGAACCGAGTCAGGAAAAACTTCAAAAAACCCTTTATGGGAAAAAGAAGAAACCTGAGGAAGAGCCACAGATGAGGGATCCCTCTCCCTGGGACGGACAGACGTGCAATAGATGCCACATGTACAGAGAACATCATCATCAATCATATTATGGAGTTAAACATGGGTTGTAATAAACTGTAGCTATACTGAGTTCATTGGTTTAGTCCATGTGTGAAGGTATCACAGGTAATGGAAATGAGTCCATGTGAGTCCAGGTGCATCTCTAGATGTCCTCATATGGAGCTCTGGGCCACTCGACCTTCTCTCCACAGCATAGACACAGATCATGTCCCCACCAGGCCAGTGAACCTCAGACAGATGGACCACAACCAGAATCAGTGAGGAACCTGCAAGACTGGAGAGAACAAAGAGGACCGGGGCTCCGGCAGTAACATGCACTTTACAGGACATAAGAGTATTCACATTAACCACTTTAACACTTTAACCAATTTAACCAATTTAACCACTTTAACTACTTTAACCAGTTTAACCACTTTAGACCACTTTTACCAGTTTATAAGGTGACTCCAGTTTGCACTACTACCATAATAAGAGTAGAGGAAGCAAAGGAAGAGGAAGCAGAGAAAGAGGAAGAGGGAGAGGTGCCCGATGCATCATGGGAGCCCCCCGGCAGTCTAAACCTATAGCAGCATAACTAAGGGCGAGCCTGTGCCCACCCTAACTATAAGCTTTTATCAAAAAGGAAGGTTTTTAAGTCTATTCTTAAACACTGACACTGTGTCTGCCTCTCGGACCCAGACTACAATCTACATAATACATACACATTTTTGTCGAGCTTATTGATTGTCTTAAAATTAAAGAATAAGAACAGCTTTTAAAATTAAAATCATAATAGAATACTCAAATGCATTTGTAAGTTGAAAGAGTGACTGGTTAATGTAATCAGGCTTCCTGTCTGTATGTCCATGACAACCATTACTGTTCTAAGTTGGATTCTCCAAACTAGTTTCACCCTGATGAACGTGCACCTGTTCATGAGGAGTTGCACATCCATGAGATGACCATAGAAAGCCACCTGTTCTACTCCATTTGTGAGCGAGTTTCATTCACAGAATGTGAGAGTAAAGAGAAGAAGTTCACACAGTCGAGCTTCAAGTCCTGCTGTTGGAAATCAGGAGAGGAAATGTACCAAATCTAACAGAGTTAGAAGTCCTATTAGAGGAGCTGAAACAATGTAAATTGTGTTAACACAGCTGTCAGCCAAGTGTCATCAAAGCAGTGCACCATGTCAGAAGTGAAGAGTAAATGGTCTGATGTGAAGTTAAATGCTAAAAAAAACTAAAGCAAATTGGTCCATGACTAATAGATTTTAGATGAGATCATATTTTAGTCCCCAGTAGGGGGTGATGCACTGTCTGTGCAACAGAGGATGATAGTGGACAGAGACTTGTATAAGGATGCTGTGTCAGCCTGAAGAGTGAGAGATTTTTTCGCTGAAACACATTTAAATACTACATTCATACAGAACATGACTCTGTAATTGTTTAACCAGCAGTAACTTTTGGGTTGGCCACTTGGGAGAAGTGGAAGTGAGAGAGTTAAGCTGTGGGCCATCGTTTGTAACTGTAGCTTCGTCTCTCCTGCCTTTGTTGGCACATTACTGCCACCAGCTGTAGATCACCAGAATCGGGGGAAAGCAAAGGCAGGATGTGAGTTGTGCTGCCGCACTCGCACATGTTCAAACATCCACATATTTTTAATACAACCAAAACAGAGACCCTCTGTTAAAAAGATTCCTCCATAGCGTTACAGTGTTAGTGGTCAAAACTTCAAAGAGAACCATACTGAAGCTAATTCGAGGCTTCCGCTCACAGAATTAGCCAAATCAAGATATCTTCCAAAGATAGTGTCTTTACAACCAGCAGTAAACCTCCATGTGACTCAGAGGACAAAGACTCTCTTAATTCGTGCATCTCAGATCTCTCTGTTAAAGCTTCATATTACCTTCAGCTGAACTTGTTGTGTTTTTGCATGGAGTGAAGACTGTGGACCCCCATCGTCTGCAGTGTAGCCTACACTAGTAATGGATCTGTTCAGGAGCCATGATTACAGCCACCACCCTCAGCTCTTTCGATGTACAGGCGGTGGTTGAGTTTAGGATTGAGGCTTTAAGAAATCCAAACCTCTCTTTTCATATTTGCCAGCAGAAAATTCATTGTAAATTCAGAATGTAAAAAAAGAACAAATACGGTGCTCTTCCGAGTGCTTTGCTGCTCCTTTCAGGCGATGTAGCACAGAAATGACTGCTTTGAGACTGTATACTGTTGCATTCCATGTGCTTCAGGTGATAAACAGCATGTGTGGTTGAGGCAGCATAGATGTTCAGCAGAGTTTACATTTTATCAATCCATTTTGTGTGAGTAACCACACCAGCGATGTCTTGTTACTTCGTTTTGTCACAACAATTCTTCACGCTTATTATCGTTATGGCTGTTGAACTCTTGCTTTCTTTGCTGTGACCTGAGTTTTCTTCTGAAAGAGCGCTCATCCTTTCTGCCAACAGACTTCCGAAACCAAGAAAATACCGTGTTTAGCAATGCACTTGCAGTGGGAGTTGGGCCATCCACTCTTAAAAGACTGCCACATGGCTGTTTAGAAATTGTATAGTTTATGTAATTGGCTGTGTGCTTTCCAGCAAAAACATATGTTTAAGTTTCTCATTTTCACATCTGTAAAATTTCCCAGTAAAACGCTGCAGTTCTACCTACTAGAGTGACACTACAGATGTCTTCCTCTGCACTCTGAAAGTGCTCTTGAAGTGCATATTTTGGTTTCTTGGAGAGATATACACAGCAAATACTTTGTGCAATGCAAGTGATTGAAGTGCTTCTAAATGGCTCAGAGCAATAAGTAGCAAAATGAAAATGGAGCTTTTGAAACAAGTGTCGGATACTGACAGTCCACGGAGCACAAAAGCTTTTTAATAGCAGGTTCGAACAGGTTCCTCTCTGACTTTCTGTTCATGATGTCTGTTTCAGTATAAAAGCAATGTTTTAGCAGATCATCCTGTCTGCTTGAAATACAAGCCCCAAAATAAGAGTTAAGGGTGGACTGATGCCAGTATAAAGTAAAAGTAAACTTTTTTTTAAACTGGATTAATACCTAGGAAATAAATACAGGCCTGTTGAGGATGGACGACTCAGTTTTTAATTAATTAATAAGTGGATGTTAAAGAAGTTTGATTTTTTTCACCTTCAGCCAAGGTCAGTTAAGGCTTTGAAATACCCGCTATCACTGCCAAAGTGCCCTTAAGCATAGTATTAAACAGCAGTCAGCTTTAGGGGTGCTGGCTACCTAGGGCTGATATTTTCATACAAAATATTTATGTGTAGGAGGCAAAGTTGTATTTTAGTAATTGATTTACAAAGTGGATAATTAAATCAGCTACTTTTATTTATTTATTTCCCACTTGGACCTTTCAGAGCTCACAATCAAAACACAAACTGTATGCATGAATATGTGCTGTAATTTGTCATTTAGACATTTAGACACAAGGACAAGTACTACTGTACCAATGAAGACTTCTATTGGACCAGATTCTCAAAATGCCTTCATTAATCACATGCCCTTGTCATGCATTAATCATAATCCCTGCCTTATCATACACTCAAACATAATGATAATTCTACCCTAGACGGTCTGCACTTTCAACCTTTGTGAAGGGTCTTTGGTTCTCAAAGCTGTAAAGATTCTCACAAAAACACCAAGATAAAAGCACACTCATACACACTTTGTCTCGCTCTGTCTATCTATATCCTTGTTCTCCTTTTCCGGCTGTCATTTGGTCGTTTCTTCTTTCTTCTTAAGGGACATACACAGACGGACAGATTCAAAGGGTCATTTTGCTTCTTTCTAACTTTATTCAGGTAATTCTTTTGGGAAAGTTATGTCTCTAGCATATGGGCAACAATGGCTTTTAGTAGATCTATATACTGTTGTAATGACGAGCTACTCAACAACCAAACAATGGCTACTTGTATTGCCGTTGGAAAGCGCTTCAAACATTGCCTGCATAGTCAAATTAGCTCTGAGAGCCATGCTAGCCATGACAACCACAGCAAATGACACAGTATATATTCACTCTGCTTGTCAAGTGTAGCATGGCTTGGCAGAAACAATCATTAGTCAGCTGCTTGTTCATTTGCAACCTGCAAGGAGAGGGATCGGGGTCTGCGGTGTTGCCAGATGAACAGCAGGACTTGGATAAGCAGCAGAGTATAGATGGACTTTCCTTAGCTTCCAGCTGGGGCTGGATGTTTGGTTGAGCCATAAACCTATTCAGCAGCACCAGATTGTCAAAATTATCACCATGGCCAGCCGTGTGGAGAGCAACAAGTAGAAATGACAGAAACCCTAAAGTCCAGTCCAGTTTGTAGGTTAGCTTGCACTCCACGTAGCCTTGATGCCACAGTGTATTTGTGCATTAAGTGAAAAATACACTGCCCTCAGGTGTCCATATTCTCAGGTAAATTGGTATGTAGTACTCTAATTGTAACATATGACCTTGTGCCCTTGTCTCCCAGCTTATACTTCATATAATGCACGGATATAAGAAGTGGGAGCAAACTTCCCATACAGCCTTCAGCGAGAAAGCAAATCAATTTCCTGAAATGTCAAACTATTGCTTTCCATCACATTGGAGACATATGGGACAAGTGGACAAACATTCTGGGGGAAATACCAGAACATGAAAGACCTAACCATCCATTCTGGAAAAAAAACTGTGTGGATGCTCCTAGGATGACTTCATTTTTGCTCTCTCTCTTTGAAGTTTTAACACACAGTCAGTGTAATGAAGTGTGTCTCAGTACATATCCACTGAAGGTCTACACCGAAGCAAAGGTCAGTGTGGGCTATTTGTGGCCCACAGTTACCATATTGGATGTTTTCTGTAGAAGGACCACTCCACAAACAAGAGCAAATCACAATTTCCCACAAAGGTGACTAGAAAAAGACAGAGTCAGAGAAAGAGAGGGTTTCTATTGCTCCCTGCCAGCTCATTCCTGTACCTATATTCACCACATTGTGCTGGGAGAATAAATATGCCAAGGTTAGAGAGGCCTGGCTGCCAGCATGAACTGAGAGGGAGATTAATTGAATTTCCAACGAGCATGCTGATGTGAGATATAGATAGGAAATTCAAAATCCTTGTGAGCTGTGTGTGTGAGGACAAATAATGGAGTAATGGAAGGAGGGAGAGCCGGACAAAAAGAAAAACATCGGCCAAATAATGGCGATCCGTTGCATTGCTGCATTTTGATGCCTCGGTGGTGTTATCTGGCCCTTTCATATAGAATTAAATAGACTTGAAATAAAGCAGAAACAAAGGCAAGACTGATTTAGTGTGTGGTTGATGAAAAAAAAATAATTTTTCCAGCTTAATAGACAGTGAGTGCTGTGGGCCAGAGCTGTGGCTTTGTCATAATGCATTAGTAAAATCAAACTTAAAATAGATGGGTGTCCTCTTTAGGGAAGAATGGCCTGCACTGCTTTCTCCCTGTGTTATTTGAAGTCCAATGTGACTTGCTTTAGGCTAGTGCAGCGTATTTCCGGATTATAACAGGAATCAGACACAACACAGGAAGCGACTGTTCAAAATAAGGGCCATGGCTAATATAGCGAAAGGCACAAAAGCTGATTCCACGCCCTGTTGTTGGCACAGCAAGATGATTTTTGCACAACCCTGCACTGTTCCAAATTCCTGATGTTCAATGCTTATTTAAAAAAATCTAGTTTCTAATGGTATAGATCAACACCAGTATTTATAGTGACTGGTGTTTCTCTTGTAAAGGCACATGACTAACTGAAGGACTATATAATGGCACAACCCCAGATACCTCGCTGATCAGGAGCGACAGCAGATAACAGGAAGAAATCATGGGTGACTTTGATGGCCTGCTATTGGAACTGGTCTGGTCAGAGCTAAGTCAGCTGTTCCACCTGTTTCAAGTCTTTATGCAAAACTAAGCTTATCATCTCCTGGCTCCATAGCTGATGTACAGACATGAGAGTAGTATCGATCTCTCATCTCACTCTCAGCAAGAGAGTGAATAAGCATATATCCCAGAACTCTTCTCATCTGAACTGGCACCAGTTTTAAGAAGTGTCACACCTATCCAGGACATAATCAAGCTTCCTGAGGAACAGTACATTTCTCTAGATACCAATGGCGCTCACAATTTGGTGTTAAATCACTGACACAGCTATGTGCTGGTCAAGAAGTAGACACAGGCTGTACTCTGGTCTCACTCATTTAAAATTAAGAATAAAGAAAATGGGAAAACTGGAGTTGAAAGGCCACTTCTCCTAAAGTTTTTTGAGCAACCTGGATGCACTTTTGCAGAGCTCTGGTTGACTGCAGGTAGGTGACAGGACTGAAAGACAGTCACCAAGCCATTCAGGCGAGAGGAGAACAGAATGCAGAGTCTAATCCTCTCAAAGCTGGGGAAGATAAAGTTTAAAGCCATAACTCCGACTTTTAATCCATTCAGAGAGGCTCTGACCCAGTTGGGGACCTTGTCCATGGATTCATCAACAGCTGTACAGTCAGTACCTGTCGTAGTTGTACCTGGCTGCAGCTGGACCCAGGTACTGTGGGATTTGGGGCAGTGAGTCAGAGGTCACTGTGTTAGTGTTGTGCTGATAGTTTGAATCTAAAATGAACATTGCATTAAGAATCTGAAAAATGGACTTTTATTGGCTTGTAGACAGGGAGGATTTTAGACAAACAAGATCCCAGATCCATCCCAGAGAGCAATGAAGGAAACAATACATTATTGTCTGCTTTTGCACATGCACATACAGGTACATGCAAGCAGTCAAAATGCCCTCAGCCTTTTATTTCTTATTTGCTTTATTGTCAGACAGAAATGTTTTGGGTCGTTGATGGGTTTGATTGGGTCTTGCTAAAACATAAAAGCAAGCCAGTATTAAATCCAGCTTGGTGAGGACATGATCTGAGTGATGGTGTTATGCACTCATTGCAGCTCATCATCATCCCTTCTTTGCTCCTGCTTCTATTATTTGGCTGTGCAGTTATGAAGAAGGATATTTATAATCAATCTTTTCTTAATGAGAGGTCACTCTCAGCCACCTATTAGCTGGACACTGGAAAGCCTTGCTATTTCGCTTGTCAAAGTTCAATTAGATTGAACCCTGCACAAGGCGAACGCTCTCTGTTCCCTCACTTACAGCGATGGAAGGCAAATTCTGATCTGACCGAACCTTCAGTCAAGTTAAATGAACTCCAGCAGTCCAAATCTTTTTTTTTCCAGTGGAATGTAAATTAAAAGTGATTTGTGTCCTTATTTCCAACCTCTTAAGACACTGCTTGATGGGTTTAATGTTGATCACAGGAGTACATAGAGTGAGTTTTGTGTTTCCCTTCCAGTGCCCACCAAGCATTGTGATAGTGTCATTATTCACATCACAGTCATTATTGCCCCGTGCCTGATTCATTTTGTCATCTGCGTCACTGGAACAACCGCCCTTGGCTCACTTTTTGGAGGAGCTTGGCTTCTCCTCATCGGCCTTATGGCTGACAAATGACTTTGTGAAAAGCGATATGGCCTCCTGTAGGAAAAAAAAGAATAGAAATTGAATCCTGGCCTCTGTCGGCAGTCTCATCTGTCATCTTTTCAATATTGATGTCCATTATGTTTATGGATTATTTGGCTGTCTTCTGTTCCCTGGCCCGGCTTGCCCTGTCAGATCGGCCACTCGGGGCAGTGGCCCGTAGATAATGCCATTTTGATTGATGGGTTTCATAGTTTAATTGTCAGCACCATCTTCTCTTAATAGAGCCTCCCACGCAACTGAAAGACTACATCTTAGATGAGTCAGAGTTCAAACTGCGTGCACCGCTTGCAGTGTGATGTGGATACACTGTGAATGTACCATAGATTCAGTATCATCATCCCCGACCATTATCAGCTACCTGGCTCATGTTTATTGCTTCCTGTATCACCTTTCGTGGATCGCATGTCCATTTACGGGAAGAAAACAGCCCTCGATAAGATTTATCACACCTGCCAATAGACATAATTTTGTTTTGCTGGCATGGTGCAGTTATTCTGTGGGTTGTACACGTCTGTGGTCTTTGGGAACAGTATAAGGAGCAATTTATTACACATAGCTAAAACTAGTGCAACAGGCCTGAACCGTCATGAAGGTTATAATGATTCATTTTTGTTAGAACAGTTTTAGACTGTGTTGATTCAATTTACTGGTGATTTTGCAAGCGGTAGTTTGTGCTGCTGTTTTATTGTCGTGAGAGTGAGAGGTGTTTCTAATGTTTTGCTACCTCATTTGTATCACTGAGAGTAGGCTACAGCAGACTGTCTGTGGGGTGTTTCTCTGTCCTGTTGTGCTGCATACGATGTTTCTATATGAGTTCATCTGTAGTGACGAATCCTATCATTGAATCATCAAATGTCTTTGTCAGTTTGATTGTACTTCACTAATTCTCCATGTGTAATATCCATTTCAGTGAGGATTTCATGTACGTTACAAAAGACATATTATGACATTTAACATATGGCAAACACATATGAAGCCAACAGATCAGTAAAATGCTCCAGGGCATTACGTCTGTTTATGTCTGCCAAAAAATGAAAGAATCGGTGAGAAGTGTCTGAACCCGGTGTATCAGTAATGATTGTGAGCCATGTGGGGTTTACACTGAATCTGCCTCAGTGACCACACACAGCCATGTGTAGGATTTATCAGCCCATGTCTCTGTCCCATTCCTCTCCTCTCCTCTTCGTCTCTCCCTAGAGTGTTTGCAACCAAGGTCGCAGTGGTCTTGCTCTGTTTTCCAGGGGTGTGTGGGCTCCATTCATCATCCGTATGATAGCCGCATGCTAGAGTGCCCTAAATCTCCTGTCTGTGTTTGGGGGTGTGTCTGTGTGTGTGTGTGCTCACTCAAAGAAATTGTCTCTTGTTCTCTCCGTATGCTCGCTCAAATGAATGATCTCCCCTCCTGTCTTTCTCCCTAAAACTCCCTTTTTGTTTCACTGATGTATCTACATGCCTGCGTCCTCATGCATGCAGTATGCTATACTGTATTCAGTGCAGTAAAGTTAGAATATTGTTATATACTGTATCGTACCTGCACAAGATGAGATAAGTGTGGGGAAGAAAAGAAGGCAGACAAAGAACAAGAAAGAATGGACATAAACAGATGTAAACATGTGGTGAACTGAATGAGACGGAGCTGAACATTTTTAACTTTAGTGTGTGTCAGAAGTGTGCATTATGTCCTTCATGACTCCAGTTTGTGAATGCATGGAGGCAAGAAGAAAAAGGGAGTATCCTGAGGGAGAGTTTTGAGATCAGTGAGCTAGCAAACAGTTCCAGCTAACATCTGTGAAGTCTGTACTTTGGCTGTAACGTTGGAGTTGTTGCCAGAAAAATGATTGATCAGCTTTTAGACCTTCTAGATGAAGTTAACCTAAGTTATTATCAACTTTTTTATGTAACTTCTTAGTATTCACAGTAAAGAGAATGAATATTTGACAGAATCATTACTTACTTTGAGTATTATATTTTATATTTCTCCTTAAATAATATTATTTTCAACTAATGAGTTTTCTATATGATATATATCGATATGGTTGTTTGCCATATCATCACCTATATCTTGTTTTTTAATCTGCCTTGCACAGTGGCCGCCCCTTGGTCTATTTTAAAACTTATAGTCGCTGAACCAGTCAACCAGTGCTTGTTCTCACCAGAGTAACTCCAGCCAGCTGCTGTACTTAAATGAGCTCAGAGCTCGTCACGCTGTTGTCCTCCCACACTGCAAACCTTTTCCCATTTTCTACGGGAGAAGGCTGGTGAGTTGGTGGCAGGCGTCTCCGGTGGAGTCTCATGTTTAAATGCAGAAGTCATCCAGTCGAATTCTGTTGTGCATGCGTGCATATTTACAGCGTGCCCCGGCTGGAGACACCAATAAGGAGATTAAAGACACTCTTTAACCCCCGGATCAAGCTCCACAGAACCTTTTGAGAATGAACCACCGTTTTTTTTTTTTTTTGTTTTTTCTGCACCTCTGTCGTTTTATCTATTATCCTGCTTATCCCTCCCCTTTAACTCGTCATTTTCACTCTAATCTCTTCTTCTCTTCCTAGTAACTTAATCTCAACCTCTTCTCGCCTTTGCTCTCCCGTCTTCTTCCCTTTCCTTCCAGTGAAGTCGCACAAAAGCCGCACTTGCGTAGAGAGAGCGTTGTGTTTATTAGAGTGACCTGCTTGAAACAAAAGGAACAAAGGAGAGGGGGGATTTGGTCGAGATGAAGGTGAGGCTAGGGCAGCAGTCACGGAGGAGGCCAGTCGACCGGTCTGGTCCAGGCGAGGATCGATATTAGGTGATGTAGGAGCTGGTGGGGGGCGATTGCGGAGGCAGTAGAAGGGCTAATCATTTCAGTCATTACCCAGCCGTGTCTCCTGATTCCAGGGATTAGCAGACGCAGAAACAGGGGAGGTGTTGTGTTAGTGCTACAGGAGACTCTATCAGGGATTTGAGGAGTGGAAAACACTGCCTGTCCCCAGCCGCCTTTGGTAATTGTGCCTGCAGTAGCGTGTATGGGGATCTGGGGGAGTGTGTGTGTGTGTGTGTGTGAGAGAGTGTTCAGATGTATTGGCAGTAGTGTTAGGGAGAAAAGGACAGAAAGAAGAGGGAGAGGGGACAATGTTGGCATTTGTGTCGTGCATGTACGTGCACACATGTAAGAAATACGAGCAGGCATTACAGAATCATGTAGTCTCTCTCTGTCTCTCTTTGTCTTTCTCTCTCCTGTCTCATAGCCGAGGAGAGTCGTGGGAGAGCTTACATGATTGCCTGCCCACAAGCCTTTATGCGGAGCTGATCATTTGACAGAGTACGGAGCAGCTCGAGAGACCGGCTAGCTCCGGTGCCCGCGAGAGCCCTGTGAAAATCTCACACGCCACAACATAGACGACGGCTGGAAATAAGAGAAATTACATTTGCGTCAACGGTCAAAGAGTCACAACTGGCTAATTCAGCGAGCTGCAGTCCGGCAGCATCAACACCACCCGAAACCCAGACGAGAGACTAAAACAAGCCCATATAATTGAACTGTCATGCCCAGCCGAACAGCACTGACATTACGCGTTGAAGGTATATGAATGAAGACGCAGCGATTTGCACGTATCGCTCGCATTACTGAGTTTTAAAAGGGAACTTCACCAATTTGACGCATGAAAATCAGTTTGCTTGTCATGAAGAGGAGTGCTCAGCCTGTGAACAGTGCTGTGAGTTGTCTCCTGGGGCTCGGGAGGAAATGATGGAGAGAACACGTTTATAATAGAAAGTCTGCCTTATAAAATGGGGGCATAGAGTTTGAAAGACATGGACGTTAACAGGACAGGGTAAGGTCTAATGAATAAATGCTACTGAGCTACATTATGGTAAGTGTAGGATCTAGAGTTTTAATTGTAATAAACATCACCATTAGTACATAAGTCAAATTGTTTTTCTGAGCTCGTATTATTTTGAGATGTCTTGCTTTATTCTGTGCCAAACAAAAAATCAATTTTCAATATTTGTCTGCGAATAGGGAAACCTTTTGGAGAGAATATTGGAAACAAACAGAGCTCCAGTGAAAGTTAGATTAGACTCCACACTTATATACGTGGACACTTGCAGAAATGGTTTTCGCACTGATGTTTAAGCTCTATTGGTGGGCCATGCGCCAACGCAGCTTCACACCTTGTAGTCTTGTCAGTCTTGTGACCTGAAGGTAAAGCAAACCAGAGCTGTGAATACAAAATGTACATCTCGCCACCTGACTGCAAATGTTCAGCATTCAGACGTCATGCAGCTCCGCCGCCGTGGCTGCCTTCCAACACCTGCAGCTTCAGACACAGCTTCAAAAGGGGGAAAAAAAAAACCCACCGAAAGCAATTGTTTGAAAGCAGCTTAACATCCTCAGCAAAGGAAGTTTTCGCTCTCATAGGCTGCATTGTGTTTTTGGACACAGGCAAAAGAGGTGAATGAAGCTGTCGGGATAATCTGACCCCACAGCCACAAAATCCAAGCTGAGAGTTATGGAGGAGGCAAGTCAAACGCTAACTAGATGCAGCAGTGAAAGACAGCGAAGTAAAGTTATCTGACTTTGACCTTAAAAATAAGAGTCAAACCCAACTTAAGCTCGGCAGCGGAAAATCAGGTTAAACCTCTCTACCAGAGTTCTTTCCAATTCATCCAGCGTGTCGCCAGGGATCACAAGAAATAACAAAAGTTTCAGAAGGGAAAATGAAAGAGGCGACACAGGGGAGCAATGCGTGGTGGCAGCAGTGTGGGTGTCTGTACATGTGTGTGTGTGTGTGTTGGAGAGATTAAAGATATGACATGGGGAAATGATGCCAAGTTCCACCTCTTCGTCTTCTTTTCCGAAGTTGTCCTCGTGGGCCCTGGTAAGTTTAAAAATAGAGCTTTTCTAATGGAGAGGAGGGCCGAGGGGAAAGAGAAGAAGAGTGAAAGCGTGCCGAGACTTGAGGAGAGTCCTCTGTGGTGGGAGAATGCAATTTGAGATTGGCCAGATTGCTTTTTTTTCTCTCTCTATCTCTCGCTCTTTCTCTCTCTCTCTCTCTCCCTCTCCCCGTCGGCTGCTCATGAGGCGTGATACGCACCGGCGGGGTCCCTAAGCCGCCATAAGCCTGACGCCAGTACCCACACCGCCGCCAAGAAGTCGTTGCACTCACAGCGCGAGAAAATCAGCGCGATGAAATAAAAGAGGGACTCCAAAGAGATCAGCTGGGATATTGGGAGTGATAGATGAGAGTCAGGCGAGGAGTAGAGGAGGGTGGGGAAAAAGGGGAAGGAGTGAAAGGATGAAGGGGATGGCTTCGGTGGGATTATGCCGGGATATGGCAGAATGTAAATGCACTTGAGCGGGCCAAGGCTGATTTCTCACGGTCACATTGCATTGTTAGAGGGGCATTGTTACGGGCCTGCGTCACAGGTTTGTCCTCCCTGTGAATGAACCGGCGGGGTTTTTAGACAAATACAATCTCAGACAGGAGATGTTCTGTTGCAAATCCGCCTTGGACGAAACAGCCGTTGAACGTCGTCCTCTGTCTCTCTTTGTCTCTTTCAGGAGGGGAGGGCTCAGCCGAGGCGGGGCAGAAGGAAACGTCCACCTGTGATATTTGCCAGTTTGGAGCTGAGTGCGACGTGGACGCAGAGGATGTTTGGTGAGTTTGTGCACACAGACGCACCCACAAAATGGCCATCTCTCGTCAAAGCCACGAGACACCGGTTGACCCTGACACATAGACTCAAGCCAGTTTACGAATACGAATACGAACAACTTTATTGATCCTGAAGGAAATTGTTGTGCCAGAGTACAGGAAAAAATATAACAGTAATAAATAATAAAAATAAAAATTGTCTAAACAGTAAAATAAGAGAATATAAAAATAAGAGAATAAGAAATACAAATGCAACTATAAAGTGTCTTAAGTAACAAGATATGATAAGGAGTGCACAGGAGTTGCTGTATAAGTGAATGAACCAGATTGAGACATTTGCATTGATGATAAACTATTTCCAAGAAAAAAAAGATACTGCACATGAAGAATATTGCACATAAAAATAATAGACTATTGTATGAATATACTATCACCTATAAAACTATGCCAGTGTACATATTTACACATAAATAGAATAGAAAAAATATTGCACATGTTATGGTTATGAACAGATATATACAGATATATTGCAATTCTTATTTACAGTAAGGTAAAGAAAAGTAAAGTTGAAAGGAGAGGAAATATAGAGTCTGATAGCTTCAGGTAGGAAAGACCTCCTGTGGCGTTCAGTGGAGCTCCTCTGTGGTCTCAGTCTGGTACGGCTGAAAGAGCTCCTGACAGGACGTCAGTGTGGCATGCAGGAGGTGACAGACATTGTCCGTGATACTGAGGAGCTTCCTCAGCATCCTCCTCTCAGACACCTCCTCCACAGACTCCAGTTCAACTCCCAGGACAGATCCAGCTTCTCCTGATGAGCTTGTTGAGTCTGTTGAGTCTTGTTGAGTCTTGTTGAGCAGTTTGACATCTTTTAGCATTTTCCATCAAAAAATACCCTCTAGATTTGTTACTTGAAACAGTTTAGTAAGTTTGAACACTAAGAATGTAGATTAGAACGATCCTTTATACTGCACACCCCCGCCGCTGAACACCCACTGAGGTTTAGTGCATGGTTGACCATTTCATTTAACCTCAATTACTAGAACAGGGCACAGAGAGAAAGGAGATTTTCGCTTATTCTGGAAATCCAATTACTATCCTGGACATGGCAATGTCAGGCCAAAAATGACTTTGGCTCACTGAAGGAAAACTAGTTCAGTGAAGGAATAACGTTTGTCATAAATTTAACCATTTAATGCAAGTGAGATGGATGCGCGACACGTGTTATCGGCTCCCCTGCATGCATTAGAAAGGAAGCAGCTCAAAACGTCCTCAGGGGTACGTAATAAACATGCGGGTGCAGAGCCCAATTAGGTGGAGGCTCAACTGGTGAGCTGTTTCCAGCACCAGAGAGCAGCATCAGTGTATTTGCTTTCTACAGAATGAATTAAGCTTAAATGAACCAACATTACTGATTTGGTGTGCAACAAGGATCAGCTGCTATCAGCAAAAGAGAGGCAGTGCTTATAAGAAATCCCAGACGTACCGCTAGAAATTAGATGTGCCCTGAGAGTATGACTCTATCAAACTGCTTGATGTAATGGAAAGATAATGTACCCTGGTGTGCAATAACCGTAATGCTAAGAAACAGTTTCATGATGCATTCTGAGCCTTGTTGCAAATACCAAACAGCTGGAGTCCACTCCTCCTGATGCCACCCACTTTCACAAATGCACCTTAATATTCCACTAAAACGCAGAAATGGATTTATTGGCAATTTCTTAATCCCCCAAGGTAGAATTCATAAGGTCACAACAGTGCGGTGTACTGTCGATGATGTGTGCACACAAAACTGGAAACATAAAAGAAAATGGAGCCTCAAGCGTGTGCAGCACGACTGGAACAAAGGCAATTACGCGATACATACCGTGGGATGTTTGCCTCCGCAATGAGAATACGATGGACAGAGAGGCAGCCAGAGTCAATAATGTATCTTGTTAAAAAAAGCAGTTGACACCAAGAGACATATGAATATTTCAGCGTCCGTTCTTGAAAAACGGAAACTCAAAGTGCACTTAAATCTTTCAAATGCCCCAAGGTGTTTTGATAAGAATGTTTCTGGTGAATAATCAGACAGGTAATTGCAACCCAACAGCAGGTAATTTTCATCAAACAGCAGCCAACCACTCACCACATAGCACGGGATCATTTTGATTAAAATGACAGGTTATTCCAATCAGGCGGCAGCTGATTTTAATCAAACAAACCGTCAGTTAATCAAACAATGAGTGGAGAGAGATGACTGTAATCAAAGGCCAGGTGAGGGTAAAGTTATGTGTTTATAATAATGTATTATTCTTATTTTCATACAAACAATACACAGTGATAAATAAATGCTGCTCTGGGAATTGTGAGCCACTGGAAAGCCTGGTGCGATGTTTCAGCATGTATGGGACTGATGGTGGCCCGATGATCAGGCTGAAGTGCCGTTTTGTTTTTATTTCATCATCCAGTCCGAGGCTTTATTCTTGTTAGCTGCTCGTTTTTTTCATTTTGCCAGAACCAATCAGCAGTGAGTGATCTGTCCATTCTGGCAATTTATTATTGGAACCAGCTTCAGACTCAAACCACTACAGAAACCACCATGAATGTGTTACTTTTCACAATGTACAGCAACAAAAGTCAGGACAGTGGATGCAGATGACAACAACAATACTGGATGTTGATGTCATCTGCATTTTGACTGGCTGGCGGCAAATGTGGTTCTAGTTAATCTATTTCTTATACCTGATTATTGTTTTAAGATAATATCACAGTATAAAAAAATGCATGTCTATTGTAATGAAGGGTTATTTTTTATGATGTGTTCAGAAACAACATCCTGCTTTTGACTGAGCAGTCTGGTCAGGAGAAATTGGCTGTTTCATCATTTTATCATGTATGATTCAGCGTCTGGATTCAAATGCAGAAAAGAAGAACATGCTCAGTGGTGTGGCCGATAGTATACTGTATGTTAATACTGTATGTTGGTAGAATCTATTTTGGCTGAGCTATACTGCGTTTGACCCTGCTGTGGCAAAGTGCCGTGCTATCCTGACACCACCCCTCTGCAGCTCTCTGCACTCCGGAGGCAGGCGGCTGGCAAAAAAGACCAATTTACCCCTCAAGGATCAATACAGTGTCACGAAAACCCATTTAGATCCATTTGTGGTGTAAAACTGTAATTACCCACAAAAACCCATGCTTTCAAACCCATCAATAGCACCCATTGGTGTTGATAGAATTAAGGTAGAGGAGGAGCAGATAGCAAGCGAGTCATAGAGAGGGGCTGCAGGAACACTTGTTGTGTGAACGCTGGGTTTAGACCTCCTGAGAGAGGAGCTAGAGGCTTTTCAAAGACGGCTCTTGTGTCTTTATTGAAGCCCATTCTATGGAGAGCAAAAGGGAATTGCAGTGAAAAGCCAGACAAGTCGCAGACCAGCAGAGAAGGTGGGCGACTGCCTTCACTTTCCCTGAGCAGGGTCCGTGCACACACACACACATATACATACTACACGCAGTGAAATCCCTCCACACATTACTGACATGGACAAATTATGAGACAGTAGGTCAGCATGCATCTCTTTGTGGTTGTTTTGTGACTCATGGTTGTTGTTTTGCGTCTCTTGGTGGAGGTTTTGCATCTTTTTGTGGTCATTTTACATATTTTTATGGTGATTTTGCAGATTTTTGTAATTGTTTTTGTCTCTTTGTATTTGTTTTGCATCTTTGTGTACTTATTCTCTTTGAGGTGTTTGCTTTGCATCTGTGAAGGTTTTTCCATCTCTTTGTGAAGGTTTTGCATCTCTTTGTGGTCATTTTGCAGATTTTTTCGGGTCATTTTGTGACTCTGAAGTAGTTCTGTCACTCTTTGTAGTCAGTTTGCATGTCTTTGTGGTTGTTTTGGCTCTTTTTATAGTCGGTTTGTGACTCTTTGAAGTTGTTCTGTAACTCTTTGTTGTCATTTTATGTCTTTTTGTAGGAAATGTCAGTCAAACAGAGGCCCTTGGCCTGTGCCCAGGAGACCCATTCAGTTACCCATCCATGATTCCCGAACTCACACTGTTTATCGCCATGAATCACAAAACATTGCAGTGTTATTCCACTTTGTCTGTGTGTTTGTGTATGTGTACTCTTAAGGCTCTCTCCGCCTTAAATCGTTTGTATAGATATATAAATATATATCCTCTTTTCTCTTTTTCTCCCCTTTTTCAGCATTGCTGATTTGTTCTCTCTGTCACTACACTCCTTTATCTCCCCCCCTCTCCTTGTCTGTCTCTCCGCCTCTCTCACTCACTTTTTTTCATACAGACACAAAGGATTACAGTGAAATTTGAGGCTAAAGATTATGAAAATCAATGCTATGTTCAGTTGCAATAAGGTTTTGCTGCTAAGGATTTGTACACAACATGAGGCAGCCAGTGGATATATTGGCCTCAGCTGTTATGTGTGTGTGTGTGTGTGTGTGTGTGTGTGTGTGTGTGAGTGTTTACATATGTGTAAAGTGGCCTTTTCAGTCTAGAGCCAGCAGACATTCTGGGGGACGGGGGGTTGGGGGGTACTTTGATGGGAGGGAAATAATTGCAGGTAACTAATCAATACGACACATCCTGCTAAGAAAGTATCCTCACGCACACGTCACACACACTCAGATATGTACCGTACACACATTCACACACGCTACTAACTTTCATTTAACACTTCTCCACACCTTTGTACCTCTCAGCAGAATGTGTGAAGCAATGATTTGGTGTTTGAGAGAGAAAAGGGAGGGGAAAAAAACACAGTTTATCACAAAGCGATTGGTGTCTCGTGTATATGACTGTTTGTGCGCGCCTGTCTGCGGGTGTTTGAGTGTGTGTGCGAGTAGCATTAGGATGTGTTGACGCACTGCAGTCTGGTGGTATAGTGCCTATTGTGGAGAAAGTGAGAGGCCTCATTAAAAATGTATGAAGCCCAGACATCAGCCACCGACCAACAGCAGCCTCTCGGGATGGTCGAGACTCTGAAAGCTCTTCAGTGATGGGAGGTTGAGGCGTGTGCATGTATACATGTGCGTGTGTGTAGTGTTAAGCCTATACGCTATATACTTTACAGTGGTGGATGTGTGGAAATGAGCTTTTCGGCTCAGAAGCTCTTAAGATTTTGATTTGATTCCGAGTTCCCCACAGTTCCTCTCGCTGCCTCCTTTCATGCTAAAACTATTCTCATTTAGATACTTTTTATGATAACGCAGACACTTTAATTGTGAGCCTAATCTTGTCTTCAGGGTGACTGTTGCAAAATTAGAGCCTGTTTTATAATCTTTAAAGGTTAACCCGAACTACAGATTGTTTTTTTCTCACTCGCCTCTGGTGATATCTAGCTATGCAGATAATTTTGGTTTTAACTGATGGGAGAAATCTGCTCGTGAGATATCTGCATCCACTTTAATACAATGGAAGCAGGGATGTGAATCTATCCCTCTTAGAGGACTTCACACTTTGCTGATACAAAAAAAAATCATAGCCGGTGAATTTTGAACAATACACTGTGGTTCAAAGTCAGTGCACTTACACATTAGCTATAATTGGACAAGATTTGATTTTTACTTTTTCAAGAACTATATATAGATACTAAAAGTAAAAGAAATAACCAACCAGTTATATTTTAAAATCAAATACTGAATGAGAAATACTCCAGAAAATAATGATAATAGCATTAACAATGTTACATGGGCACATGTCCTGTAAATAGAGCAGTTTAAGGATTCAGTATTTGCCTTCAGTGGAGTGAGTGTGTCAGTGTGTCTTAGAAGTAGCATTAGTTGCTGTGTGTGTATTGCCACCCATATATTTATGATACCACTGTGTGAATGCAAACTGTAAATTTCAGGTTTTTCAGATTTCAGGCAGTGCTGTATATATAGTGGAGTCTGACATTTCTGTAAGTTTAGGAGTTTTTTGCAGAAAAAGCTTGAAAAGCTTTTGTGAAAACACAGCCAGTTTGTGAGAGAGAGGTAGGGCTTGCATCCACTCACACACACAGACACACACACACACCCCACAGCCATATAAATTTTTGCCATGTGTCACAACGAATTTGTCAGATGTGTCACCATGTATCGATGTAGCCATATCCCTGATTCTTGTAATTTTTACACCCTTAATTGGAAGCGAATGGGAAAACATTTGTGGTGAAAAATGACATTCAAAGGCAGCGAAGTATCTTTCCAGACTGCACCCTTGCTACTGTGGATAATACACAGAACATGCTGTCAGTTATTTTCAGGACTATTTCTCCATTTTCAGTGAAACTGTTGACAGCAGTCTTGAGGCAGATATCTCAGCAAATAAAACCAAAATTATCTGCATGGCTAGAAATTGTCGAGGGAGATGTTTTTTGTTGTAATCTGTGTGAACTGACCCTTTAAATCTGGGTATCACGCTCCCATTGTGTAACCCCTCTGCAGTGGCGGGTCACTCAGAGCTGTGTCGGCCCACCTTCAGTGTCATGCGGGATTTTGGATATTGCACGCCTTCGTACGAGTGTGTCTTCTCTGGTGCATAACGAAGCCTTTCTTCACATCACTCTTACTTTGCTGATCCATCATTACAACAGTAGCTGAGCGCTGCCACGCTTTGCTGCACGGCGTTTCAATCAGCATCAATGTCAGCAGCAAGATTCATCATGGCTGATTGTGAAGGTGTCTGCCTGTGTCTGTGAGTGTGTGTGTGTGGGCACACGTTCATGTGTTATGGCGGGCGCCCACGTGGGCGTGTATGCAAATGCAGCTGTAAGACAGCTGAATGCCGGTGCCTTACTGAGAGCTTGGCACCAGGGGAAAATGAAAAGACCGGGAGAATAATGACAGATTTATAATTACAGAATCTAGCGTTCAGCGCTACTCAGCAGCAACTGTCTGGGGAAGGCAATCTGGGTGTAATTTCTGCTGATCAGGCCTGCCACACACTTAAGGGTCACACTACACGTATACCAAAATACACACACACACGCACACGCCCGCACAGACACACACACACACGTATATGCACATGCACGCAGGTGTATGTGCTGACTCTCTCTCTCTCTATCATTGGTGGAGATGTCACACACGCAGAAGAGCCCCACGCGCACTCACACACACACTCTCACACACACACACACACACACACACACACATACCTCTCATACAGACACACACAAAACGTGGAATGTCTCCCACTTAAATTTCACTGAAAATTGTGGTGCGACTGCAAATTGCCCGGTTAATTTGTGAGAGCTAAAAGCATCAAGTAAGCGCCTGATTCACTGAGAAGTGAATGCATTACAGCCTGCCAGAGAAAACACACCAGGAACATCGTTTCTCTGGAAGGAAGTGACTGATTCAATATACAGAGAAGACAAAACATGACTAATTTAAAAATATGTGAATGTAAGTGCAATCTGGCAAAGACAAAAACATATTTTTAATTTGACTTTTACTCTGTTATGTAGACAAGCTTTTCCAAACTCAAACAACTTGCAGTCAAAGTCATCATCTGCTGTAAGCCGTAAATGCACTCATTTAAGCTAGTCAGTGATTATAACTTGCTTTTTTCGAAATAACAGATCGTTCCCATTTGAATGTAACATAGGCCACACTTAAGTGCTCAGCTGTGACAGTAATACAACAGACACGCCTGTGGCCTTGAAGCCGATGTTCTGCACACTGTCCTCATCTTCATCAAGATCATTTTCCAGAATTCCTCAGCATGCCGGATTTTGTTGAAGGACGCTATAAAGAGCTGTTCTGCAGTCATCGGTTACTTTTTTCCAGCCAATCTGTGCACTATGATGGTATAAGCTTAGAAGTTATTATTTTCCATTTAAGCTGTTTTTAGTAGTTTTATCTCAAATAGATTATGTATCTGAAAGCTTGAGGCTGGTGACTGCTTTTTTTTTTTCTCTCCAACACTAAAATGTACAGCGATGTTATCTGCAGTTCATTCATTATTAATAGCTTCCTGCCATTGTAATGGGACATCATTTGTCAATCAAGCCGTCTGTGCAGCCTGTCTCCTTTTTTGCAAAGTTGAATCCATTTGCTATTGTGTCAGATTGAATGTGCCAAAACCCAGTCGGTACAGGATTGCTATGCATGGTCCAACATCCTGACTGAGTGCAAGCTGTACTGTTTTTTTTTTTGTTTTTTTTTTGTCTTTTTCTGTCTCATTTTTAATCCCTTCAGTCTGTGTCCCTTGCAGTCAAACACACACACACACACACACACACACACACACACGTCTCTCCAGAATAAAGATGCTCTCATCTTCATTAACATTTCAGATCTCATTTATTTTACATCTTGACATCTATAATAAATAAACTGGGAGGAAGTTTACTGCTCTAACATGATCCCTTGTCCCGCAGGTGTGTTTGCAACATCGACTGCTCCCACATCAGCTTCAACCCGGTGTGTGCCTCAGACGGTCATTCCTATGACAACCCCTGCCAGGTGAAGGAGGCGTCCTGTCAGAAGCAGGAGCGCATCGAGGTCAAGTACCTGGGCCACTGCCAAGGTCAGAGCCGCAAACACAAGTGTGCACGCCCGCGCTCGCTCTAAGAGAAATGACAACACCTTCACACACACGCACAGGGGAGGCCGTCAATCTGTCTGGCAGGCGTTCGCCTCAAGTTGAAGTGAGCCTGTGGGGGCAAATGAGGCAGCATGCAGAGCTGAATGCAGACATTGGACTCTATATCTCCCTCCAGCTGCAGCTCCAACCACATTTCATAATTACAGATATTTTCCCTCAATCATATTTTGGAATAGTGTGCAAAGATAATCCTCAAAACCCCACATAGGCCTCGCTGCTATGTATATTGATAATTTTACTGAATGGTAATCCCCCTCTTTTTAGTGTAGTATCTTTTATTTGGGTGCAGTATTTGTTTGTAACGGTTCCAGGGATAAAGTTATTTTATTAATCTCTCTGGTTAAATCCCGAAAGTGAGTCATATTGCTAATCCACGTGGGGGGGGGGAGACAAAGGCACATACGAATTATTCTTCCATTCTATTTTATTTTATTTTATTTTTATTTGAGGGATTTTAGGATCTGCTGACATCTTAATTTCACCTTATTTGACTCATTTGGTTTATGCAACTGCAAAAACCTGGCTGCAACTGTCATCCACAGTCTCAATCCAGGGAGGCGCTGGAATCTCAGTTGTCAGCGGCTTTTATTGTGTATAAGTACATCCGCGAGCATTTGATCGGATCTACATCCACCCGGGACAAACGGGACCATTGATCGAGATGTGAGAACCAAGATGAAGAATTTGAGAAGTAATTGGGAGTAAAGCAATCAGGGCTAACCAGCTCTGGAACACAAATAGAAATTTGTATCCCCCCACCTGACGGCCCCCGGGTCAGACCGCCCTGATCGATCTGGTGACACCTCCACACATTCTGTTTCAGGGAAAGTGTCACAAAGCTGAGGCATTTTAGAGCTGTGAAGAAGTAAAGCTCAAATAAGCCAGGATTTAAAGTGCCGTCTTGATATTTAGATTGGTTTATAATATTTCCCCAAGTGTTACTTTATTATTGAGATTTTTTACATTTTTACAGTTTTACATTTCATTTTTCTTTATCTGAAAATTGTCTTGCTTTCTATTGTAGCTCATACCCATCTGGGACAAGCAAAGATTTTTCTTTTTTGCGCTGGTGGCATGTGTTGTATCATTAAGACCTCAGGTTGTCATCTATGCGTGGGGCTAGGAAAAATTAAAGCAGGAAAAAAGAAATAGGAAGCATTACTTTGTCTCCCCTCTGAGCACTTTTACAATTCATTTAGTCTTTTATTTGATTTTCCTTAAGTGGATGTCAAACATACTAGGCTCGGGCTTCAGATCTTGCCAAAATGCTGCTTTGTTTCTTTTCTTTTATTCTCCCTGTGGTGTTCTACGAGCAAATAAATAAGAAAAAATAAGAAATAAGAAATGAAGAGTCCTAGATCCAGGCACATTTCTTACCACAATTTTTGCTTCATAAACCTGAGAAATACTTTCACAGACTCAGTTTGAGGGAATATATATTCACTGACCACTGAAAATAAAATCAATTGCAATAAAATGAAAATGATTGGAAGAAGATTTTGTCTAGCCTTTGTGAAAAGAGGAATTCAACACAGCGTCAATAATATGAGAAAAAATGTATTATTCCCTCTGATCTTTTCTCCCCGGCTCTGCACCATTCTACCCTTTGTTCAGTGTAATACATTAGGGGAGATGGCTTCTGACTTTTGAAGAGAATAGTTCACATTTATACGCATTAACTAGACAGGTGCACACACCACATGAGCCCTGTGTTGAGATGATAATTCACATTCAGCTCCCTCCTCCTGTACTGGCGGTGGTTTGAACCCGTAATGGAGGGGGCTGGAGCCGCAGGGGTGTGAGGTTTGGTGACGTGCGACCAGTTTGAACGTGTCTCTGGTCTTTACAGGTGACATCATAACTGGGAAAAAGCCCGGAGATTCGCACTTCGCACGGACCGACCTCACAGGTGAGTGCACGTGCGACGGCGGCGGATTGGCAAACGACACGTGCTGCCACTCAAACCTGCGGCGGGGCTGACTTCACTTCGGTTCAGTTCTCTTTGTCTGTCGCGCAGACCTCTCTCTCTCTCTCTTTGTCCGTTTCTGTCCTTCACTTTTTTTTGTTTGTTTAACTTTTTATTATTCATCTCTTCCTCTCTTATTAAAATCTCTGGCTTTCTTTTACAGTACATTAATGTATGTGCACAGGTGGCCATGAGCATTTGTGCCCTCAGTTTTCATGGATTTTTGTGTGTGTGTGTGTTTATGTAGTGGAGGAAAAAGATGATCAGAGTAACGAGCTGGCCCGCGGCCTGTACATCCCCTGTCCAGATCACTACAAAAACTACTCATGCGTCCACGGAGAGTGTCAGTTCCCCAGTATGCTGGCCCAGCCCTCCTGCAGGTACACACACACACACACACACACACACACACACAAGGGATGTGATTGGGCAAAATGAAGTATACAGTGTTATTAAAATATTTTTGGGGCATTCTTTGTGGATGGTAAAGAGATGACAAGAAAAAGGAGAGAGAGAGAGAGAGAGAGAGAGAAGAAGGAATGACATGAGACAAAGGTTCCCCATCAACAGAGGACACTGTAATCATAGTTTATAGTTTGCATCTTAACCACCAGGTCGGAGCATTTTTAGACTGTGTTCAGCAGTTAATACCACAGTATAAGAGGATGTTTTGGAAATCCCTACTAAAAGGTGAGGTAACTATTTTCTAAATATATATATGTATATATATATATATGTCATTTTAGCATAACACACCGAGTAGGGACTATTGATTATTAATTCATAATGGGTTGAATGGATTTTTTAATAGCCACCAATCAATAAAGCTATATTCGAAGAAGCTAATTATGGGCTACAGGGGATCGATTCTTATGTAGCAATCAATTAAACTATACTTATCACAGCTATTATTGGCCACAGTGTCTTTACTCTTGATTGTAGCACAGCTATAAATAAATCGAACTTAAAACAAGATGGACTTACACAGGACACACGCAATGTATGATGGCAAATTGGCCGTAAAACAGCGTTGGCCAGCCTGTTTTCACGTGTGAGTACGAGCCAGTGTGCTGAGGAGAGAGCATTTGATATCCAGCTCCTGTCCTGACCAATAAAATATGTTGGACTGCTGCAAATGAATGCAACGTTGGAGTTCTCACTGCTAAATGAGGATGTCGGTGATTCCTTCCCCACACATTATGATGCTGTTTCACAAGTTCCATTTAGATACAGCGATTATTTTATCTTGAGAACCCACACTTTGTTGCACCTTCCTGTCTGCCAATGATAATATTTGGCTGTAAACTCGCCACCACGCTGCTGTCACCATCACTGATGACTGACACCTCGAGTGTGTCATCAGCCACTTCCCAGAAGCTATTAAGTATTTTAGTATTGTTCACAGCAGCAAAACGTTTCATTTTAAAACAGAATCACTTGCAAGTGATCAACAAGTATTTCTAAACAAGCTTGTTCTAGTACAGTTGTCAGTGCCCATCCTTGGTGAAAAAAACCCTTACACTTAGCTTGAAAGTTTTCTAATTGATGTTATATTAATGACAGAGGACATTACGAATTACTTGTATGCCTCTTTCAGCGTATTGTTTTGGTTTTGCTGCCAGCCATAACCCTCGTTATGGAGAGTAATTATTGGATTTACAACCACTAGTTTACATCATCAGGTGGCCTGAAACACAACTTTGAAGAATGTAAATGTTTCTATGGTTCCACTTGATGTGTATATAAACTCTTTTCTATCACATTAACCACAGCAGCTTTATGAGGCAAAGATATGTAAGTGTGTCGACGTGGCCATGTAAATTAGTTAATGTAGTTTTTGACATGAGAACTGCATGCCTTGTGTTACACCAAACCTTGACCTAACCCTTAGTTCTAACTCTGAACCATCTCCTTAAAGGTTTATTATAGTTTCATATAACCTGAATGATTTTTAAGCTCTCTGCCATCATTTTGTTATGATAACCTTGCAAACACCAAACTGAGCTGACATCTGTGCGTAGTTCAATGGGGCATGAAGTGTGATTGTTGAGAGAGGTTCCAAACAAGCTCACCCAGAACTTGTCTGTAATCATTTTAGCAGTTTAGCCTGGAAGTCAGTCTGAGAGCTGTGATAGATGTGCACTTTTTTTCTCTCTGACCTCGGGCTCTGTTTTCTTGCTCCGTCAGATGTTGTTTTTTTTGCGATTCACAGATTCCCAGCAATGACTTTGGTGCATAGAGTGTTATCCAGCCGATACAAAATCTAAACAAACGTAGGACCCACAAATCGGACATATCCTATAAAGGAGCTAAATGTCCTCACTTTGGAGGATTTGGTCATATTTGGGCCTCAGAAGTATAGAAATAGAAAATAATACAACAAACAGTGAAATGCAGAGACGCTTCGCACGCACATTTACACACAAACAAAAACACTGATCAGAGAGGTACACACACACAGTGCACATATATATTCATATAAGCGCACAAAATACACTTGAATAAGGGCAGCACAGACATGCGTTTACATAAAGGGACAATGAGAAGCAACATTAAAACCCACCTCCCACCACACACACACACATACTCTCAGACAAAGGCTGGATGTACATGTGTGCCGCACAGGTCTACCATCTTTTACAGCCTGATAGTGTTGCAGCCAGGGGGTCTTGGTATCTCTCGCTCCCTCTATCTCGCTCCTTTCTAGCTAACCTCGCTCGTCCCAGCTCGCCCAGCCAGACTTTCTTCTTGCATACAGACCAGTGCTTAGCTGAGGGGGAATGTGAAAGGTCTCTGCTGCCCCCTGCTGGTTGCAGAAATAGGGAGGCTGTGTCCTAATGAGAAGGGAGGCACAGTGGTCTCTGCGGGAGTGTGGTGCGTGCCTGTGTGTGTTCATGTGTGTGGAAACAGAGTACACACCCCAAACAGAACAAGGTTGCAGTGTTCATCTTGCGCGCTGTCAGGTCGAAGGGATAGAGAATGTGAAGGAGACTCCGCGTGTATGTTGGTACCGAACAAGGATATGCAGGTGTTGGTGGGTAACAACCTCCCCAGGGACAGGAAAAGCAGGTAAAGAAGATGAGATGGAGGGAGAAAGAGATTAAAAGGGGGACCATTTTAGCTCCTCTCTGAGGACAAAGATCATCTCTATTAGTCTCTCTCTCTC
Organism: Scortum barcoo; assembly: GCA_023238725.1. NCBI lineage: Eukaryota > Metazoa > Chordata > Actinopteri > Centrarchiformes > Terapontidae > Scortum > Scortum barcoo. Next base: position 22,705,874 of record CM041550.1, read on the forward strand.
TCTCTCTCTACATCTCTCTCTACATCCACATTAAGATGGATAAATCAGAAAACACTAATTAAACATAAGAACAATGGATGTACATCCATGCGAGCCTTTTGAGGTTGCTTTTTTGAAAATCATCTCTCACACTAAAATATCTCAACAATATGAAAACTGCTAAATCTCTCCTGCTTCATCCTCTTTTGGTCAGCAAACAACGACACTGTTGATCACTCTGTTAAGGAGTTCACTTTCCCATCAGAAAACACTGATTTGGCTGAAATCACAGTTGCTGCTTACTACTTACAGCTTTCGCCTGCTTTGTGTTATTGGCTGTACTGCATATTTAGTTATTGCAAAGTCATTCCCTGGGCTGGAATTTCTACACATATCCAAACAAAACATCCGACTTAACCATGGAGGACTACTGTTTCCAAATTACAGCCAATGTTAAAAAGCATGAACACAATTGTTCCCTAACCTTAACCACATGTTTATTATTGTAACCATGATAATGAAGCTCCAATAACCTCAGGGAATAATCATTGAAACCCAAACCACAACAAAGTCCTTAATTTAACCCAAAGCATGTTCCTTCTCTAAACCTAACCTAAGTAATGTTTTACCTGAATCTAACCAAGCCATAGAAATGGTCAGGTTGTATTGTAGTAACTGTAGCAGCCCTTTAAAGCAAAAATATAATTCCAGCTTTACTGTGGGCAGAGACCCAAAACTAATAGAAAATGATGTGTTTTCAAATGTAGCTGCTCAGTGTGAACACACACTCTCTCTGCCTCCTTCCCTTGCCCGCCGCAAACTGTATCAGTCATGTTCATCTAAACAGTCACAGCAAAGAAAAAGCACAGTCACCACACTGTCACACAGGTGCTTTGTTCCACCACAATGTCTGAACCAAACAGGTACTGACGTTTCAATTAGAAACACAAAGATAATTAACCTGTCCCTCTGTGCAAAGAAATGACTCTTTTTCTCTCTTTCTCCTTACTTGTGTGTGTGTGTGTGTGTGTGTATTATTTCAGCTGTCACTCGGGTTTCAGAGGCCCCCAGTGTGACATCAAAGAGTACAACGTGCTCTATGTGGTGCCAGGTTCTGGCAAACTGCACTATGTCCTCATCGCCTCTATCATTGGAGCGCTCCAGGTGGTCATCATCTGTGTGGTGGTGCTCTGCATCACCAGGTGAGTCATGCCCTCACAGACACACACACACGTTAAAAAAAAAACACACACACACACACAGCCTACTAATGAGCCTGGGAGCAGTGTTTTCCATGTTGTGTGTGTGTCTGGGAGTCACAAAGGGGGCGATGGTGCTCTTGAGCCTGGAGAAAGCAGCTGAAAGGTCACCTTGCTCACGCCGCAGAGAGAAAGTTACCTTCCCTGTGGACACACGCACACAAACATCTGAAAACGTGCAGCGTGTGCGTATAAGCATAGGTACACAGTGATATCTGTGTAGGCAAGCATGCACACTTGTGTTTGAACAGGCGTTTGTATTCACAGTAGAAGCCCACCCACACACACACACACACATACATATATAGCCTGCAGCTTGCCTGCCTCCGGCTGACCTAAGCAATTTATGACATTTAATAAAAGATTTTAAAAGAGTTTTGGCTGAGACGAAACTGTTCCTCTGAGAAAGGAGGGAAGGAGGAGGAGGGACAAAATGAGAGAGCGAGCAGTTGTAAAGGGGCAGGGCGAGAGGGTACGGAGAGAAGATAAAGAAGCTAAAGGGAGAATTATGACAGCAGATACAGCTACAGTACCATTAATGTTTCCTGCTGCACAGGAAAGCAGAGAATACTAAAACACTCAGCCTTGTGAATGAACGAATGTGTAAACGATCTAATACATTTATAAGGACATACATGTCTCTCAGTGTCCTATCTCTGCTGAACAGGCTGACCTATAGTCCATGTATTGTGTTTTATGAATGTTTCTGGAGTTTTATGTGATTTCCACTTATTCTAAAGACTTGCCATTCACTTAAAGGACAAACAGGTGGGAGTGGAAAAGGTCATGTCTGTGCTTTGCCTCCTGCGTATGACATTCTGTCACATTTTGGAAAAGGTCTGCTCGAATGGGTCTCACTGCATGACGCATGTTGTTACCACGTAATTCTATATTTTTCCTACAGCAGACAAAGCCTATAAATAACCACAAAACTAACAATGATTTAGCTTGTCTCTCCAAACTCTGTTATTACTTTGTGCTCAAAGCGGTTGACCTAATGAGGTTTATCGCCCCAGGTTTGGCCTCTCAGGCTACATACAGCTTGCCCTGCCTTATTGGTGGAGGTTGTTGACTGCGAGCACTGCTGAGGGCCGAAATTGTACTTAAGCTTTATCTATTGTTGTCACTAAGAAGGAAACTAAACATTCTACTAAGAAGAACTAATGCATTAACAATGCATAGATTTACAGTTACATTTTTCTTACACTACTAATTATGGAGGCACAACAAGTATCCTGATAATTTGATGTTTGCTAAACTGGTTGACTGCTGTAAATGTTCACTTACCATGTGTGTGCGGCTGCATCAAATTTTACAACAGTGTTCATAGTAATAAAGTAACATGTCACCCAATGGTGAGGCCTATTGATGTGTTTCTGAGCACTAACTGAGCTCTATGGCGCGAAGCAATGACGTAAATCAGGCTTTGGCTACATAGACTTTGTCTGTAAATTAATTCCTTGCTGGTTTTGGTCTTTTCATAGGATTTACTGAAATTAAGAAAAATATTGACTATTTCCAACCTTATCCTTTAAGAAGTTATTTAGGGACAACTTCGTTGGGGTCTGTTAAACCATTAGACTTGCGTACCCAGCATAGCTAACCCCTACATGCATCTTCTTCCCTGCACAGGAAGTGCCCACGGACCAACCGGATCAACCGGCAGAAGCAGAACAATGTACACTTCAGTTCAGAGAACACCATGCGCGCCTCCACTCGACTTATCTGAGCCCAGACACACCGGACAGACTCCCCCTCCACTTTACGGAGCGCTGTGATGTTAGATGTTCCCCCCTTGTAGGCCAATCTCTGAAAACTTAGGATCTGCTCCCCCTCACTCCTCGCCCTCTCTCCCAGTATGAACATTAAGAATGCCCAGGGAGGACGGTGGCATGGCAGAGCCAGAGCCGGCCTATCAGCCAAGTGATGAGACTCACACGTGGGGAAATGTCGTGATCAGTCGCCACCGCCGCCTACCCTCCAGTCGCCCACGTGTCTCCTTGCACCTTGTCACTTCCGACCAGGGTTTTTCTGAAAAACTGAACCATGGGGTGCTGGGGGGAGGGGCAACGAGGATACTGAATGTGAGTGTGTATGTGTGTGTGTAAAAGTGTGTGTGTGTGAATGTGTATTAGATGTGTGAGCTTTGGTAGAGGCGGGCTAGCCGGTGTCTGTCGTTTGTAGATGAGGGGTCACAGCGAATCGGGGTAGTGCAAAGCAGGGTAACAGGCTTTAAATGAGGTGTGTGTTGTTTGGTCCGGGATGGGGGTGGGGGGGTGGAGGGGGTATCGGGGTCTACACGTGATGCCTTGCACCTTGTGTTATAGGAGACCTTTGACAGAGGGCACAATGTTATTATAGAGCTCTCTGTTCGGTTGTGACGACGACGACGTCAGCTTCTGTATCTTGGGTTCTATTTACAATAGTTATTACTACATTGTCTTGATGGGGTCATTTTTCTGTAAATGTAAATAAATAATTTATATCACGAAATGTAACATGCTGCGTCTGTCTTTGTTTGTGGTGTGGAAAACCTAGTTCAGAGGGACCTCTGACTCATGCTGCTCTCTAAAATACAAAGAATTGAATTTCAAAATAATGTAAAACAATATCTGTTATCTTTAAAGTTTCACATTTGGTTTTATTCATGCACAGTAGATGAAGGAACACGTTTACCTTATATTGCCTAATGTCATGAATCACAAATGGGCTTCAAGGGGCTTCACAATCTGTACAGCTACAACACCCTCTGATCTTAGACCTGTGTGTGAGGAATAGAGTAGTAAAATCCCAGTATGGATTGCTGAGATGACGAAATGATAAAATGTAGATACTTCAGTCTTTCATGCCACTTCATCCTTTTATTCCACCACATTTCAGAGGAAAACATTATACATTTTACTTTCCTCATATTGATTTTACTTTCCTCATCATTTAAATAAAGAGAACACATGAGAAGAATGTGATGCATTTACAGAGAAAATTAACCAACATTTGAAAAGTAGCTAAACTGACTCCGCTTTGATCAGCTACCCAAAAATTCTATTCGCACACATGTGGATCACCAGAATTAATCTGAGATATTGTAAGATACACAGGAGCTATTTCTCTATTGAATAGCCTTACTTTGATCGGGCTACTTTAAGTAGGTAAATACTGTGCATATAGTTACAATATGATGCTTTTAGTTAAATAACACTATCAATGCAAGAATGTACTTGAGTATTTTTTTCAGCATTGTTATCTTACTTGAGTATAGGATATTGAAGTTATAACATATGTTTTAAAGGCAGTTTCTAAATCCATACACATGCCTCTTCTGCATGCCCATGGCCATACAGGAGATATTTATCAAAAATAAAGAGAGCTTAGTAAAAGGCTTTGAAGTTGTTTCGCAGCACTGCTGATCTGATCTGATGTGATTTCACTCCCTGTCCACCCTAACATACATTCATATTTTATCATCGTCTTCCTTTGACATGGTTTTTCATTTCTCAGCAGGCTGTTACCTTCCAAAAAACTACAAGTCAAGCAGACTTACAAGGAGAAAGGTCGATAGGCGTCAATCAGCCACAGGTGTCCATCACCAGCAGGTGGTGCTGTGCTCACCACAACCCGGGTCGAGCCCGAACCGCACCTTTCTACCGCCAGCTTCACAGATCAGTGTGATAAGTGTGTTTACAGTAATAACAAGAAGAACAATAATTGATATATTTGTTCTCAATTTGTGTCAATTGACTCTTCGTTCAGTTGTCGTGGCCGAGTGGTTAAGGCGATGGACTAGAAATCCATTGGGGTCTCCCCGCGCAGGTTCGAATCCTGCCGACAACGCTGTTTTCACGGTGGACATCATCTTCATTTCATCACGAACGTGGAGATGAAATGAAGAAAAGAAACGGTCCAATGTGCGAACTGATGCCAAACACAAAGTACTATCTCTGTAACAACACCGTGTCATTTCACCGTGGGAGGGTGACGGTGCTTTTGTGTTTCACTCAAGGCTTGTGCACGTGACTCCGTGTGACTCATCCATAAATAAAGTGGCTCTACAGCAGCTCATTACACTAAGATCAACACTTCTATTATCTAACTATGAGCAGGATCAGCACATTTTGAATTAAAATGGATTTGAAAGGATTTCAAACTGATCCTGAATTAGCTCTCTGGGCAAACTAGCACCTCCACTCCCTCCCGCTGTAACACAGTACACAGTCCAGTAATCAATAATTAGTGCCTCTTAGCTAAAAATGACCAGCTTATTCTAAAGTTACATCTCCTTTTGACATTCCTACTCTACAGACAATTTGTCATCACAAAAATGAACACTTGAACATCAGAATCTTAAGAACAACCTCAAATGAGAGAAACCATCCTTGAGAAAAAAAAATTATTTATTATTTATATTTATTTATTTATTTGACGTGTCCTTTGATTTTTTTAGTTTGACCCATGTCCCACCCATGCTAACATGGAGGGGGCATGATTTATTAACTATACTACAGATAGCCACCAGGGGGCAATCAAGATCATCAATCATCATTAATCGATCATCAATATACTTTATTTATACCAGTGGGAAATTTGGTGTTCCTGTTGCTCTCATACAGAGAACACAATAGAAATAAAAAAAAGAAAACTATAAACAGAATGTGTACAGTAAGAAATAGAAATACAATAAACAAAATAGGATATATACAATAAATAGAACAAAGATAACTATAAATATAAATGCTGCTCATTGCACAGATGAGTTTTGATATTTTGATAAGATGATATTTTAGCCTCACTTCTGAGCTGCCCTGTCATCCATCTTTATATACAGACTATGGGTTTAACCAATGAAATGGCATCAGATAGTCTGGGCCTGGGTGGTCTGGGATCAGACCGCTGGCACTGGGTTGTGTCACTAGCTAAATTTAAGCAGCTTCTGCCACTAACTGAATGTCAGTCTCCTGAGCTGCTGCCTGCTCTCCTCCTGGTGAAGTGAAGTAGACATGTAGCATAACATTAAGTGTATTAACATGACTAAAACAAAGTTTGTTTCACCATCATCATTTTACAGTTATTAATGCTACAAAGCTAGAAATAGGTACATTACCTCATTGCTATGTATTCTGCAAACAGTTGTATATAAAAATATAAATAGTATTACAAATAAATTGTGTTTCTTTCACTCCCTTCAACAAATGCACAGTCTAGCCAGATGAAGATCTTTATGACAGGAGGAAGTGGTGCACACTTTTGTCCACTAAATTAACACAAAATAAAAATGCCTTGCAGCTGCTTTAACTAAACTTATTTTTATCAATGCTTCCTGGTAACCCATTAATAAAGTCTGGTTAGAGCTATTCATTCATAGAATGAGTTGATGTATTATGTACAGCCTTAAGCGACAACAAAGTGCACAATACCACCAATTCATACTTTTGAAAATATCAAAGTCACATTGCTTAAAGAAACACCACAAGACTATTGTAATAAGGGAAATGACCATAGTTGACATATGAAGTTCTCAGGTGGACCAGGGTCAACCATGGGTCATTCAGGCAGACGTAAAAATGTTCCCAGCCTGTTTTTAATGGACCTTTAGGCATGCAATATAAGCATGTGATTGTCTGAGGGGGAAGATCCCCCATCTGTTATTAACTTCAGACACTTAATAATGTCAACCAGACTTTGCCAGATTCAACACAGAAGATTCAGGCAATGATGCACTCACAGGAAGAGAAATATAAGCAAGGGTACAATACGTGTAATGAATCTGAAATCACCAGCACCTCTTTCTCTTTTCTCCTTCTTGTCTGTGGCAACAGCCTTGTACTTGACCTCCTTAAACCTATTAGGAGGAGACTGAGAGTCTGTTTGAACTGAAATCCCTAATGGAGAATGTCTAGTCCCACCGTCTACTTTCACCTTCATTTCCCTCCCTTAAATGGAAAAATTAAAAGTAAAGTACAACACAGTTGAGATGGTGTCATTAAAAAAAGAGACAAATTTGTGCTCATGATTTAAGCTGATTATTACATGTCATGACTAAATATGTAAGATTTATTAGTCTAATACATTATAGGCCCAGTGACATTGTAGGGCACAGTGAAAGAGGCTGAACTTAACACACATGAAAATAATTTGTCTGCACTGAATTATATAAATCGAGAGCACAAATGACTAATTCAAGAGCACAGATCTGTTTTTCTCCGTTTTTCTCCTACCATACAGTTAAAGCCCTGGGCACCTAGTTGTATACACATCTGTGTGTCTGCACAGCACCAGCAGACCCAGTCAGTGTAATCCTGTCAGTTTCCTGTCTTCTCCTGCTGGTTTCAGCTCAAATCCAACGGCCTGAGGACAGGGAGGAGGTAGGAAGGAAATTTCTGTGAATGTCTGGGTATCTGTTCTGATCTGAGGTGAAGGAATGCAGTGTATGCTATCATTAATGGACGGCAAGATCATCCCACAGTGGATTTCACTTTTACTTCAAAAAGAAAAAAAAAGGCTTGAACATGTGACATACACAGGAAAGGCACTCAAAACAGCACTGTCAGCTTGGCTGTTAGCTGCCAAAAATAGGAAATCCCACCTTGTTCCCAGAAATAAAGGAAGACATGGGTCACATGCAAACAGCATGTGGGGTGATTTATTATTGTCTTCTGTGGGTGAATCTTTTGCTCCTTTTACTTGGATTTGAATGATCCGGTTAAAATGGTGGAGTGCAGGCTAAAGGATGACTAAGTTTGTAACAGGTTGGTAAGAGGTGTTTGGTGGAGGAGGAACACACACTGCTCTGTGTTGTATCTTGGATGCAACTCGATGTTTAATGTTTGTTGGTGTTAAGATGACATTTTGACACAAAACTGCCGCCAACGGTACAGTGCTGCCAGTTTACAGTGGCCCTGTTGCCTCAAGTCATGGGGACTCCCTGTCTTTGAGCCTCTGGAAGGTCCTGAGGCAGGAGGTGCCACAAAAGTACAAAAGCAAACAGGTTTACTGAAAACCCAAGTGATAATGTTCAGGCTTTAATTTCTTTCGCAGCACCAATGGCAATAATCTGTAATTCAAGGCATTCTTTCATCTCTCTTCCTCATTTCATTGTAGTCATCGACCTAAATCATTGTTGTTCAGATATAGTTACCGTCTATGTGCTAATGCTAACAGAGAGCAGATTTTGAGTATTTATCTTTAAATCTTTTTTTTGCTCAGAATGAGAAGGTAACTACTGTAACTTTAGTATATGCTAAAAGTGAAAACTTCAAACTCAGTGTTTTATGAAAACATTTCTTTATAACATTAGCAGTTTAACATTAGTGACAGGTGGGGAAGACAAAAGTAACACTAAATGTTAGTCAGCTAATATACTGTTAAAGATGAACTTATTTGTGAACTCATTTTGCTTGTCATAAAGTATTACCAATTATTTTTATGTTTTAGGAATGAACATTTTTTGCTAAAGGTTTTGTGTTATTTGTACTGAAGTGACACAAGAGACATTATTGTTTTCACTTTAATTCTCAGGACATACTATGCTAGAATTGGTGTCAAATAATTTGGTAGGACTACAACATAATCCACACATGCATTCATTACTTATTAATAAAATATATAGGGTCTATTTGAGCAGCGCTGGCTGAAACAGAGACATCTTACTACTATAAAACAACACTGTCTGCAACAGTGAATCTGCAACGAACCAAACTCCGCATTTAGGCCTAATTATTGTTCAGTTATCCTCCCGGACAGTCATGACAGTGATCTTGAAGGTTGAAATCAGCTGTGATCAGATGAACCACACACTCATTTTGGAGTTCTCAATAATGTTATCAGGAGAAAATAACTTTTGTTTTCTCGTGATAAAGAGAAAAATTATCTTGTCATTATTAGCTTCCTTATCGCCAGAACATATAAATAATTGAGTTGTCTGGAGATAATGGCAAAACCCTTCCTGGACTCCATGCCGTGGCCAAGTGGTTAAGACAATGGATTAGAAATCCACTGGAGTCTCCCTGTGCAGGTTTGAATCCTGCTGACAACAGGTGTGTTTTCACATCGCGTTTACACCCAAGGACATGAATGTGTAGGGAGAATTAAGTTACTCAAGTACTGTTAAATACATATATAAATACATACAGAAACTTTGTAATCAAGAGAACAAATAAATGAATGCTGAAATAGATCATTCTGCTGTTGACTCTATGATTGTGTCATAATGACAGCAGGTGACAAAACATAAATCAGCTCAGAGTACTGTGCTACACAAGTTGTAAAAATATTGTCCTGCTGTGTTGTTGAGTGTTGAAGGAGTAATGACTTGAAGTTTGATCACAAACCAGCTGCCACTGCCGGTAAAAAAATCAAAGACAGCTGTGTTTAAAGGTGGTACGACAAACGGACCACCTCATCAGAAACTAGTGAACCAGGAGAATTAGCTGATTTCTCTTGTTATAATAACTATTTTAGCACATTAACTAACTTTGCTAACCAATGTAGTTTTATGGCTGGAGACAAAACACTGCAGAAAGTGCCATCTCCCACACTTGAGCACTGTCTGCTATCTTTATTTTCTAATACTGCAGAGAGGGAGAGGACACTTCAGACGTTTCTTCTACATTATGTCTCTGGCCATATACCTAGCTAACGAGCTAACATAGTTAGCATCATGAGTCTACAATGTTATTGGGTGGACAAAACTTTAGACACACAATATTATCTACTCTTCATTCAACTTTACATGATATGAAGTGTGCTCTGTAAACACGAGCATGTTTGATGATCACATCAGTCCTTTTATCTGATCACATGTAACTACAGATATGTTGGAATTTTTTTGACTGGCAGCAGCAGCTCGAACGTGATAAAACTTCAATTGTGAGCCAGAGCTCCTTCAATTTTAGCATCCAACAACCCAGCAAGATGACATTGGTGATGTCCATTAAAATAAGCCATTATTAAAAAACAAAAATGCTCACTAGTGTTACCTACCATGCCTTCGTACTGCCTCTACCTAAGCACCGTGCACAAAAAAAAAGTCATTATGTTTGCTAACAGACAATTTAGCTCACACACATTTATCTATTTCTGTGTTTGTGTATCAGTATGTTAATGAGGTCAGAGGTCATCTCAGTATGAAGCAGGAGTGTTTATAGGGGTGAACTCCATTCAGGTCGCCGTCTTCTACCTTGCTGAGGTGACGACTGTTCAGGAGTGTAGCTGTTAGCTTGTTGTTAGCCCGCTCAGCTAGCATAGTTGAAGTCGTTGACAATTAAAGTTTATGTAGCTTTGGTTTATTAAAGGCAAACTAAACTCTCTTTCAAAGCTGGTCAGCCACACACACATTTAGGCATAGCTACTGTATTTTGTGTAAGGTAAGATTTGCTAAGAATGTTTCTTCTTTCTTTATTCATTTTATATGTAGATATGTATTTATTTATTGGTATTTATTGTTTTTTCCAGTCATTTTCTGCCCTCGATAATGTGCCTGCATCAGCACAGCCATCAGAAATTAATAAAGGAGATCTCTCATTAATAAGGTGGCTCTGTGGTGAAAAACTACAGCAGCAGTTCTGTTCATTACATAAGAAATATGTAACACCATGACATGCTATTTTACAGTATACAGTATGTTTCCTAACAAAGTTATTTAAGATGAAATATTTGAATTTTTTTATGTAGGGTTTGTTTGTGGTAAACAAAGACCGTAAAGGACAAATAGACTTAAAATCTCATTCTGTTTTAAAGCACATCCAGGGCACACAGACACAGTTCCCCTCACACACATTCCCTAACCTACTGAACCAGAACAGATAAGCACTTAGCTTTGGAATCCGACACTTATCTTAGAAAGGCATAACTCCTCATTGAGCTCCTTGCCATTTTAGGCAGCGTGTTTGAACGTGCAGTCCTGTTTTCTGGGGCATACAAATGTAGATGATGCACACCACATTATAAAACTTCCTCTGCTTGAAAGATCACCTCTGGGAAGTAACAAATGGTGTGGAAAGAAGTACTGGTGATAAATGAAATAACATTAAAATCAGACCATTTTGTTGGGAGGCACGTGGCTGTCTTTCATGTATCCACCCTTTGGGAAGCATCAGGCTCCACTCTGAGGCTGAAGGAGTGGCCAGGAGAGCCTTCATATTGATTTTACAATCAACAAACTGTACCTCAACTCCTTTGGCAGGGAAGGATTGGCCCTTTGGTTTGAAAATTGATGATGGTGGACACATGAAAACATACACTTGCACGAACAAACAAGCCCCTACTCTACACACACACACACACACACACACACAAGGCATTTCCTCTCATTCTGAGGGTATGTGTGTAAAGCTCAACGCCTCGAAAATTGCTCCATTAGCTTTAGAATTGATAGCACCACTGAAATTGCACACCACAGAAAACACACTTACACACACACATACACACCGTGTGTAACGCACAAGGCCACCTTTAAGTGAGCGTGTGTCTAACACACACTGGTCTGTGAAAAAGGGTCATTTAAAGATCCATCGCCATCTGTTTTGGTCCCAGCATGCCATTTTCCCCTCTGTGGGGGCCTTTGATTTAACAACAAAAGGGTACCATTTCTTCCGTCTTTCCTACCTGTGTGACCAGACATCCAGTCCGAGCTGGTTATACAAATCAAACACTGCCGGGCATCCATCATATCATCATAGCTATGACCACCTGTGTGGCAGTGTTGATGATAATCACAAGCATGAGGGGTCCCATTTAAGCACTGATCAGGAAGCCTGTTTGTTGTGTCTCTCGCAGATATCACAAAACCAGGAGTGAACAAAACTGACTATGAAGTATGTATGAAGTATGAAGAGGAAGCAGGTGGCTTTATTTGGAAAAGGAGAATCTTGGGTAGCTTTAAACCACAAAGCTGTGAAAGCGTGCACACATGGTCACATTCTAGATATAACATCAACCTAATCCAAAAAAATACAACGGGCAAATCTGCGCATGCCTCTGTTCTTCCTCCAAGATAAGTTCCTCATCTGGCCATGATCCCTTTCTACACTGTAAAAGATGAGAGACAAAATTCACATTCCTCGTTCTCTGCAAAAATCCATACTGAAAGGTAATGCAGGCCTTGGCAGTCTCCACGGCTAATATGGGGAAGAGGGATTATTACAGTGGCCGATAACTCTTTTAAAGTATGTGTGGCACTGTCATAACATTTTAAACAATTTTTAAACAACCATCCTTCACAGGTATACATCCAAACTATTTCATCGTCTTGGCCTCAACTTTCAACTGGTTTGCTGTAGGCTGCAACACATGGATATATAGATTTTTTTTCTTTCTTTTTTTTTCTGTCCCCTGCATACCAGTAGGCTGTTATCGGTTATATAACCTCGAGCTGCTAGCTGCAAACAGTGCTGAGCAAGCCACAGATAAACTCTGGTCTTTTCAACTCCTCACACCCAGATTTTTGTCATTTCTAAACTACTCGTCTTCAGCCACAACTGACCCAGGTGATATCACTTGAGGAAATGTATCAATTTTCTCTCTTTTCTTCTGGAATCAAATAAATCGCACGACATCGGCCTTTGCCAATTCTCATTCATCGATGTGGCCTTGTCAACGTTAGCAAGAAGACGAGTCTCTTCCATGTCAGAAAACTTTGTATAAGTAAGCAACTTTCAACTTTACTGAACAATTTATGTGACTTTTTTTCCAAGCAGAACTTTGTTTTTCTTTGTATCTGAACTTTTGGAGGCAACGGACACACAAAACACACAGCAGGTACAGTCAGACTAATTCTCCTGTCCCATGATGGCAAACATCCATGTTTTAAACATTCAACCCTTCACATATATATATATATATATATATATATATATATATATATATATATATATATATATATATAACTTTATTTAAAAGCACTCTATGGAGTTTTTAATTGGTTATGAAACCATATCAATTTAATTCCGATGCTTCTATATGACCTGCATAGGCAAACAAGATCACCTATTTCTGTCAGTCTCTCATAGTTACTCTTATAGCCTGCCAATGGGCCATATTTTCCTGTGACATCAGACCAAACAGCACTGGGGTTTGCTCTGGTTGAATTCAAGTTCCTTCAGCCGGTAACTGAAGGTCCGTCTCCTTGCAGCGGGGAGTGAAGTAGAGGGAACATGTACTTGAATGTTAAGTGAATCACTACCACCTTTTGTCCACAGGGGCCACCAAAATCAACAAAAAATGGAAAGTTCCATCAAGCAGCTTTAAAAAGGAAAGGGCATTACTGACAATAAAAATATCTTTTTATCATAAAAGCTCCCTGGCCAAATTATCAGCACCATTTAGAACATAAAAACATAGAAGCTGCAAATCATATAAAGCAGACTTGTAACTTCACATATAATTTTATAGAAAAGCGTTTCCATCTTACATCTTCAAGCCTAATATTAGCTTCATAACACCATTCATCTACATTAGTATATTTTGTTGTACGCTGTATTTATTGTCGTCACTTCTGAACCCACCAATAGTTTTGTATTTTATCCGATGCAGGTACCACTATGTGACCACATGTAAAGTACATGTGACAACATTAAAAATCTCCATGAAGTCTACCTTAAGCTTTTTTGGTTGCATTCTCTTGTCCACCTTTAGCAGGCACTTGGTGGCCAAGGACAACACCGAGGAGGGTGCCACCATCTTTTTCACCATGGTTGAAATCAACGATGACAAGAACCATAGACTGTGTGAAGGAGGGAAACAAGAGTGAGAACCTGCTCCATGCATGATTTAGTGTGTGTTTGTGTGTGCGTGTTCAAGTGTGTGAGAAGTTTTTCCCGCCCACAATAGAATGTTAACCATCCTCTTCAGCTTTTTGTATGTGAAAGTTCATTGTGCATTGGTGCTTCTGGTCAGACACAAGAGAGATTGCCTGTGGGACAAGAAAAGGAACATAAATGACTTACTTTAATGCAAAATAATCTTCCACTGAATGAGACTGCCTTTCATATTCAGAGAAACCAGTTTTCCAACAGCCAACGGTTACACCGACGCCACACCCCCTGCTGAAGGGTTTGAAGCACCTCCAGGAAGGTTTCCCAGGATACAAAGCTCATTTATTCAATGATGCGACTTGCAGCGGCATGTTAGCTCAAATGATGGAATATGCTGATTGCTCTTTCTGCTGAAGCAGCTTCTCCCATTACTCTTTTCAAGATATTTTTTTTTTCCAGCTGAAGATAAGACTGTGAACATTTCCTTTAGCAAAACAAGAGCATTTCAAACAGGATTCGTGACCACAATAATATGTCAATAAAAAGAAAAAATAAGATAATTGAGTCATGAGTCAATCATAATCACCTCTAGCAGAATATAAAGGTGTGAATTATAATTGTAAATGTAGGAACAAATCTTCTTGGCTGTTGCTCTGTTTTACTTTGTGTTTGAACGCTCACTGAACTGTCATGCACGTGCATTTCCTGGCCTCCAGAGGGCAAATACACCCATGTGTCCTTGTAAAGATGTCCACCCACCAGCCCTTTTTCCTTATGTGCATGACTTCATTGCTTTTGTAGAGCATTCCAATACATGTGACTGTAGGATATGATTATCAGATGAAAAGACCCCTTAAATAAATAGCAAGTGTTGTTATAAAATAGGCAAAGGAAAGACAACATTCCTTGACGCAACCCTGGGAATGTGTGAAACATGTACCAGACCATCGCAGGAACACTGGAGGAATTCAGGAAAGCAGAAGATAAGTTACAGGGAGAAGAGGAAAAAGGGGAACGGGAGGGATGGGGAAAAGGGAGAGCAGAGGAGAGGAAAGGAGGGGGACAGCTGGAAGAATGACAGGATGGGAGCGTCGTTCCCCCCGCTCTGCCCCAGGGGTGAAAGTGGGGAAAAGTCAGAGTTCAGGAGCTAGGAACCGGAGGTCACACTTTTATGTTGACTAAAGTGTACATCTCCAGGGAGAGGCAGCGGCAGAGATAGGGGTTAGAAACACTGGGGTTTTGAGTTGGAGGTGGAAGGAAATTTGTTTGGGCGAGTGTGCGTCTGGCACTTCCACTCCGACAGCTTTGAAGCCCGCTGAGCGAGTAACCTCAAGAAGAAGTGTTAGCCTTGGATGTTGACAAGGGAGAATCTGTCAAGCACATCTCTGACTACATATAGGAGGTGAAAAGATTGAGGTGTAACAGAAAAGCCGATGACTGTCGTGTCAATAAATATACAGGTTCTTTTATAAAACAGAATAGTATGACATTTCGGGAAATAACCTTATGTGCCCCTCAAGTATACCGACTGGTTAGCTTAGCACAAAGACTGGAGACCCTGCTGTGTCTGTGGCAAATAAAATCCACCTACCAGCATCTCTGCAACCCCCAAATTAAAATATGTGAAAAAACGTAAGTGTTGCATAACTTAACCACGCCAAGAAATAACCTGTCCCATAACCTCCCCAAACTCCATTGTTTATTTTGTTTTGGTAAAGATTAAACAAATCAGACACAACATGCCGATGAGCGAGCTTTAGAGGTGCTGGTGTGCCATTAGTTTACGTGTGGACAGGTTTGGGCTAACTGTTTCCCCCTGTTTCTAGTCTTTGTGCTAAGCTACGCTAAGATAACTGTGTCCAGGCTCTGGCTTCATATTACATACAGTACAGACATTAAAAGTCTTCTCATCCACCCCTCAGCAAGAAAGCAAATACACATATTATCCACGGTGTGGAACAATTCTTTTCAGTCAGCATAAATGTGTGTGTTGTTACTGCAAATCTGATCTGTATAAATGTAAAAAAAAAAAAGATACTTTCGTCGGGGTGATTTGGATCCTGGATGATACCGGGCTATAAAATATATCTGAGGAGGCCTGTGGTCTCTGTCAATACATTTTAATACTGCTCTAAGGTGTGTCTTTTCTGTGTGTGCACGCCAAGAGCTGCCTAATCTCAGTTTAAGGGAGTGAATACTTTATATTGATCTTGGATAGAGGCTGACCAAACCTTCTCCATATCAGGCACAATCCAGTAAAACACAGGTGTGGGCTTGAATGCCTCCCACGGTCCACAGTGATAAAACAGTGCATAGTCATATTGCTATTACTGTAGGTTTTCTTCTGTGATGGGAATAAATCACACAGATAAAAACATACATGTGCGCTTCCCTCTATCTGTGGGAACCAGGGAGCCCTGTCGCAACACACACCGACACATTCCTGCTAAACACCACATGTTTATTCAAATAATGTGTCAGATTGAAAGGGTGATTGTGCCAGCATGCATGAAATATTTACTGTGATGGTGACAAAAAGAAAGATTGAGAGAGAGAGAGAGGAGAGAGAGAGAGAGAGGCCGGGGCTTCATGCCAGGGCACAGATGAGCTCATTGTTGAAACAGGGATTTCCACATTTCCATGTCAGTGTGCCCCATGCCATGACACACAGCTCAAAAACAAGAGGGGAGAGGAAAGGGGCACACACACACCAACAGTCACACACACCAGGAAACACATACATGACACATACACATTTTTAGGCTTCGGCCTAAAGAAAATATGCTCCACAATTAATCTCGGCCAGCAACGTGTCGGTGGAAAGATCCAGCCAGCACACAACACCCGCCCACTGGTCTGGATTATTGTTTTGTTGAACACACACACATCCACGTCCCAAATTTGGCACAATCCAAAAACACACAGTGGAGTAAACAGCAGTTGCATTCACACATATTTTTGCAGATGCAGCCAGGCATGCACAAAGTGGAGTGGTTGGCAGTCACGTGAAAACACACAGCAAAGCGAGCGAGCACACAAGGAAGGACACACACTGTCAACACACACACACACACACACACACAGTCCAACTCTCTACCTGTGCTCTGTCAACAGGGCTAGGCCTGGTTTCCATAGCAACCACGCCCCTCCCTTTGGCTTGCAGGAGAGGTGTTTTGAAAGGTCGCAGCGTGTTTGTGCCTGTGTGTGTGTGTGTGTGTGTAATACGGAGAGAGAGAGAGAGAGAGAGAGAGAGAGAGAGAGGCAGGGGCGTGGATGCCGAATCAACTCCCAACAAGTGAGTCTTCCTGCCTGTCTCCACTCCTCAGCTGGATCCGGTGACAGGCGCGTCGGAGAGCCGCTGACAGAAGCTCGTGTGTCCGTGTTGAGGTGAAGTGTCCCAGCAGAGCGGGCCCTGTGATCACCGGTGAGCCATGGAAGAGGACGCGTCCCACGCCGAGCCCGGCAGCAGCGTCTCCGGCAGCACCCACACCATCCCGCAGCAGCAGCCCGAGAACCCGGAGCTGCTCATCCCGAGCTTCAGCCCGTCCTCCGCCCCGTCCTCCCCGACCCCGACCGGCACCCTGTCCCGGCTGGGCTTCAAGAGCCCCACCGGCCCGACCGCGGCCGCGCCGGGCAGCCCGGTGGAGCGCGGCCAGGTGAGCGCCATCACCGTGGTGGCGCTGCTGGACAAGCTGGTGAACATGATGGAGGCGGTGCAGGACAACCAGCAGCGGATGGAGCAGCGGCAGGCCGACCTGGAGGGCGCCGTGCGGGTCGTGCAGGGCGACGTGACCCGCCTGACCAAGACCCACGTCAGCACCTCCAACAGCGTCAGCAAGCTGCTGGAGCGCTCCCGCAAGGTGAGCGGCCACCTGAAGGAGGTGAGGGAGCGGCTGGACAAGCAGGCCGTCCAGGTGAAGAAGCTGGAGGCCAACCACAGCCACCTGCTCAAGAGGAACCACTTCAAAGTGCTCATCTTCCAGGTGAGGCCGCATGGGGGGGTGGAGGCAGGGATCACGGGGGCAGTTAGAGCCCACATAAATCCTGTGTTGGACTTTTATTTCACTGCAGGAAAGTTCAGTGGACTCAGGAGGAACAGTGTAAAACCTGTCACAGTCTCTTGGCAGAAAGAGTCTGGACAAATAACCCTTGTGATGTCATAGTGATGTCATCAGGGTTATTTCTCTTAGGCTTGAGATCTAATATTTGATAGAGGCCTGCGTTAGGATTCAGAGGTGTGGGGGTTTAAAGTAGTGGGCATTTAGGAAACAGCTTGATGACATCTAATTCAAGATACGATCAGGTTGCATCATGGGAAATGTAAGATCCACTGTCCTCTTGTGAGTCCTCCAACTTTATAAAGTGGAAAATACTAAATAGCTGCACTGCCTCTTTTTTGTCATGAACGCCAGTGTGTGTGTGTGTGTGTGTGTGTCATATTTGCATTCACATTTGACTGCAGCGGGGTGTGTTCAGATGTGTGCCTGCCTGGCACTGAACAGTGAAATGCTGGAGGGGGGCCGCACTTTATTTTGTTTTCAACACCTAAAACTTGTCGAGCAGGACTTTTAACAACCCGTAGAGCTGATTTAACAAATCATACGCTGAGCTGTTGTTAACTAAACCTCTATTAACTAAACTGAAGTATACACTGCACAAACATGCTGAATATGATCCAGTCTCTGAGAGATCTTTACTATTTTCATACACATGCATATAAGGCTCTTCCCGCTCATGTCCTGTCCTGTGTGTGTGTGTGTGTGTGTGTGTGTGTGAGAGAGAGAGAGAGAGAGAGAGAGAAAGAAGAAGGGTGTGTCTGGGAATGGAGCTATAGAGGATAATAGAGGAAGGCTCAGACACTGACTTTTGACTAGATCTGTTTACACCCCACAGTCATAATTCAGACAGACAGGTGGCTTTTGGGTGGATTTACCTCTTCAACTGTCGTATCTCACCTGTGAGGGGAAAACTCTACACTGGCACTGAAAAAAAGTGATAAACTTTCCCAGGAAATGATTAGGAATTTCCTCACATAACCCATCTCTCACCTCATCTCATGACCCGAAAACTGCTGAAACTTCCTCCGTAAACACAGCATGGAAGTGACAGACCCCAACCTCAGCCTGGGCCCTTCACATGCAGATAGGTTGTTTATCTGCTGGTTGCCATGCACGATGAAAGCAGCTCCAATATTGTATTTAACTGATTTCGTTTCCCAGAATGCTTTGAGCAGGAGTAAGCGCATGATTTTATTTAAGTGCATGTGTGTATGTGTGTGTGGGTGCGTCCCGAGCGTGTACGTACATAAGTGTGTATGTGCCCAGGCAGCGAAAGGGGGGCCATTGTTGACACAGCCAGAGCCACTGAGAGCTCTTAACCGCCGCTGTTATCTGGTTTCCCAGGTACTGAGGCTCTGTTGTTCAAATGCAACAGGTGCCAAGACCATACTCTGCACAAGGTGTCTCTGTGTGTCTGTGGGCGAGGCGAGGCAAGGCGCGGCACAGCGGATCGATTCTGACCGAATCCCCGCTCGATTTTTATGCACCAGAACGGAGTGTCCTGTTGCCGTGGAGATAGCGCGAGTGGAAAGTGTTTGCTGGCTCTCAGTGCACTGACAGATTCCATACGTCTTTTGGATTCTTCGTGTTGCATATATATTGTTTTCTTGTTTCTACGCATCATGTGAAAGTGTTCAACTATGTTTTTCGTGTCTGCACAAAAGTTGACCTTATGAATCACGCGTGCTGTGTTGCTCATAGACTCCGGTTAAAAGTTCAGGTCTTCTGCTGAGCTGAGTTTTTTTCCTCCAATTTTGAAAACTAAGAGTGGAGCATTTGTAAATGGGTGTAGCAGGGCCAGGTATGATCCCAAGGGCGGGCGGGTGTGTGTGTGTGCAACTTGCCCATTGGATGTTATGCTGATGTGTTGGGTCAGGTGTATGCAGTTACAGAGCCGGTAAATGAGACTTGGCGTGCCCGAGGGGAGCGAGGAATAAAAGAACTAAGAGCAACCCTTGTTCCCTCCCCTCCCCGGGCTTGTGTTGTTGACTCTTTTATTGCGTCCATCACTTTCTGCCTCACCGCGCCTCTTTTCTGCCTTCCAGTATTGTGTCTTTTTCTTGATTTTTTTTTTCTTTCTTCCATCTGCTGCTGTGCTCCAATGTTCTTGTCTGATATCTTTTGGTTTGTGTTTCAGCGTCCAACATTTCTCACTTCTCACATTGCTCTCCTTGTCTGATTTTTTTTTTTTTTTTTTGTCTTCTCTGCAAACTCAACTTGCGTGTGAAACACCTTTTTTTTTTCTTTTTGTCTCTGGTCGAGGCCACCTGTGCTGATTCCCTGAAACTACATGAAAGCACATGCTGCACGCCTTTTGATAAAGCACATTTGCTACACACCCAGGAGCCAAACTCCCTCCACCAGCCCTGTAGCTATTGGCCGAGGGGGCCTCCTCCTCCCCTCCCCGCACGACAGAATTGATCCAGAACACTCATCGCCCTGTACGTGCCAGCCGAGGTGGAAACAGAGAGGGCTTCTGGGTAAACGCCTACTGTTGCATGGAAGCTGGGGCCTATACCAGCTCCGGGCTTTGGCCACCATTGGTCAGAAACGCCGGCGCTGTCTGCCGCTCCACTGCGTTCCTGTGCATAACAAGGACTAATGAGGACTTAATTACCGCTGCTTGGGTCTTGTTTGTTTGTTTTTGTGCACCAGTGCTTTTCCTGTCTCCACATGGCCCTCTCCTCTCTGGGCCTTTACACACACACACACACACAATTCCCAGCCATCTGGGATTCCAGTGTGGAAACTGTTTAGGTAATTACTGTTTGGAAAGGTAAAACATTTTGTGTTGGATTGCAGATATTTTCTATTATTTTTCACACTGATTAATTTCCAAGGCTCATTACCTGAGAGTTTGAATATTACCCTGGCGGTCCTCTAACTTATCTTATTTGCATCACTGCAGCATGCTGTATGTGAAATACGACATTCATTTCCTGCGACAAGTCATTTATTTCTGAGTGGGCCTTAATCTCCCCATCTGTGCTTATATCACAGTGGAATTCCGTCGCAACAAACCAGTCAACCACAATGGCAAATTGAATTTGAGCGCTGTGAGAATTTCATTTGTTCTCGTGTTTTGCACACGAGGGGCCTGATTTAGAGCTCTGTGAGATCCTCAGCAGCGAGAACAGGGAGCTGCAGGCCTCTTGTGGTGGGGTGGGAAGAGGATGTTTTTGGAGATTGTCTGTTATTTAGGAATCCCTAATCGCAGAGTGGCAGGGAGTGACAACAGTCGCACACAATCAAAGAACGTTCATATCGCATCATGGGGAAAGAGAAACATGCTCCACAGCCAAACCAAACACAATAGCTGCAGCATGCGTTTTGTTGACAGAGGCAGGGCTGTGGGAGACCTAATGCCGCGAAGGTCGTTCTTTAAAAAAGTTTTTGTTCTCATTGTTCATTTCTGCTCGTATCAAGTGATTTTCATCTAATCAGTTCAATTAATTGCAAAGCTTTCAGATTGCGAAACCTCTCAGCTTATCGCCGCCTCCTGACCTGTCATTCAGTACAGAGGATGCCCACAAAGGTTTAAAGGTTTGGAGTGATTGACTTAACTTCAGCCTCTGTCAGTATGTTTGCTCTGCTGCCGATCGTCATTGTGCTTTTGCGTATCCACACTTGACCAAAGGTTGTGACTTAATCTTAGCTTTCAGCAGGAGGAAGCAGAGGCTGTTTTTCCACACTCTCTTCATGCTCTAAGATGGAGGTCAAACTGGTAATACTGTTCCCAGCCTCGCCCCAAGCTCTGAGCATTTAGTTTTAAGACGCAAAGCTCAGTGCTTCCGAGTTAAATAAATACAAATAATGCTCCAATAATTCAATAGCGTTCAGCTCTGTAAGATGCATATTTGCATAGAAATGAAGTGTGACACAACTGAAACTTTACCACCAGGAAAAAGCCAAGCCCTGAAAAATCAGAGAGAGAGCGAGCTTACTACACGGACTTTAGAGTTAAACTTGAATATAGAACATTTAGTCAACCACCCCTATCCCAAACAATATATGCTTTGGGATAATTAGATATCTGAGTGTAATTAAAGTGCACATATCGCGTGTGTTCAGCTCAGAACTGTGACAAAATCATATCCATTTCTACAGGTTGGAGCAGGCTGCTGACTGGAGGCTACAGCTGAGATTTGTTGTGTGAGTGTGTGTGTGTCCCTCGACCAGGTGATATATTCCACCAGCTTATAGCCCAGAGCAATGCTCACTATTTCTGTGCAAACATGCTGGGCCTACCCGTAAGCTTTAACCCACGGAGGTGTGGAAGTAATTGCGTTTGTTGTCACTGTGGAGGACGACATTGGAGACATTAAACAAGCAGAAGAATTTATAAAAAAAAAAACAAGTGTTTCATTTCTTAAGTAATTTTTCTCAGTGATAAGTATGGTAAGAGATTGCTATTTGAAACGTATGTCTTACTCTACATTTACTAATCCAAGTAACCCTTCATTCGCTTGACATCTACATGGATTGGATTGTTTGCTGTCTGACCAGGGGTTAGTCACCGTGGATGTCAGTGTTGTGTCCCTGTGCCGTGCAGAGGCTGGAGGTTTGGGGAAGTGGTTAGCTACCACAAGAAGCACACCCAGTCACTCAGAAGTTGTCTGATTTGCATGTTGCGTGTCCATAGCCAGCCATTGCTAACGTGAGCCTACATTCAGGTCTTGTTTGGAGTTGGAAGGTACAGCTTTAGTACAAGGCTCAGCTCACTATTGAAGCTACCGATGGTCAGTCAGCGCCTCTTGACGATAATGTGGTTGCTTGTTAAAACCAGGATTAAGTTGTGTAAAGGCAGACAAACAATCTATCTGATCACATCACATATCGTTTATCTAAGCCTGGACACAGTGGCAGACATCCCCTTTCCCAGCACCGTTTTTCACGTCCTGATGAGATATGCAACCCTTCAAGCATGTTCTGGATCTGCCCCAGGGTATCCTACCAGTTAGACATGTCCAGAAAACCAGGATGATCTTTCTCATTCTTTCGGCCACTACGGAAAGCTTGCGACCAATGAGTGTTGGACAAGTAAATCGAAAGCTCTGTCTTCCAGCTCAACTCCCTCCACTGCTGGAGCTGTAAGCAATTACTTGTTGAGTAGAGATGACTGACAGCTGACGGACAATGAACAATAGTCTGACTGAGGTGAGTTTGTAATAGGCCTTTGTCATAGTAGGAAAAGCACAGGTGTATTTGATATTATCAACAGCAACTGATCACTTTGAAGACTCTGGTACTGTGCGTGGTGGCTCACTGAAATGACTCATTATGAGCAATCAGACTGGTCTCAGTGGTAACAATCTAACATAGCTGTACAGCCTTTAAGGCAGGCTTTCTAAATGAACAATGAGGTTTGTTTACAGCGTGGCTCCTCGCTTTGTTATCATTCTTATTTTCCCTTTGGGGTTCATTCCTCAGATAATCCTCTGGGTTTTCAGAAAACAAAACGAGAAAAAAAAATAAAGAAAGGGAGATAAATATAGAGGGGAAAAACAACGGGCAGAGAGACAAAGACAAAGCGAGAAATGTGGTGTGTTTTTGTCAAGCAGTGATAATACAGTAAGAGTGAGTTTGGATAAGAGATTAAAGTTGAGTTAACTCACTGTAAGGCTGAGAGACGTGCGTGTGGATGGGAAAGGGCTCCTCTGTCTCATGTCACATTCAGGTTTGACAAGTCTGCTCAACTGTTTCGGTCTTTAAGGCAAAGGCAAGTTTCCAGCTGCAAATTCCTGCTGTGAAAGGCTAGTTGCAACAGCTTTAATAACACAGTAAAGTGATGCTAATGTTACAGAGTCTGCGCACCTCTCTGATACTGTGTAACGCTGCATTATCCACCATGAACTAAACGTTGATGATTATAAAATAATATAAAATGATTCCAAGTAAAAGGAACAATACAACAAAGCTGTGTACACAAAGATAGTAAAGCTGGCAGCTCTCAAGACAGTTTATCCTACCAGCGTATCCCATGGTGCACTGCTCTTCTTTGTCTTCTGAACTGCCAAGAGCACATATTTAGCATGTTTCTCGTTATGCTGCAGGTATTAGTAAGGTAATGACATTAAGCTCTTTTGCACACTTGCACTCACATGCTCTTTTTTCACTCTCACTATCTCTTTTTCTCTTTTCTCTTCCACACTCACACAGTGTGACATGTGGGCGCAGGCGGCGACTTATCGAAGGGATGGTTATCAACATGGTTAAAGAAGGGAAAGCAGAGGGAGTTTAGCTGTTGGTATTCTGCCAAAGAAACTCAAGCTTCTATTATACAATCAGAAAAACAACAGCAACTATCCTCTTCTGGCTCCTCCTCTCACCTCCCTTATTACAGTGATTAGACTTCAGGACTCTGTGTACTGTACATGTCTGCTCCCTCTTGACTTTTCAAAGCCCACTGTCCATCCAGTTTATTTGCCAAGGCCACAACATCCATGGCAGGAAGAGGAAAAACAATAGCCAAGCTGGCTCTCAGCATTCATTTTTCTCTGCTCTTGAATATAACATGAAAATACACCAGGTCTTGAGATAACATGATGATTTACCAGCTTCTCTGCGAACCCCCCACGCCCTTTAACCCCCATATGGGGTAAACACTGTGACAATTGGTGGCAGCCTTATCAAAAATAATCATGGATCTGTTCGGGCCTTATCAAACAATGGCTCTGATACGCACGGTTTGGGAATGTGCAGAAGCGATGTGTAGAGGGGGATCTTGGGAGACTGGAACAAAAGAGCTAAAGCAGATTAGCGTAACCACTGAGGAAAAACAGGAGCAACAAGTGACATTTTACCTCATTCATCATATATGCAGGGGGGGTGGTGCAAGACAAGCAGAGTGATCTACAGTAGCTGGTGCAGAAGTACAGTTAGTGACAAGGCACTGGTCCAGTCAACCATGGGGTTATTATGATAAACACCATGTCATGTATGAAATTAATTATGAGAATTGGAGAGCATATATTGCAGGATATGAAACGTATCATCATCCCGAGTGCGCAGGCTGCTATCCTGTAAATTACGGGTTGAGTGAACAGGTTTCCTCAGACGTCCAGCATAATCATTTATGTCTTCAGGAACGACCGTGGCCTCTCTGGATTGCCGCGTTCTTCGTCCTACCAGCACGTCAGCATGACACCGCGCCTGAATTGGTTTTTGTTTCGTGCAATTACGCAAGCTTGCGAGGCCAGTAAACATGCCGTGTTTTCTTTTGGTGAGGCAGATATGGGAGGGGTGCAGAAGGGAAAGAATGCCCAAACTTGTTATGCAAAGCTTTATGGGTATTAGGTCAAGAGGCATGGTTCAAAATTGGCATGAAGTTGCTGACAAGGTGTTTGTCACAATTTGAGTACATTGTATGGTGCTGGGCTTAGATCTTAGAACACTTTGCATATAGACTCCAGTACAGTACACACAATGAGAGATTATCATGTTACCCAGTCCCATGACAAATTGCAGAATTCCATTTCCTCTCCTCCTTCCTTTCCACCTTCCTTCCTCTGTCCACAGATGGCTCTTGGTGCACATCGGGGTGGGGGGCCAGGGGGACGCGATGTTATATAACAAGCTGAGTAGGGGTGAACTGTAAAACAACTCACTCCACTGAAATAGAAAGGTCGTAATCAAAACATATGCAGATGAAGGCAAATTTGCACAAACACGAGTATCAGGTAGATACTGCAGCTGTTCACTGAATGGATGAAGCTGTGTGCGACAGTGTGCAGGGATTATAGTTTGAGAGATAATGTTTAGTTGGGACATCTTGAATAACGGTAGGTTACAGACAACAGATGCAAATTTAGACAATAAAGGGAGGGTGGGAGGAAAGTAAGGGAAGACATAAAAGGATTATTCATATCAATCAATAACAGCATCCAAAGCTGTGCCTGCTCTTTTTTCTTCCTCATTCTGTAACGAAATAATTGCAGGGCTTTACAATTACAAATGTGTGCACTTGTGCATTTCTGATTGTGTGGAGGTGTAGCCTCTCATTGGTGCACTCCCTCAGTGGCACCTGACTCACTGTGCCAACACACCTGTACTGACCTCACTGTAAGGATTAAGAAAACCTCCATTAATTGTCTGAAGGACCAGGAAAACACACCTGTTCAAATTTCTAATACACACATTGTGTATAGATTAAACCAGTAGTGTGTAGGATTTATTGACATCTAGCAGTGAGGTAGCAGATTGCAACCAACTGAATACCCCTCCACTCACCTCTTACTTTCCACGCATGTAGGAGAACCTAAAATGGCTTTCACAATGTAAAACCCCCAAAGGCCCTCTCTAGAGCCAGTGTTTGGTTTCTACTGTAGAAACATGGCAGTGCAACATGGTGAGCCCTTTGTGGATATCAAGCTCATTTTAAGCTAATGAAAACACAGCAATTGAAATCATAATTATGAATATTAAGTTTTGTTTCTGCCAGTAGAGCCCCCTAAATCCTACACAAACACATTAACTATGTGTAAATCTGCAGCACAAACCACTGATAGTCAACGGATACATTTATAGCTTTCTGTGTTTTGTGTGTGCGTGTTGAGTATTACATTTATAAGTCTCAAAATGGGTTTGTCTGTTTCCATATGTTTATGTGTTTTGTATGTGTATGTTTTCTAGAGTGTAACATAATCAGGTGGGCTGGAGAAATGTCAAGACATTATGAAGGAAGCCAGTGATTAATGTTGGGAGGGGATGCTTTCATAGATGAATGTTTTCTGGTTTTATGGTAAGATATGATGAAGAACACTCATGTACAAATACCATATAAAAGAAAGAAGAAGAAAAGAAGAAAGAAAAGATGTAGTATCATTTGGGCTGGGCAATAAAAAAATATAATTTATCAATTTCCCATGAAAGCATATAATCATATGATCACATCATTTTTACAAACTGTTGTTGTCCAGTTTAAAATCTTAAAGCAAATTGTAATTTAAAAAGTTTTTTAAGAGAGCTGTATAGTAATTTTTAACCAATCACACTGATTTATTTTGTGTGTGATTTTGCATAAATGTCCATATGTAGGATATGTGAACAAGACTATTGAGGCTGAACTTAAGCACAGTTTTTAGCTTATATGATGCTAACATCAGCATACTTATATGCTCTAATGGACAAATTCAACATGCTGTTTATGTACGGTGTTTAACATGTTCACCATCTTGGTGTAATGTGATAATATGCTGAAGTCTGCTAATTAGTATTAGCAGGTGCTGGAAAATATGATGCAACGTATCATTGCACATGTGTGCAGATACCTTAACAAAGGAGACAGAAGAGGTGCAAAAGAAAGAGTATAAGGTAACATTACACATACGTTATAAACAGAGACACGCACTCACAGAGTAACGTGAGCCCATCTCAGCGCTTTCAATCAGTGGTGACTTCGTCCTGCCCCGCCCTGATCCCTCTCTGTTTGAATAGAGCAGGAGACTCCAGAGGACTGACTGCTATACGCTGTGGCTTAGAAACACCTAGCACGACTTGCGATGAGATCTTGAAGTCCATTACATAAGCATACAAAACATCTTTGAAGTGTGTGCCCTTTTACTGTGCAGTAAACTTGATGTCACACTAAATCAACTTTGTATTTTTGCGGGGTTTGCTCCAAATGCAAGTTAATTTTCTTTCATCATGCTCTCTTAAACACTTTTTTAAACATTGGCTGATGTCCTACATAGTTGCACACTAATACACACTGGCACACAGACACACAAATACATACACATATCACATTCTTGGTGGCTAATGAGTGCTTGCTTAGAGGGTCCATTAATTAACAGAGTTCCCAAGAGAAAAGAGAATGTGAGGTCCACACACACACACATATGCACACACACACACAGGACAGACCCAGGTCAAATGGTATTTAGGAAAATTTTGTTTGTTCTAGCTTGCGTGCCAAGATTGTTGGGGGTTAAACTGGGGACACACATAATTTCACACTATTTGACTATTTGGGCAGCCAAGCACATAAACAGCATTTTGACCAGTAAAACCAAATAAAAGTTTGAGGGAAAAAAGCCAGATGAAGTCAGGGCTGCTGAATAAAGGCTAAATGTGATTATATTAATTTTTCAGAGAAAGCCAAAGATAATCAGCAGTGGAGACCCTTGCTATTTAGCTATTTTATTGTGTGTGTGTGTGTGTGTGTGTGTGTGTGACAAGTGAAGCATTGATTGTGTTTACCACCATGAGTGACACCTGAATCAGTCAATACGACATTTTAAACTGTGTCACTGCAGCAGGTCTTGTACAGTATGTGGTAGGAGAGCTCACTTCTTATTTGTGGCTGTGTGAGTTTCAGTTGCTGCCACCCACACACTCCACTAACCACACTGACTATATCAAACATGTTTGAGCCAAATCAGAAAGTCCATGGCGTGCCCAGACTGGAGCAGAGGTGTCAAGATTGAATCTTTAGAAACTTTAACACCACCAAACAATCAGGGGAGATGAGTGTGTAATATCAGGGAATGCTCCACCGAAGGTTAGAGCCATACTGGCTCTGATTTTCTTATCATGGCTGGTTAGATTTAGGTGGGTGTATAACCCTTAAGCAGTCTCTCTCTTCATTTTGATTTAAACTATTGGCTTAATGAGACTTGTATGTACACATAGCAAAGGGAGATAAACATATTAAGTAATATCATATTCCAGTAGGCAGGCTTTCTTGGGGCTTCTCCATAACATATAACATGTCCAGTACAGGAGCTGTCACTCACATAGTTCTTGATTTTCCATGATAGTAGAGTGATAGTAAAACATGCCTGAATTTTCAAGTTCAGATCCACACAGTCTCTGTGGGTGTGGCACACTGTCAGCCCAACAGCAAATCAGGGGATCCAGATACTGCTCACTCAGTTATGACAGGATTGACCAAGGACAACAAAACTGAAAGGAAGGAATTGCAGTTAAACCGAATCTGAGTTACTGGTAGCCAGAGCTGTACCCGGGGTGCAACCTTTGTCTCTTTTGGTTTCAAACTCACAAAACTGCAGTGCATCACAAATCCCAGCTTCTTGGGGATGATGACATACCCCTAGTGGTTGTTTGTGGTAAATAAAAACGTATAAACTCAAAATATGCAGTAAAACTTGATGTTTTACAAGTGTTACCTATGATGATGAACCTCAGAAAAATAATTTAGAATACTTTAGAATAGACACTAAAAAAAGGATCAAAGTATTTAATTTATCAACCCTAAATAATCAACCCTACTTTACTATATACGGTGCTGTATATTCTACGGTTCTGCAACAAGCTTCCCCTTTACCCTGAAAACATTTCTTGATGTTGATGTTCTGCCTTTCAGAACATGCCGACAGATTTATTAGCATTAACAGGGAGATACCACACATGCTTGGCACACACCTGAGCTATGAATCATTCCTGCATGTTTGAGATCAAGGCAAAGATATCAGGTGTCTGCAAAGTGGTAAAAACAGGAGGGTTTCTGCATGGCTTCTTGCCCTGAAAGAGCTTTACATACCCTATGAAATAGCTGTTAACTTCTGTGAATGAGACTAGAGAAAAACAGCAGTTGGACATCATTCTTCGTGCTCTTTTAAAATTGCCTCAGGTCTCCTGTGGACAGAGATGATGCAATCATCAAAATGTAAAAAGTGATGTGTTCCTGTGATGGGTTCATTAAGAATATGATACAAATATTATATTGTTGACTTACTTCACTTTTGTGTAGTTTACATATCACAATCACAGTCTCGTAGCCCTCTTTACAACGATTTCATTCAAAGTTACAGATACTGTATCATCCTATCTCACACATTTGACACACCTCATAACGATGTCAATAACTTACAGCTTGTCAAAACTGGCTTGAACAGGCTTAAGTTGGTAGTGACAGATTGCAGGTAGATATTATTACTACTACTACTAGATACTACTGTCCTTTTCAGCAAAAACACACCATTGTTGATGAGTGAAGGATGGACTGGAGGTAGGACTCCTCTAGACCATCTGGTTGGCCCAGTCTGTCTTAATGACACCCCAGGAAAGATGCATTGCACACTCCTTCAACAATCTATGACATCCTGTTGCTTTAAGCACTACTGTAAGGTCCTAAGAGCTGCCATGCATTCTTTGACATGAAGTCCTTCTTACAAGCATGCTGCACAGAAACAACTGTGATTTAAAAAGGATGTCATTCCCACCTGCACTGAGGGTGACTGAAGCCTGCACTGGTTCATTATATTGGCATGTCCTGATGTTAAACATCTTAAATATGAGTAGTTTCACTGTTTACCTGTGGCTGCATATAGTTTAAATTCTAAAATGTAGCCACAAAGCTCATATTCACAATTAAACACCAACTAGAACCACCCAAAGCGCTGTGCTATATTAGTCCTAGCCTAATCAGAAAATTCCTTCCTATCAGAAATATTCAGCACTGTGTGTGTGTGTGTGTAAAGTGCGGAGGCCTTGAATCTATCCAATCAAGCCTTTCCTGGATTTAATTTTTTTGTGGGCAAATGAAAGTATTAATATTGAATCCTCGCACACATTCTTTGTACCTGAACTTTAAAATAAAAACGTG
Organism: Scortum barcoo; assembly: GCA_023238725.1. Classification (NCBI taxonomy): domain Eukaryota; kingdom Metazoa; phylum Chordata; class Actinopteri; order Centrarchiformes; family Terapontidae; genus Scortum; species Scortum barcoo. The sequence goes on from CM041550.1 coordinate 22,736,484, forward strand.
CTGTGCAATGTTCTGCATTAAACCAAGTCATCTCAAAACCAAGTATCCACTGGGGATACTTTAAGCTGGTGTAACTGAGAGAGTTTTCTATGAGCATTTCAAATGTGTAGTGGGGTATGTCAACCACTGAAGCTGCACCTTTACTCTCCACTCACTCCTGGGTGTGAAAGGATGGGGGCAATGGGGGGTGGGCACTCTGGCTCATAAATCTCCAGTGGAGTGGAACATTGTATGAGTATGTGATTGTGCACAGATGGATAGGCAACAAGTAAGAGGGAGAAAGAAGAGAAACCAAATAAAATTTTGGATATTGAACTCAGTGCTTTACCTCTAACTCTGTTGACTGAATGGTCATCAGTTTCTTCAGGGATGGTGGGTTAAAGGCAGAGAAGGATATAAAAGGGAGAAAATGATGAGAAATTTGTGACTCCTGCAGAGAAACGGATGGTATTTCTCAGATGTCATGAGGAGATATCCAGGGAGACATGCAGAGACTGGTTTCCTTAGTCCACAGAAGCATAAACTTTTATTTCCATGGTCAAGATTCAATTGAAGTAATTAGAACTTCTAAAGGTGCCTAAAGTCTAACCCTGACATTAATCAATTGAAACAGAGATATCATAAAGGTCATTAAAACTAAAGCCTGGTTTGAGCACTGATTCCTATTTGTAACTAATCCAAATGACCACCCTTGTAACCTACCTGTTTCTGTTCTTTTGTTTCCTACAGGAAGACAATGAGATCCCCTCCAGCGTGTTAGTCAAGGACTCCCTCAAGACCCCACAACCAAGCCAGTATGATGCAGAATCTACCCACCCAACTCCATCTGTTGCAGGCTCTGTTGATGGCTACCACGCTCAAGAGGAGGGTCTTCAGACCATAAGCCTTTCCTCAGATGAGGATGATGATCTTCAAACACACAGAGAGGAGGAAGAGATGCTGGAGTGTGGGGATGCACTGGGTGTGGGCACTTCACGCACATTTGAGAGAAGGGCTGACAAGTTCAAGCGCAACAGTTTGAAGAAGGTCGATAGCCTCAAGAAGGCCTTCTCGCGCCAGAGCATTGAGAAGAAGATGAACCAGATCACCACCAAGATCGTGCCGCCGGAGAAGCGTGAGAAAATCAAGAAGAGTCTAACCCCTAACCATCCCAAGAGCCCGACTGCCAAGAGTTCCTCTTTCAAGGTGTCTCCCATGACCTTCAATGTCAAGAAAGTCAGAGATGGGGAGGTCCCCACACAAGACATGGGCTCACCCGAGGGAGACGCTCATGTGGAGATTCCTCCCCTGGGAAGCTTAGATGGAGAGATTCCTCTGGCAGAGGTGCATACCCATGAAGGCGTGGTGGAAGAGATTCAGGAGATGCTGAGTCCCTCCACCCCAGAGAGCATGAAAGCAGACCTGGCAATCAATGGAGAGGCACCGAGCATTGAGTGCGAGGTTAATGGTGATCGTTCTGCTGGCCTGGCAGTTCCAGAGAACGATGAAGATATTGATGAGGAGGAAGATGAGGAGGAAGAAAAAGAGAATCACAAAAGCCCTGTTGAGATAGCAACAGATGCCCAGATTCCCACAGCAACCATTGCTGTAGAGCAAGTGTCTTAATATGATTTGATTTTTAGTGAGAATCATTTCTCCCATTCTTTCTTTCTTTGATAGAATTTCCACATTTATGAATACCCAGCAGGCATACATTAGACCCTCCATTATAAACATTCTAGTGCCCTTATCATAAACCCCAGATACTCTAGAAAACTGCTTCCTAAGATATTCCATCCTTGGAAAGTTCCTTCAATATTACCTTGGATTATTACCGGTATAGTCTTAAAGCCTTGACACAGACTTCAAAAGCAACTGGGGTAACAACTAGACCTCACAGTGTATCAGAATCCACCATAAGTGCTTCTTAAACCCTTTACCGGGGTTGTCCAGAGAAAGCATCATTGCACCAGTGCACCATAATAGATCTTAACTATTAACAGGTGACTATACTAAAGTAGTCAAAGTATCTCCAGTCCTTCACCTGCAGCTGTGACATTGTTCATTACTATCGTGAGATCCAACCTTTCATTTCTGACTTTTATCATTGATGATCTACCCAGAGCACCAGATCAGCCTGGGTGCTGACAATAGATAGAAAAAATAGAATTGGAAATAGGCCAAATATTCATGTGAATCACATTAATCAGTACTAGAAAGGGAAAAGATACATTTATCTGCAAATACCAGTTAACGTGTCAATCGCAGTGATGCAAATGAAGGACAACACTGCAGGATAGAATTTGCTCTAGATGGTGAGACATTAACGAAACAAAGAACCTGACAGGTTTAATTACTGACATACTAAATGTTCCTTTTATAGCCCTTTGTCTTTTCTACAGGGCACCTTTGTAAGTTTATGTACAGGAATTCTTTTGTCATTATCTATGTGAGGCACACTACTCTCTAGGTATTCACAGCATATACACCATAAATTAGTAACTTTGTGATAACTGCCTTGAATGTGTATGCAGTAAATGTTGTGTCTGTGAATCTTTTTGACTTACAAAATAATACTTGGGTGTCTGTAAGTTGTCTTTTTCTTTCAGGCATCCATAACTTGCAAGGTGTTTATTCAGTTTCATATGTCTAAGACATAAACAGTGTCTTATACATTTGTCAGGGCACCATGACTAATTCCCTCCTCCCAAATACAGGCATACACCCATACTCCTGTGCCTTTACCTTGCACAAGATGGTATGGGTAATTGCACTCCTGAGGGGATGGATTCCTATGCTTTTGTAGATAAGAGTGATAGTAAAACAAGGAATTCCTTGCAGTTAACGCCTTAATGGGGCATAGTCAACGTTTGCTACTAGCTATACAAAAACTGGGAAAGGTTAAGTTTTAAGGGGACAACAATCACAATCAACTTCACATTTGGACGTCAGGCATGAAAGTTTCTCTAAAGTGACCTTCCTCTTGTTGCACTTGTTATCAGCTGTAGTTACAGGCGTCTTATGCCATGACTCCCTAAAAATAATTTAGCAAGTGATACCAGGTGCCAAGGATCCAGATCCTAGAGAGGTCACAGAAGTGGATAAAGGCAGAGGACAGCATTCCTAGCTTTGACGGATGACTCCTGATCAGCCCATTTTTCATGCTCTTGGCCTCCTTGCCACAGGTGTTCTGCCCCTGCGGAGGCTCCTGGGCATGGGCTTGTAGCGGAAGGGAGACAAGTGTGGGTGTTGGGAAGTATGGGACAGGACTTCAGTTGTTGGACAAGATGATAAAGTCACCTTAAAGTTAGGCATATGTATAGCTTGGGAAAAAGTGGAGAGTCTGAAATGCATTAGACCATGGGAGCTGAAATATGTTGTTGGGGGTATACACACCAATATCTGGCACTGCTGGATTCCATTACTTATACCCCTCTACATCCATTATACTCCATCTAGATAAGATTCCTCTTTAAGTCACAATTCGGTGCCTCAAATATTTTTATATCTTAACTATGCAAGAAAATCACTGGAGAAAAGCAGTGCATATTAAATAACAGAAATATTTTTTCACAATAGCTTACTTAAAGCCTTTTTAAATGATTAACTATTAACCTGCCAGTTTTCCTATAACTGGCAGGTTTTTTCTATATGGATAAAATAAATAATTAGACATAAATAATTTTAAACAAAGTGCTATCTGTGTTAATTAAATGTGCTTAGTAACTAAGGATTTTTTTTCTTTTCAATTCTTCGTATAAATCATCTTACTGAAAAGGGATTGAACACTAGGCTTAGATACATTGTATTGTGTACTTTAGAGATTAAAGTACAACTGGCTTTGAGGTATTTTCCGCTCATTCATGCAAATGTGTTATTTTGGTGATATTTCTGTCTGTTAATGTTAAAACTGTAATATCTAGATTTGTTTGTGTGTAACACTTTTTTTTTCATTCTTAAGTTCAAACACCAGATAGCTACAGCATTGTCAGGCAGTGATATTGTGTTTAACATCGTTGCTGTCCATAAAAAGTTCTTACTTTATGATCTGTTGATTTAGTTAACCACGTAAACCAAAGAAGTTCCCTTCACAGCAAAAGATTTCCCTGCCACATGAGTGTTTAAAATGTACTCCTCCTCACACTTGCATCAAGCATCATGTAAACATGCAGGCATTTCCTTTCGAAATTTAGTATTGTATACATAAATAAAGATTGTATAACATTCCAATTTTGTTTTCGCCTTTATTTGCCGTTCTTGAGGGTTAAATTCAAAGTTCATGTGTTGGTCATCATACAACAGTAGGTTCTATTTAGAAATTTAAGATGGAGTCCCCTAAAAAAAATCATGGTAGTAAAAAGGAGATAAGTAAATGTCACACATTTCATATAGATAAGATAATAATAGCTAATGTGTTGTCATTCATGTCGTGACCTCAGTCACTTGCATGTTTTCACTTAGAACGCCCAAGGAAATGTGTAGTTAAGCTTAGTGTTGTTCAGGCTTTTGTGAGTTTGGAAATAACTAAAAATAGTGTTGTAATACAGCAGAGCTCAATTTGGGTACTAAGGCACTGGTGAATTAATCTCAGTAGAGGGTGTGGTTCAATTGCTCAACCCTTATTTACACAGCACAGTTTGTGGATTCACAGTTCTCTGTATTAAATCAAGATGGGACAGGTGTGGTGGTCAGACTCAGAATAAAGACATGGCTCACCCAAATGACAAAATACCCTTTTTTATCACTTACACAAGGACTTTCTAACCAGCCACAACAGCTTTAGTGTTATTTACTCATGTTTTGAGAGTTCTGTCTCCACTTCATTGCAGTTAAGGTGAATGGAATTTCATTTTGTGTAGCCAACACTCTAAATTAATCTCCAAATCTCTGATTACTATTTTTAAAAAATCAACACCAAACTGTTTTTTTTCTTTTCTATTATTTATTCTTTAAATACGTAGGAGGGTTTCATTTTTATTTTTCTGCCAGGGAGTCCTGGTCTAGTTGGCAGTATAAGTACTTTCACATAAAAAACAATTTCACGTATTAGAGTACATATATAAATGCCACACAAGGAAAATAATAAATGATTCATAGAGGTCATAAGAAACAAGTCTGAAAAACCCTCTAAATATACTAATATGTTATATATTATATATATAATATAGTAAACTGTTATATTGGAACTACACCCTACTTAAGAAATAGTCCATATGTACCATAAGTTAAATTCCCATTAACCTCCACTGAATTGGGGTGAAGACATTCATCTCAGATTTACCAGCAGGGGTAATGAGAAATACCTTGTTGTGATTTTAGGTGAACTGTTGCTTTAAAACTGGAACTGTGTTCAAACATTTTGCAAACAAACCCAAATAAAATGATGAAGAACCCAGATGAAGGACACACAGCTTTGTATCCAGTGTGTCATGGTCTTTAAGACACAGTGAAACACTGATCAGGTGCTGTAGGAGGGTAGGTGACCTAAATGCTTCCCAGAAGTGTTACTTTGTCTGCAGTGGGGATTTTTTCCCTCAACTTCCGGGGGTGTTTTGATGGTGTTTGTCTCCCTCCAATGTCCGAACTGAAGCCAACACCTTGTGCTTCTTCCACTACCGTGACGTTGCCTGTTGCCGTTATTGATCCCACAGTTACAAATAGTGAGAATCATGACTCAAGCGTGAATGATTGATTCACCTTAAATATTTGCGTATACACAAACTGTTTGTTCCTTGGGTAAAATGCGTCTTCATGAGCTTTAAGCGCTATGTTGTCACGGTGGCCGAGAGGTTAAGGCGTTGGACTCGAAATCCAATGGGGTTTCCCCGCACAGGTTCGAATCCTGTTCGTGACGCAAAATCTTTTGTTCTCACAGACGTGTTAAACCAAACCCGCTGCAATAATAACTCATAATAACTAATAATGCTGTGACGTGTTTGACATTTAAATTAACTACCGATGACTTGTATTATTTGAACGCATGATGCACTCCCACCACTGTCAGTACTTCTGTGATCAAACGGGCATATATTTGATGTTTAATAATAAAAGCAACATATGACTGTTATGACGTTTAATGGATGAATAATGTGACTTGAAAAAAACATCTTCGTTAGTTTTATTGTTGTCGCGACAGATTGGCACAATCTCATATTCTCGCGTTATTTGTCAATGTGGCACAAACCAACTACTTTCTCTCTTTTCTCTCTATAACATCAAGGAGGTCGTCTACTTATATTACTCACAGCATTATTTTTGCAATCAGGGGCCTGATAATTGTCCGTATCTGCCTGTACAGCAGCACACATTTTATTTCTCCGTGTGTCCCCTCCCGGTGTTTGATAATGGAGGTGACCAGCTCATATAAATACGAAGCGGCGTGAACAGTCGTCGGTGTTGGCCATTGTTGAAGCGTGTAGAGAGCAGCGTGTTCAGACTTATACCAGGGCTTTAGTGTTGTTTAGGCATGAACAACCAGGACATTTAACACAAGGCTTTTCGAGCAGCTACAGCCTTACAGGGGCCACAGTTAGATTAAGACACATTGGTCTTATATCAAAGCATTTGGCCAGACTGCGCGTTAACATAGGAAATGCGATCGATCTGAAAACATTAACTTCTCTAAATGGTCGAGGGAGATCATCACTGTTATTTTCTTTAAAAAAGTTAGCAACACAGACCATTTCTCCAGCCTCTGGTGTTAACTCACAGCCAGAGGAGAGGTCTTTGTTCAAACAGGAACATCTCAAGACTAAACTCGCGATTTTGGAGCTTTAATAGAGAAACAAAAAGCTTACTTTATCTGATTTCGACATCTAGCGCTAACGCTGCAGTGCTCATGAGCTACATTAGCACGTCTTTATAGGTAGTTGTGAAGAAATGAAGCTGCCATTATGGCGATTATGGTGAAAAGGAGACAGCACAGAGACTCACCTCCTGAAATTAAAAGAAGGTAGCTCACAGCTAAGCTAGCAAGCGATTAGCAAAGCGCTCCTTAGCAAAGCTACATAGCTGGCAGATGTAGTTGATGCTGGCGTCTTTTTAATGTTTTTCATAAGGGCAGTTATATCAGCTTCTTCTGTCACTGCTTGACTTGAACATAGTGGAGTACCTGAGAAGCTGACCCTTTATTTTATAAACATTTGGCGAGTGTTTGAAGTACGGCTTGGTTAGCATCAGGCTAATTAGTTAGCTGAGCCGAGGCTAACGGTGTAGCTAGTTGTCCATCACACAGTAAAGACACTTATTGAATTTAAGCGACACAAGGGAGGAAACGCTGCTTTCTCCCCGGGACTAACAATGGCAGCCCCGACAAACGAGGCCTTGTTTCTGATTAAGGATGTGAAGCCTGGGTCGAAAAATCTGAATATCGTCTTCATCGTATTGGAAATAGGTAAGTAGTTTGGCCGTCAAGCTAAAGCTGCTCTCCCCTTAACATCAATACTTTTCTTAAAGGGGCCAGTAGTGACGTTACTGATTACTTGTATTAAAACTCACTGTCAGCAGGGTTTTTAATGAACTCATAACACTCCCATGTGCCGATGCTTAATTCAGACGTGTTTTAAGTACACTGACCCGTTTAAATCAAACTTATACTTCCCTTTTGTTTGATAAGGACGAGTCACCAAAACTAAAGATGGTCATGAGGTGCGCTCCTGCAAGGTGGCAGACAAGAGCGGGAGCATCGCCATCTCTGTGTGGGATGAACTGGGCAGCCTCATCCAGCCAGGAGACATCATCAAGCTGACCAGAGGGTACGACTGTCCCCAGGAGACTGATGACATGACCAGCTCTATGGACTTTGTTTGTACTAGTTACATACAGATCTATACACACACACAAGCACACAAAAGCAGCTTGGTCCTAAATTACAGTAGAAATAAAATTTTGTTCTCTTGAGTTTAACTTTGAGATTTCTGTGTCAGATATGCATCCATATGGAAAGGCTGCCTGACTTTATACACTGGAAGAGGAGGAGATCTACAGAAGATCGGAGAGTGAGTAGCCAGCCACAGATCTGATTACACTTCAAGCAAGTTTTCCTTTTCAAGCATCATGCAACACAAGTGTAGATGGTGAAATCTGTCAGTAACATGGCAGAAGAACATTAATAGCGAAATTTATACCATGAAGACTACTGTATATTGTCAGAGCATTTTAAGATGATCACTTTTAATCCCACTCATCTCTCTCTGGTTTTACTGTCCAATACAGTCTCCACTAGAGTTTAAAATGTTAATGGTTTTCCTTTTTAGAGAGATTTTTAATGTAAATGTAACAATGCCCAAACATTTATGCCTGCCAGTCAGACGGTGACTGTTTCAAACTTTCATCCTATCTGAACACATCAGTTCTGATGTTTGGGTTTTATGGCTCTTGTGTCCACAGGTTCTGCATGGTGTATTCAGAAGTGCCCAACTTCAGTGAACCAAACCCAGACCTGCTAGCTCAAGGGAACCAGCAAAACAAGTCTGTGAGTTGCCATGCACCCACTCCCACCTTGTCATTAACAAATGTCAACCCCAGCTCCCCTCACCTCCTACAAAACGCTTGATCATCTCACGTAACTTTGCATGTTAAATAGAAAGACCTCAGTCCAACTTAAGAGCTGTAGATTGTTAAAGATCGTCTCTTCTGCTGGCAGGGTAAGCCCGATCAGAATCCGAGGGGAAACTCTCCGCCAAATCAGAATTCAGGTACACCTGCCCCACCAGGTCAGTATTTAACTTTTTATAAATAAAACAGTATTTAACTTTTTATTGCCACTTCTCTTCCTGTTACTCACTTACAGGAAACAGCAGAGTTGTGTATGTTCTGTCCAATGCCTGTACAATGCTGGTGTAGTGTGTCATTACTACAAAAGTATAAATCCTGACAAGGACACTTTATTTGTTAGGAAATGTTTTGACTTGATAAATTTGATGAAATGAAGTTAAAATATGATAGATAGCAGGGTGCCCTATTTTTTTATGGGCTGTTTTAAATCTGTAATGAGACATTTTCATTGCTTTATGTTCTTGATGTGTTTGAGGAATAGGAAGCACAACAAGCCCTTTTTCACAGCAGCCATTTTGTCACAGTAAGAAAATCACAGGTTTTACTAATAACATCAACAGTAGCTCTGTTCTATTAAAGTATCTCAGTAAGCCATGACAGAGTGACAAAGGCAGCACGTAGAGTAGCAGGATGCTGAACCACAAAGAATTACTGCATTTATACCTGAAATGTCTTAAGATATCTTTTTTTTTTTTTTCAGTGAAGACTTACTTGTATTTGTCAACTCACAGGTAATGGTGCCATGCCACCGTTTGCCAACAACAACCCACCGCCCGGTGCACCCCGTGACGGTGCATTTGGGGGCATTGGGCGACCAAACGGTCGGTCACCTGGCAACGGAGCGCCTCCAGTTACTGCTGCAGGACCCCCAACAGCCGCAAAGTCCTCAGTAACCATTAGCAACGGCAGGGACCCACGACGTGCCAAAAGATGAAAATAGGGTTTGGGGGAGATCATGTGGGGAAAACTATGGACGCCCATCCCCATTTCTCCCTGCCCCCTTCTTTTTTTTTTTTTTTTTTTTTAAACATGTCTGCCCCTTCCCACTCACAGCCAATTATTGGCGTTACAAATGATGAATCAGATTGGGGGGGCTACTTGCATCATTTTTATACAGGCTAACAAATGTGTTTGTCATGCGTAGTGCTCCCTGTAAGCAGCACAGTGTGATTGTGATCTACCACTTGATACACGTGCAGGACTTATCATATAGTCGAGCCTTGGTGGTTGAGTTGTGGTCAGCCTTCTCAGTCTACACCCTTGTTCTCTGAATCTCACTGCAAATTGCCAGTTCTGTGCCAGTGTTTTCTCCCCAGTACACTGTCCCAACACCCCCCCCCTCCACCCCTCCATCCCACCCCTCCATCCCTGTTATGTTCTGTAAAAACTACACACCCTACTTGAACACTTGATGCACTTTCTGCTCTTAATTTATGTCAAGGCAAGGCTGCCTGTCATTTAAATCAGGAAATCAGTTTCTGCTTTTTAGTGGAAAAGGCCTTAAGTTGGTGGAAATGAGTTCTTGGACTGAATACACAAGCAACATTCTTCAAAGGGTCTCTCTCTCTCTCTTTTTCTCTTTCTCTTTCTCTTTCTTTTTCTCTCTTTCTCTCTTTCTTCTTTCTCTCTCTCTCTCTCTCTCAACCAAACTGTATCCGAAGTGACTCTGTGACAGGAAAGGTGTTAGTTTAAAATTTTTAATGATGGATAGGTAAATTGATATGAAACTTTTTTTGCCACAGGACATGTTTTACTTGTTTGCCATCAATTATACCTTGATCAAGGTGGGACCACTTAAATACTGGCAAAACGGTTCACCGAATAAATTTTACAGTAATTTTGCCATATTTTTTTGTTTGTTTTTTGGATCTGATTTGACATTTGAACACAACTTACTGGTAATGTCAATAAAGTTAATGTCAAGTTGGTGATGCTGCACTTCAAAACGTTTGAAACTGTCACATATAGTAAAATGGTGAGAACAAATGAATTGTGATTGTTACTGTACAAGGGGCTTGAGTAAAAAAAAAAGAACAAAATGGCATTGTTCCAAATTTTCGGGGAGATGAACACAAGTATTATCAGCATCAGTCAAACACCTACACAAGTATAAATGAGTGACCACTACAGCCCTGCCATGGTTTAAACTGATAAGACCACCTTTAGAGCTCCATGCTGTTATTAATACGTTTCAAAGAGGCTTCCCGTCCAGTGTCACATGACTCGCCATGTAGTGCCTGCAAAAAATAACTACCCTTGTTATTTTCAAAGATGCTCCAGAATATGTGCTAGATGTGACAAGTGGGTTGTATACATTTGACTTTTTTTTCTTAAGCAGGTTTTAGTAAAATCACACACACTTAAGCAGAAGTAGAGGATTTTTTAATATATAGTCCCTTTGTCACACAGGAGTGAAGACATATTAATACTTCAATAAACTGAAAGCTTTTGCGTGGAATATTCCATTTTGAAGCAATGCGTTGCATATAACAACATGCAGCGTTTCTTCACATCCTTTGTTGCACCAAGCACCTAAATGTGACCTCCAGGTATTCGCGTTACCATCACAAATGACATGATCGAGTCTAATTAGGCAAAACAAAAACAAAACCCAAAAAACAGCTGTGTTCCTTGAGCATAAGAAAATAAATGTTCTTTTCAAATAAGAGATAAAAGTGGCCAAGTAGGATGGAAAACAAAACCATCAGTCATATAGTTGTGAAATGTAGTTTTATCCAAAGCTCAAAAAATAATCCCAGTGCCAAAGTTTATTAATCCTGTTTGCATGAATTTGTTCACAGTCCCACAGGCCTCTTCCTCATATGTTCAAAACATGTTTATGTAATCCCACTTCTGATAAAAACTGCAGCACTTGTGACACTGGAAGTTGAAACACATGAGAAGTATGGCAGGAAATGTGATGCTCGTCGCTCATGTGTCAACACAGATGAATGTCATGAGCCGGGAACTTCCTCTCAGTGGTAATAGAGTCACATTATGTGGTTTAGGGTATTTCAAATTTAACTGCATGGTGATAAAGGCCCAGATTAAAGTCTGTTGCCCTCATCAGATGCTGTGGCTTCTGTTCTTTAAAATGAAAAACTAACCTAATATTTCCAAAATGTCTGCTATGAATTATGCAAAAGATATGTTTATTTTCACAGAAATCCCCTCAGTGTTTATTTTGAATTTGTAAACACTACATGATCTGATTGTTTCTCTTTCAGTTTTGCGTACAGTGTGACCGCACATCTCATGACATGGTGATTCAGGTAACGTGGCATGGGTTTGTTTTGTGAGAAGCATTGTAGTTTAGTAATAACCACACTGACTACTGAAAATAATCATCTCTGATGTACCAGCAAACCCTTGACATAGGTAGAAAGGATTAGCTGGGAGTTTAAAATAATAATAACAATACTACTACTACTACTACTAATAATAATAATAAGAATAATAATAATAATGATGTGAAAAAATAAAAGATAAAATGTCCAAGAACAGCTTGACAAAAAATTGAATTGAGAAGTTAGTACATGAATGAAAATGGATCTGGGGGGTACTGAGTATACACCGAGTGTGACAGATGCACTGGAAATATTATATATATAAAATATATATATATATATATATATATATATATATATATATATATATATAAATGTCATACTTGAGCAAATCAGATGTGTGTGATGCAAACAGGAAAATATGCTTATGGTGAGGGTGATGGGAGGGGTGTAGAGAAACAAAGTGTTTGTTCCCTGTCTCCTTGTAACACACTCAGAGCCTCCCACAGAGAAGACAGCACAATGACCGGTGAGCATTAACATCCTTACTATAGCACCATAGACAACTTCCTTGAATAACTTGAATTCATTGATATTTAATTAAAACACGTATTCATAAAAATGAATATATGGCCTGTTAAACCTCTTTAAAATATGTATATGGGCAATTTGGCAAATTTATAAATTCATATCTTGATGGAAATTATGTTTAAAATACAAGAAAATGTGTGGGCTGCCTTATTATTATTTTCCTTATTATTATTAGCGCCAGTGTTTCTGTGTTTTATGCTATTTAAAACAGGACACGTTAGCAACTTTCCAAGTGAACAGCACTTTAGTTTGTACTTTGCTGCACATATAAAGATCCTGCTGCATGTAGCCAGTCTGATCTGTTAAAAAGTACTTTCTATATTTCCATTAGACTTGTTTTAACAGGTTTTTAATAGCTACAGCTTTTGTGTGACTGAGCATTTTGTTTTTTGTTGCTGTCCTTAGATCCAACCACATCTTCTTTCATCCTAGACTTTGAAGAGATATACGATGAGCTCAACCTCACTTACAACTACACAGAGTTCACTCTAAACCCTGAGACGCAGCCCTGCAACCACTTTACTATCCCTGATGTGGTCCTGGTCACTGTCTGTGTGTTTTATGTGCTTGTCTTCCTGCTGGCCATCCCTGGAAATCTGGTGGTGGGGCTGGTGATCGGCCTCAGCAAGCAGGCGCTGCCACCCTCTGACCTCTACCTGCTCCACCTGGCAGTGGCCGACCTCCTGCTGGCCATCACGCTCCCGTTCTGGGCCACCGCCATGACGCAGGGTTGGGTGTTTGGAGACACCATGTGCAAAATTGTCACCATAGTCCAAGAGCTCAGCTTCTACTCTAGCATCCTCTTCCTGACTTGCATCAGTATGGACCGCTACATGGTGATTGTGCATGCTATGGAGGCACGCAGGGCCAATCGGCAGCGAGTCAGCTGGGGGGTCTGCACTGCTGTCTGGGTTGTTGGCGGTCTTCTGTCTCTGCCGGGGCTTTTCAGCTCCTCTTACTTTTCCAAAGAGTCCAAGCAGTCCTTCTGCTCTGAAAGATACGATCCTAGCACTGCTGACAAGTGGAGGCTGGCCACCAGAATTCTCCGGCACACTTTGGGTTTTGTCATCCCCTTGGCCATCATGCTGCCCTGTTATGGAGTCACAATCCAGCGCCTCCTTCGCATCCGCGGAGGGTTTCAGCGGCAACGGGCCATGAAAGTGATCGTGTTCGTCGTCATCGCCTTCATGCTTTGCTGGACGCCATACCACATCGTGGTGATGACGGACACATTTTTCAGGGCAAAGATAGTGGACTACCAGTGCCAAGCGAGGACTGCGGTGGATCAGGCCATGTTTGCCACCCAGAGCCTGGGCCTGCTGCACAGCTGTGTCAACCCGGTGCTGTACGCTTTTGTGGGAGAGAAGTTCAGGAGGAGGCTGCAGCAGATACTGAAGAAGATGGGTGTCACTGAGAGAATGTCGGTGTCGAGGAGCAGCAAGTCTTCACAGTCATCAGAGATCACATCCACATTCATGTGACAACACCAGAGGGACCCTTTGAACTATTCAGATAAATTGATCTTAAGAGCTCAAGCGTGTTTTGATACATTTTATAAAAGTTCATATTTGATGGACTGTCTGATCTGTCATTTAAGAGAAAAACATCTCACAGAACTTGAGTAGCCAAAAAAAAAAAAAAATTCATGCTTTGTTCTGTTTTTTTTCATCTTATCTAAAGTGGTTTTGGTTTTTAGTCTGCCATATATTGTGGAAATGTTGCTCAAAGTTACCGTGAACATTGAGGTCAACCTTTCTGTAGTTTCTCATTTAAATCCCCTCTGTTAGCTCAGTCGTGTCTATGTCTGAGGAAACTGTGGAAAACACGTTTGTGAAGTGTGGCTATATTTCAACATTATAATATCATGTCACAACATCAAAGACAGCAGAAAGTTCAGGAAAAAGCTAGAACTGGACCTGAAGTTGAGACAATTCAGTGTTAGATGTTAAAATATCGGATGCAATTTGTAAGTAGTGTGGATCAAAATTCTTTTCTATTTCTCAAATTTCAGAGGCAGTATCACTTCTTTTTGAAAGATTATTATACTACTACATTGTTCTAATATATTTTTATAGTAATGTATTAAAATGTGTGTAAGACTGTAAGTGTTCTGTATATGTAGGTGAAGACAGCTGGTTGTTATTCACAGTGTACAGTGTCTGTGTAGCTGCAATCATCATTAAAGTTTTATATTAAAAAAAAGTACACCGCTCTCTGTTTGTGATTAACACAACGCTGCTGAGTCACCTCACATGTCACAAAGCTTGTTACATTTGCCAGAAACAGCTGATAGAGGAGAGGCCTCCCCTGTAACTAATAGCTACAGAGAGTAGTGTTTTTATGTTTACAGCCACAGCTGCTTGAAATAGAAGCTGTGATGACTGAACTAGAGCAATCATTGGAGGTCAGAGAGCTCATGATTTGTAGGGGAAAGCATAAAGACAGAAAATCCCTTTACTGAATGATCAGATGATCAGCTGTCAGGCAGCACTGCTTCAAAAAAAAAAACCCCAAAAAGCAGAAGAAGAAAAATATTTAACAGGATATAAAAATAAGCTAGTCTCTCCACAGTAGACTCAGATTTAATGCATCCTGCAGAATCAAATCAGATATAACATAGTCAGGTTAATTAAATGGAGTTAATGTGCGTGTTTTACATTAACATTATAAAAATCAAAGCTTGGTGCTCTGCACTTATAGTCTGTAAACAGTTTACCAGATGACATTTCAGGTACCACCAACTCTTTCTTTGTAAAGTAGAAAATTGTATTTGCGTACAAGTGAACAATAAAATCTGCAGTAGTGTCTTCCCAGTTATGGATGAAAGAAAAGAGACTGGTAGAAAAACGTGCAAATGTCAAAATTGAAAACGGTTGACATTAATCAAATTTTATATTTTATACTACTTTTATACTATTACTATTGCAAATAAACACAGTTTGGTAAGAATACGAATTTTATCATACCGGTGGTGTATTTTAATGTGTGTGTTAGCTTTGTCGTATCTCCTTAAATCTACCTGTGACAGTATTTTAGTTAACTAGCTGACCAAATTAAAGTTCCCTGCCTTTCACATAAGCTAGGTCTTATTTTACAATATCAAACCTCTTAATGGACTTGGTTAGTTTAGTTAGCACCTAGCTAATTAGCTAAGTAGGTGCAGGTGTTAGCATATAGCAACAACGTGCAGCATGAAATGACTTGGACTTTTATTTAAGGTATTACAAGTGATTTAACTTTATTAATATCATTTAATAATATTTATACGGTTGTCTTTTTGCTTTACATTTCTCCTAAAATTAAACTAGCTTTGATAATGGTAGTTATATTCAGGTTTAGTTCCTTGTTTATGTGTAGTATTTTTTTAACAAGGTAAGTTTGATACAGGGCTTGTATACTGGCTCTTTATTCACAACAGACCTGATGCAACATGCTGGCAATGGGAACTAACCAGTTTCTTTTTACATTTTTCTCTTGAGCTAACAGGATATTTGACTTTTCCCTGACAGAGCAGCAGAGTTATATGCATAGCAGTCAGTGAAGTTAGCAGTAAATGATGAGCCTCAGTGTGACATGACATCAGTTTGCTTGAAATCTTTCCATTTATTAACCCTTAGGAGTCTTGACCTTTTTAGGCCATTTGTGAAAACTTTTGATTTTGTCTTTTAAAAATGTTTACCATGCCACTGTATATTTTATTTTATTTATTAATTTGTTTTTAGACAGTATACCTTAAATGACAATTACTTTTTCACTTTGACAAATTGTACTGGTCGTTTGGTCGTTTGATCACGGCGATGTGATCAGGGACCTTGGAAAGGTTAAGACACTCAAAAACATGACTAATGCTAACCTAGTTTTGTTTGTTGTGTTTCAGGTGTTTTACCACCTAAGCACCAATTCACAGTGGATATAACTACAGCTCCCCTATATCCCCTGTATGCAGTCTATCGCCTCAACTCTCCAGTAAATGTAGAAGATACTTAAAATATCCATTGTGGGCTCAAAGCTGCCAGCCCACAATGTAATGCAGTGACACTACTTTCTTTTTCATGATACTGACCACCTCACAACAATGGGAGGCCCACGTCAGCAGCTACAAATTAAATATCTGTCCCATACCAACTCCCCCTTATCCATGCCAAGTGTTGCACCATCTCACATGTTCTACTGACCTCAGGTTGGCTAAAAATGACAAGGGGGCGGGAGCCTCGCAGTGAGTGGGCAGACGGATCAGCGTGCAGCTGTCAGTGTAAGGCTTGCTGGGCTCTGACTGTCATTTCCCCCTTCGGGCTGGCTGGCAGAGGTAGGGGGAGATCATGAGTGGGGGGGCTTAACTCATGGGACAAGGAAAGGGGGGGGGGTTACTGTGCAAATTGCTGGACAGGCTTGTATTCCAGCCAAGCAAGAACAGATCGTGCAGGCCGACGGGAATAAAGAGGAAACCAACTGAAGATTCACACACCTTGTTCTGCAGAGAAGTTTCAGTCTACTGGGGAATGGTTACAAAAGGCTGAAAAGTCGGAGAACACCAGGAAAAGCAGGGTCGTCACTTCCAAGACAAGTCAAGGGAGCTGTTAATGCAACATGATCCACCGGGTCCTGCCCTAAAAATACCTCTGGGCAGGAGAGTGGCAGCTATCTCTATCTGCCTAATTACCTGGTAATCAACTATTTCTTTTTCTTCTTCGGACAACAACTTAGGGCAGAGAGCAGCAATTTGAGGGGAATTTATCCACAGCAGATATGTTCTTAAATATTTTAATTAGGCTTTTCAAGTAAAAGGAAGTAATAGTCATTGCAAATTAAAAATGTGAGGACTTAATTTATTTAATATAGAGCCAGAGGGCCCAGTCAGCGTTACAGCCATACAATCCACACACACAGAATCCATTGTAGGATCGAGAAAATCACTTCAACCATGAGAAAAGCTGAGGTGCAAATGACCCTGAAAAAAGGGGCAGATGAAGCAGTGGCACCTCCGAGCCCCATCATCCCCCCAAAACGGTCCAAAGCAAGCCCAGAGCAACTTGTCCCGGAACCTCGAGGACCCAGCCATCCCAACCCAACTCCGCCTGTTTTTATACGCAAAATGAGGAACGCCGCCGTGGGGACGGGCTGTGACATCCGTCTCAAGGTGACTGTGGCTGGAGACCCCCAGCCATCCCTGTACTGGTACCACAATGATGACCTCCTCAACATGGAGAACCAGGAGTACGGAGGGCTGTGGATCAGGGATTGCAAACCCAGTGATGCCGGCCTCTACACCTGCATCGCCAATAATCACCTGGGAGAGGCACGGAGCAGTGCCGTACTCGCTGTCTTAGATCTGGGTGAAGGTAAGATTGATATTTAAAGTTAACACTAGTATCTAGATCGGTTTCTTTATAAACTACTAAAGCATAACAAAAAATATTTCAGACTTCTCAATGAGCCTTAAATGGACTGTACTACAGAACCTACAGTTCCTTCATGTTTCCCAATACAATCTACAGCACAAATCTACAATGATGAAGATATCGCAACATAGTTCAGTCTTCTAATGCATCTAATGATATCACTGTCAAGCCGACTGTAACAATGCGATTTTAACTATGAAATAATTTATTGTTGTCACTTCCTCGGAAATTACCCAGCATGCCACAGTCATTCAATAGACTGAGTCCCTTTACTAGCAAGAACTAACTAGAAGACAAAAATAGAGCCTGCCTAGCTTTCTGTTCCATTTGCTATTCCATTTGGATGTAAATACAGTATTGTCATATTTCAGTATTCATTTATGTTGTTATGGGGCTAAATGGTTTCTGCCATCATCTGGTACTTGGCCACGCAATTTGTTTCCCAGTTTTTTGAAAATAAGGGGAAAAACAATACAAGTCATGTCACAGATAGAGAATTTATCACAAATGTATTTTCTCCATAAACATAGTTAATGACATTCAAATATTTATTTGCTAAAAATATCAAAGCATACTACAAGTGTGAACTTGAGTATTGCATACTACATATTAAGTACTGCGACAATTACATGCAGATTTATTTCCCATGACACATAAAGACAGAGGCAGGCTTCTGTTAATGCCTAATGCTGGGATTTTCCTAGTACTGTTTCCCAAAAAGTCTGGAAAACGTCAGAAAAGCAATGAGCATAGGAATAAACTGGTACTGTACAAAGATGTCAGTGTCAGTGAGAAATGTTTTGTGATAGATGACTTATAAATTACTAAACAAGTTTAATTATTGCATTATTTGGAATTTTATATAGTGTATATAACTTAGACACTAAGTCTATTTATTTTCAACCTCTTTAAAGTCCATTATCGATATACATTTTTGTGTTATGCTCCTGGACATCCAAACTTGAAAACAGCATTGTTTGGTATTTATAAGAAATTGTGGACATTGCTGGTGGTAGCATATGAAGAGAAGGTGGATTAGATTTCCACCATGCATGCAGAGATACTGAAAGTGAACGGTTCTTGCAAATGATTCATTTGCATTTGACAAATTTGGCCAAAACCAGATTTTGAAAGTGTATTGCAGTCAGATTCCTCAGTATCAAGCCAAGGATGCTGAGAAAGCCAACATAGCTCTTCTCTCTCTAAAAAACAGACTTGTATTCTGATAAACAAAACCTATTCTTATACATCCTGTGATCTTCAGCACTGATCTAAATTCAGCTCACCTGAGTGCTTTGACCACCTCAGCTACTTTGAAAAATGACATTACTAACTTCACAAATATGCCCTTCATATACCAACACAAGTACTTTGTCATTGTTCTGCAGAGCTCGGCGTGAGTGTCTGGTGGAAACTCAGTCTTCAATTTATAACAGCACTTTTCCTGCCAAGAGAGCATGCTGTACGTGGTATGCATTTATATGCACAAAGATGTAAAGAGTCATTGCTGCTGAATACAGTTCAATCAGTTTAACATGAGTAAAGTTTTGGCAAAATGAGAGCATTCCCTGACGATGTAGAAAAAAGGACTGGTTGCTTACATAATGATCCCTGCTGATTTCATGCAGAGAGATGCTTTGTGCACACTTCGGACAAAAATTGGGCACTAAAAGAGCAGCGATGTCTGCAGACTGGACAACATAATGACAAAGGATTCCTTTAAGTGTGGGCAGCAAGAAATCACAGTGTATTACATTTCCTTTACTGTATAAATCTTGGATGCTTGGACAGGGTCCACATAAAAGATGCACCGTCAAATGTGAGTACTTGCAAAACTAATGACAGGACCCCGCCTGCCCAGTTTACGAAAAAAGATGCTGACAACAGAACATACCTGAATGTCTGTTTAAGTGAGATTTTTGGAAAGGTAACTAAGCTTTTCCATTGTTTTCGGCCTCATATAAATCAGTCGGACAGACTTTATTTTGAAATGTAACTGATGCAAAACTGATGCAAAACAGGAGCTGACGCTATAAATTACAGCAATTATACCAGTTTCTCTCAGTGAATAGTCATTGATTGCATAGACAGCAGTGATTTTAACTTGACAAAACTTTATTTGAACCTGACTCTGCAACGTCATGTATTTTACGTATTTCAATGTTGCATGCAGAACATCAGGGGAGCCACGGTATTTGGAAATACAGTACAACAGAGAAGTAATAGGAAAGTGGAATTACAAAAAGAAGTGGTTTCATGTATGGGAAACAAAACAGCCTCCTAGATTCTCACAGCTCAGGTTCAAGCAAGATCATCAATTTTGTGACTCTCAGCTGGACCAGAGCATGTATGGCTTTAGCAGGCAGTGGGGATTCAACATGTTCTCCCGTTCTTCTGGAGCCTCTGTTTTTGTGTTGTGGTTCACTCAAAATGATGTTAGACTGGATAGATTGTGTGATTAAATGCAACGTGATGATGGTGATGCAGATACTGAGTATCAGAAACAGTGGTTGCTCCTCAGTAACAGTCACAATCTTGTCAACGTTCTTTAAACCTTTAAATGAGGTTTGAAAACAAGATCTTTACCTCGGGCTCTCCATTTTAACCTTCAGTTTGATTCAGCTCTCTACTGCTTTGCCATGTGCGTAGTCTACAGCTGTCCCATCACTCAATGATACTGCCTGAACCCTTTCTCTCTCTCTCCCTCTTTGAAAATGTCTCTCTGTACCGCCCCCCTCGTCCACCAACTCTCCCTAGTTATTTATACAGTGGAATGTGCCAGGCCTTAGATTTTTGTGATGTTAGCAGGCCAACGTCTCTCCTGTTACACAGGAAGACATCACTGCTAATTTTAGCCCAACCCTGTATGACTTTTTTTTCCCTCTACTGATCAGGAAGAGGGCCAATTTTGAATCCACAACAGCTACTAAATACGCAGGAACATAAGATGTCAGCCATATGTTGTGATGTCATGCATCTTTCATGACCCATACTGTTTTTACTCAGCAATGTCTATTTTGAATCCTGTATCTGATTGTGCAGTTTGTTGATTCATTAATTCAATAAATTACTTAAAGGATAAATAGAAAAAGCAAGAGATGAAAAACTTAAATTAGTAGCACAAATAAGTAACTGGAATATAAGATTATAAAAATAAAGCAATAAATGGATAAAGGTGATAACAAAATCTAAATCTTTAAATGTGCAAAAATGGATTTTTGGCCACTTGGGGGCAGCAAAACTGAGTTGTAAACATAACATTGAAATATTATCATTATATGAAGTTGTTTTGGCAAATGCATCACCATTTACCCATCTGGCAGATACAGATTAGCCTTTTCTTAGAGATGTGTTATTGGCCACCTTTATTTAGCTCTGTTTTGGTCTCCACCAACTCAAGGCAAGTATCTGGCTGCTAGTTGCTAACTGGTCTATCTGTCCGCAACTTGTTGCTATGCAGTTTTTGCACAGTGGGTTTACCAGAGTTTGCTGGAAACAGTAACAAAACAGTAAAGCTGCAAAACCAGAACAGTGTCTGTGTAGAGCTGAAGGGAACTGCAGAGTTGGGCAAAAATGATCTGTAGGCCTGTCATTTATTTGATGCCTGATCATTAAACATTCATTCACAATAATTTGACACGTTGTTCAAAAATATTAATTAACACAGCGTTAAAGCTGCATTGACATTTTATTACCCATTTGGGGGTGGTGGAAATTAACTGTAAACAACACTGAGGTATTATCGCCTTTTAAGTTGATTTGGTAAACTTGTTAGCAGTTTATTTACACATCCAGCAAACACAGAGCAGCACTAACTGTGATTGAAAGTCATGTCTCTGCTTTCTGAAGGTTGAAGAGAGCGGTGAGACTGAACCCAACAGTCCCAACTACAGAGTTTGATGATCTATGACACTTCACTCACTGACTGATTGTGATTTAATTCAAAATCTGTTTTGCCTGTTTACTTTTTAATTGTACTGTTGTTTGAATACACAATATTTGAAGAGACCTAATGCTGGGAACTTTAGATGTTGCCACTGAGCGTGACCATGGCCCCTCTCCAGGGTGTTTGGATAGTTTCCTCACCATGTTGTCTTCCTCCTTGAATGTGAATGAACAGGTGGAGCTAGAGTCAGACTGTGGAAATCCCCTACACCGCCATGTTGCTTTAATAAATAGATTTAAGTGTGGGTCAATACATGAATGTTTAATGGACAAGAAATCCTGAAGGGTAATTATGGAGTTTATTAGAGCTGTTAAAAGACTGGGAGTAGCAGACTGTTTTGTCAGAATCATAGTAACTCTTATTTTTCTAGTGTATAACTAGATTTTTAGTTCCCATGCTCACATTCAGTAGAATACAATATAAACAGCTCATGAAAAACACAGAAGGACAGTGGCTAAACGTGGCTGAAATACTAATCTGAATCTCTCAGGGGTTTTAAATTATTAAAGCTCTCTGTGATCAGTACCTATCCTGCACAGACAAGTCACTGATCTCATACATCACCATTATGACTGAGAAGTGTGGATTCTCCTTATAACTACACTTACTTTGTGAGTATTAACACTTGATATTGCATTAATTCAAACCTGTACACTCACAGTATACAGTAATTGTGTAATCTTTTCATTACCTTACATTTAAAGGTGAACAACAGCAGAACTTTCTTGCATTTAGGTGCTGAACACACAGTTTACCAAGTCAGCTCCATAGAATCCCTTGACTACAACAAAATATCACTTCTTATGATACAGATTATGGTATTTAATTTTCATGAGAGCATAAGGAATATTTTTTACCTTTTAATCCTCATAATCCACATAACAGTAACCATATTTTGAATGTCCTGTAAATGCAAAACAAAAGCAACAGCATAATATGAAGAAAGCAAAAAATTATAACTGTATATATCAAAATGAAGAAACCAATAGAGACCAAGTTTTACCGCAGTCCTTTGGTGGCCAGATATTAGCTGGCCAGATATTTCTATATGGAATTACATTGTCGTGTACTTTTGGCTACTGGAATTGCAACAGGCTGCCAACTGGCAACAAAATGGCCAAAGCGCATTTCCAAGATGGCTGTAAATGCTAAACATTTGACATAGGCCAATTGAAACAACAAGACAAAAAATACAGATCACTCCTGGCTTTTGATTCCAGCAAATTCTTAAACAAGTTCATATTTACTGTACCTTTTTATTTATTTTTTCTTCTTTGGTCACTTGAGCGAAGGCACATTACCGCCATAGACTGTATATAAATATGGACGACGTGTCTCCACTTCCTCCTGCACTGTACCAAAAGTGAAGCCAAAATATCCCGGATATAGGAATTGCCATCTTGGCTGGTGACATCGTTTGTGCGCAGTAGTGAATTGGGGAAGGAGCCACTGTATCGAGGTCCTGTGATCCTGAGGTCCATACACCCACTCAAACTTTTCACTAAAATGAACACCTAAACAAACATCAGTGTGATAAGAACTACATAAAATGACAGGAATGTTCTTTGGGATTTTTTTTTTTACATTGATAACGTTTTTTTAATTAAGCACATCTGCTGACATGGAGGGGGCAGGATTTATGACCTGTGCATCAGCCAGCCACCAGGGGGCGATCCAGATGTTTTTGGCTTCACTTTTTGGGGGCTTTGAGGTCATCCATCTTTATATACAGTCTATGGTACCTTCCTCTAACAGCATGTCAGAAACAGTTTGCAAGGGAAGTAAATTTGCTGACAGGTGAAATAAAACAAAATTAAAACCAAAGAGCTAAAAGAGGCTAAAGAGCTCCACAGAGCAAACTTAAATTTATACAATGACAACAAAATTAGGCAGGCAGGCAGGTAGGCGGGTGGGCAGGCAGGCAGACGGACGGATGGATAACTTAATTGATCCCTGGAGGGAATTCAGTACTTTATTGCTTTATGCTTTTCAGTACTCTGCTACAGATTATTATTCCAATCCATAGCCTTTACTAAGGCATGGAGCATCTAATTCTAAAACATCATGAAAGATTTCCCTTTTGTTAAATTAATTCTGAAATCATATAATATATATAAAAAAAGACAATAGGTCCACACATGGTGCAGCTGCCAAGGAAACAAGAAGGCACTCTCCACGACCTGAGATTACATAATCAACAGACCATGTAATAAAGCTTGTTGCAGAAACCATTAGGTATTAACTTTGAATTATAATTGATGTCCCTTCATGTGCAATGCTGTAAAGAGGGTTTGTGCCTTTTTTAGCCTAGGTTTGTTTAAGAGTGTGAGTTCACTTAGGTGTGTGAGCAAACTCTCAGCATGCCTACTGTGCTATTTTATCCTGTGTGATGCTATGTGAATTGAAATGTCATTTTTAAGCATAGCTATTTCTGTGTACTGATTTATACTCAGCGCTGAAATGGGTAAGCAGTAATGCCTTTTCCTTTCCCTCAGGGGACAGAATTCTTAGATACCGAGTCTTTTGAAATGTAGCATATTATAATATTAACAGCATATTCAAGAATTATTACACCAAATGTATCAAACATTAGCAGCAACTGGAATAATCATGTGCAGCGATACAGTAACTATATTATCCTTTATGAGTGTAGCACAGAGAGTACAGCAATTAAATCTCTCATATCCTTTGGAAATAGGACTGCTTTGTGTAGTCAGTGTGAGCAACCAGTAACACATTGGCTGTGAGAGCTAACAGTGTTCCAGCAATGCAGAGGAGTGAGGAGCTCCCTTTAGCTGTTGCAGCGATTCTCCCCTTCTCTGCCGACAGCACAACATGGGCTCATTACACCAGTTGAAGAATAAGACACAGACACATGGGGAGGAAGGAGAAAATGAAAAATGTCAACCAATGCCGTAGAACACTGATCTCAAGAGGGCTGGATCACTCCCACTGGTGTTTTTCTGCCTATCGGTGTGCACTGCCTGTGGGGTGGAACACAGCGGGGGAAGATGCTTACACTGTCGCTGGCTATTGTGTGGACAGGGGGGCTCCCTCAGAGTGGATGATATGCATTCAACAGACATTTCCACCTGCGGATGGAGGTCTTTACTCTATGCTTTTCACAATCGGATTTTCTCAGAGAAGAAGTGCTGAGACTCTGAGGTGCAACTTGTTATATAATGGACCAAAGTGCCTTCTTTCCTTTTTTCTTTGCATTTGATTGAGAAGCTTTTACCTGCACGTAAGCAGACTTCCAGTATATAACAAGTTGAATCTTTTACATTCTAGTCAGATAGTACTTGCTGGTGTCTCCTTAAAAAGATTCCTGATTTAGGCATATAGTAATGGCTCGGAACCCCCAGTGTATCTCGGGGAATACCCTGCTGCTGATTGTAAGCCAAGACAAAAAATACCTGTCGAGGACATACCACCAGTGGCCATGAAAAAAATCCAAAGAACAAATCAGGCAAGTGCTATTTCATATTACT
The DNA here is from genome assembly GCA_023238725.1 of Scortum barcoo. NCBI lineage: Eukaryota > Metazoa > Chordata > Actinopteri > Centrarchiformes > Terapontidae > Scortum > Scortum barcoo. The sequence goes on from CM041550.1 coordinate 22,761,733, forward strand.
ATTCTTTGTCAGTAATGTGTCTATTTCTTTTCATCTATACTGATTAAACAATTTACTAAGACTGTGAAATATTCCATGTGAAATGTTGACAGAAACATTTTATCTATTTTATCTATCTACTCTCTACACCCTTAATCAAAAGGAGAACAAGACTAGACCAATATTTATTGTGTAATATAAATACCTTGGACACTGGAAACTAGCATTAGAACTCTGATTAATCACCAAGCTCAAGGCACCACCACAGCTTTGAACTAACTTCAAAGAATTGCTCCTCAGACTTATGTTGCTCATGTAACAGATGGATTTCCTGGGCTTCTTTAATGACAGATATATGTATTGTGAAACTATTAAAATATCCTAAACTGGAAACATTTTCTAACTCTTAACCACTGCAGCATGAATCTTAAATTGGCAGAAGTTCCTTTCCCCTCTTAAAGAATGTCACAACAAAGAGGGCCAAACTAAGACAGTAAGGTAGAACTAAAGTGTAAATCTCATTTTGTGTCTGTCTCATGTGGGTTTTGTTTGGGGTTGCAGTGACAGGTTTATGAACCATGCTTTCCTGGGACCATAGTGGGATGTGTGCAGTAATACCCCATGCAGTCACTTGCTGTATCATACCCCTGTCAAGCCCAACTAATTAAGCTGTTTGATTTCTAATTGCTTTCCCTGGAACCTGTTTACTACTGGAGGTTTGCTTTACATCAGAGTTGACAAAATCTGATTGTTTTCACTATCGCTGAATAAAATGTCTTTTACAAAACAACAACATCTGGCTATAATCAATTCTTGTGCCCTGTTCCTTGAGCAATGTGTGTACACAAGAAGTAACTGGGTTTGTTTAATGAAAACTGTTGGTCACTTTGAGTTTTTAAGCAATCATTCATTTGTATTCTTGACGCCTCACAAATATTTTGAAGGTATTTTGAAGGTCTTCCTCTTCAACATTTTCAAGGCCAATTTATTAAATACGGTTAAATATATTTAACCATTTATATTCATGTTCACTATACTTGCAGCACTGTTGGACATCATTCAAACTGCACCAGAGTCATTAGAATACATTGTCTAAATGTCTGTATAAAATATCATGCCAATCTGTGTCTTTTTTTGTTTTTTGTTTGCGTAGTTCAAGTGGATTATCAACCGACGCATGTCTAACTATAAGAGCAGCCGTTTAATCAAAAGATGTACATTGTACATTGTTTTTAATGTACATTTGTGTTGTTTTTGGTATATGGACCCTGCCTCAGTAAAAAATCTGTTGATTCTTATAGATGCTTTGGGGAAACTGTTTACATTTTGTCAAACTTCATTAATGACACAGTACATACAACAAAGGTCTTAAAGACACAATCATAAATAAAACGTCTGTATTTGTAACTGCTTTATAAGCTTATTATTCGCTATTCTGGGAAAATGATTGGAATGCAAACATCTAAGGGAGGTTTATTTGGAAACCTGCAATGTTGTTGTATGAATGAATGCAGTGGAATGAATGTAGATTTTATTATTATTTTTAGAGTAACATCATTAGCTTGACACACATGCAACATGTAAACCACTTACAGTAGAGAGTTCACTGACTTTGAGAAAATGCAGTTGACATTAAAGATCACATAAACAAACTTAGTGTGTAACATTTGGTTTTGTCTGATTTTGTCTGTCCACTGAATATGTATGAGCATTGCAAGCACCAGTATTTCTTCACTATGTTCAATATGAATAACATTATCCTATTGTGTTCTCTTACTGCAAAGGAACAACAGATAGCCTCTGTGTTTTTTATAAGTAATTCCACCTACTGTGAAGCAAACACCTCATGAGAGCTGCTGGGATGCCAATGACTCAATAGTACTTTCTATTTTGAGATCTACCAATGACTGAATTCTCACTTAGTCTGTGGAAAATAGTCATATCTTTCAGATGGTACAGCTGGAACATTTTTTAGGTTTAAAGGGGATAAAATGGAAAGCAGATTTTTTCACAAAAATACTGAAACACCAACTACGTATTATATTCCCTTCCTAGACATGAACTTGCAGATGTTGTTGAGATAATTATGTATGATAAAGACTCAGCAGTAAGAATGTTTGTACATTTAGCTTACTGTGGCTGTGCTAATGAGACCCCAAGGGTGATAACTTTTCAAGTCACGTCATAATCAAATAAAGATAAGATCCAGTACAACGGACATCTTAACTTAATTTAACGTAATTTAATCTTGGAAATGCAGTTTTTGAATTATTTTTAGGATATATTTAGACTAACATACCTTTTCTTACTTCACACCATTCTGTTGTTGAAATATGTGTCACCTTCAACATCAAATTGCACTGCGGATTTTCAGTTGCCTTTCACCAAACACTATTAAAGAGTAAAGTGAATGGGATAATGTTTTCTATTGGTTCCTATAGTAACAGTGGGCTCTCTCTGCTTCTTCCACTGCCACTATGGGTACATTGTTTTCCACCAGATAGATAAAAAGTAGTATCATATTTAATTTTATAAGTGATTTTATATTATCATTGATTTGTACTTCTATTCCAGTTACTTACTTTAACTTGCATTCTTTCTCTCAACCAGCAGTGTTCTTTGCTCAAGTTAAACTCTAATTCAGTGAAAATTGTTTTTCCGTTCTTTATTATTATTCTTTTCCAGATTCCGAAACAACAGAGGATGAAGGTGGAGACCAATTTGAGACCAAAGAAGATAGTGGGGATGTTGAGGACCAGGCTGTGCATACAGGTATTCACAGTTGTCTTTTATTTCAATTTTTTATGGACTATCGAATAAGGTGAACACACAACAACGACATATTGTCACCTTAGTTCTTACGGTGAAGATATTAGTAAACTCTTGCCAATGTAAGTTAAGTTAAACATTTCTTTTTGGTGGAACCAGCTGTCTGCTTTGGCTGAGAACAAGGCTGATGAGAGTGGTGTTTGCATGCAAAATGTGAGCTCAAAGGAACTTAAGTGCTCTGTAGAGCTCAGGGAAACTGCACTGATGAATGTTAATTCTCTGTGGGTTCATCACTGACTGACCCCTTTCCAAACTGAATATAAATTGATTATTGCAACTTTATATTTGCCTCTTTTCATATTTGATAAAAGTACCTGATTGCTTACTCATACAATATGTCATAACTTTTCTTTACATGCCTTATATGCAGATACAGTGATGGACAAATGTGCAGAAGATGACAATAGAACACATGGACACGAGGATCACTCTAACACAACCAGGCAAGAAATAAATATGCAAATAACCCAGTTTTAAAAAAATCTTCTGAGTGCTGATTGTATTATCAGTCTCAAATAAAATAAAACATAATACTCAGCAGATTGTGAATTTGTAACAACCTACTGATTCCAAAAGGTTTTGCCTCAAATCTTCTATTTCAGGAGCCAGTCAGAGAACTTTTCAAGAGAATCTCCCTCAGAAGTCCTCCCACCTCCATCTCCAAGACTCGTCAAACGTCCCTCCACCTCTCCAATGCCAAGTCGCTCTGGTTCAACTACACCTCTCAGCTTGCGAAAGAAAACTGTTATTCCAACTGAATACCAAGACACAGTGCCTGGAGAGTTTGAGGAAAAGGTTAAGCAGCCAAAATCATCCCAAAGTAACACCCAGGACTCCCGACCACAGACTCCACTGAGCGAATACTCTCGGAAGGAATTTAATCTCAGACCATCCCCAAAGCTTACCAGGGCAAGCTCAAAGGTTTTTGAGAAGGTTCGTGGCTTAGAAGAGCGGAGACGAAGCCTTGATATTCCAGAAGGATCCACATCGGGAAGGTCCTGGGCAGGGTTCAATCGTGCTGGATCTGTAGATTCGGATGATGGAGGAAGCCGGTTGGGCATCTCTAGAGAAAGTTCCAGGGAAGATCTAAGGGAGGCTTTGAAGGAAGATGCTGCTGAACGGAGATCTATGTTTAGACAGAGAGCTGCTTCGCTGGAAGAGAAACCTCGCTACTCCCAGAAAGTTCAGGACATTGAGAACAAGTTCACTGAGGAGCTCCAGCGCATTAAGAAACTAGTTGGTAAACCTCATTTGAAGAAGTCGTTTTCTACTGAACAGCTCACTCTGAAGAGCAAGCAGCGCCAGCCTTTGAGGAAAATTGAACCTATTCCTCCACAAGTCCTTCAAAAGCTTCAAGAAAGAGAACGTGCCCAGTGGGCAAAAGAACAGAGAGAAAAGGAATCAAGTCAGCAACCAATGCAGCAACAACAGCAAACACAGCAAGATCAGCATAAATCCCAACCCCAAAAGACAGGAAGCAGTGGTTCAACAACTGTATCAGTCACTAGATTTGGTGACGTTGCAGGCACGCCAGAGTCCATGCAGTTATCTGACCTACCAGGACAACGATCAGTGAGAGAATTAAGTAGAGTCAGTCCAGTTACAGAAATCATTCAGAGATCATCTTCGCCAGCATTATATCATCAACAGAGGGAAGACTCGCCAAGCAGAAATGTTGCTGAGATGACATTACGTAAGGTTGATCGAAGGCCACCGAGTCCGCTTGTACAAAGAGTATCTCGAATCCAGGAATCCCAGCACATCCAAGAATCTCTAGTGCAAACATCACAAAAGGAAGAGACTTCAGGGAGAAAGACGCCAATAGAACTAGTAATAAGAAAAATTGAAAACAGACCTGAAAGTCCGCTGGTACAAAAAAGGGCTGTTATTGGGCAGGATCTTCCTCCTCAGCCTCTACCAAAACCTCCAAGGATGTCACCAGTAACTCAACCAGAGGAGAAAATGGAAGTGGAGCTATCTAAACCAGCCTTAAAGATAAGAATCCCCGCAATTATTGTTGAAGATGAAAAGATGGAAGAGGATACTCCTGTGAAGACAAGTGAGCCTCAGCAGATTACTACTAGTGCCAAAGAGGGACGACAACAGAAGACCAAAGGAAAGAATCGCCGCCCTCGACCGTTATCTCCAGAGTTAGGTCAGTGCCATTATGCTTCTTTCATGTAGTAGTTTGAAGTTCCAGTTTGCTTGTTTTTCATGTTAATCAACCAGTTACTCATTCCTTGCTAGAGGGTTTTTTACTGCTGTGATCATGGGGGAAATGAATACTTGAAGCTTGTCTTTTGTTAAACTGTGCAGATTCCTCAGATGATTCTTATGTGTCTGCTGAAGAAGACCCAATGGAGGGTCCGGTATTTGAGTTTCCCCTCCAGGACACTGTAGCATCTGCTGGTGCGGATGTGCTACTAAAATGTATCATTGCTGGCACTCCCGCTCCTGAAGGTAACATGTTATACTTGGTGTTTTTACAACAAAAACCTCAAAGGCAATTTTGAATTATATATTTATTCATTATTTTATTTGGATTTATTTATCTTCTCTGTCTTTGTCTCTGTTGAAGTCACCTGGACAAAAGACAACATTAAAATCACCAGCATTGCAAATTACACAGTCAAAGTGGAGGGTGAACGACATAGTTTGCTCATCAAATCAGCAAGAACAAGTGATGGTGGAAAATACTGTGTAACTGCTGTTAATCAGGTGGGAAGAGCATTCAGCAGTGCAACCCTTATAGTTAAAGCAGGTACGTTTCTAATCTTGTGTGTCTACAAAAACAGCATTTGCTTATCTTAAATGAGGACATATCAATCAGAAAATAGATTAGGAGAATTAACAGGAAAAGCATCATGCTGCTATAAGCAACATGCCAGGAGTCATACATGTAAAAAACATACATATTCAAAAACAGGGCAATGTTATTGTTAATGTTATATTTAAATTTGAAAAGCTTGAAGCTTATTCTCCTTCTTAAAAAACATCATGTGGTGTCTTCCCACATTGGCATTGTGATTCAGCTTTCTTGCTCCCTTGTCTTTATCTCTCTGAGCAAAATGTCTGTGCCATATATTCCAGCTGAACAACCTCACTTATAGTTACCATAGCAACTCAGAGGCGAAACTGAACCTATAAATTGCCCACTGAGGCTCACTGGCTCCACCCACTGTGAATCCACTATTGTTTGGATATCACATTTGACATTGTAGATTCTAATTATATTTTATGAGGGGCTTTGTGTTTTTAGAATTGATGAACTCATTAAATTCCTGTTTTTCACTGAGCTGTGCTCTCACTAACAAAGAATAAAGTTTACAGAGACAAAATGAAATGCACATAAGATTCCTGCTCATAATGTATTAAACTATACCTAACCTTGCTGCCTTCACAGAGGCTGTACAGGAGCCAAAGGGAAACCTGGGTGTTCCTATGGATATCAGCAGCCCTATTACATCGGATGAGGAGTATCTCAGTCCCCTGGAGGAAAGCATGGATTTTGGGGGACCAGAGCCAAGGCAAAGTATTGACACACGTTTCAGGAAGCCCCCTGTATTCCTGGTGAGACTGTTTACAGCTTGGCCTGACATCTTAGACATCTAATTCACTTTCCTTTTTAGAGTTTGACATTTGTATATTTATCATTGACATTGACATTTTTGACTGATTAGTTGCAAAATATTGCATGAAAATGTTTTATGCAAGGGATGTTCTTAATTTTATCACTATTAATTTTCCTGTAAGAATGTGTTGTTCACTGTGTGATTATCCCATCAACATATACATCATGTCAGACTTACAGGCAAATTGCATCTTTAAGCTTCTAACCTACATTACATTTCAAACAGGTAACAATGAGTGATCAAGCTGTCATTGAAGGACAGGAAGTCACCATGTCTGTCCGAATAAGTGGACAACCCAAACCCATGCTCTATTGGTAGGTGCTCTCACTTCATCAAACTACTTCAACTCATTGTCTGTATGGGATAAAGAAAAGACTTTCTCTGTATCCCAAATCATGAGCAAGCTTGCTCAACTGCATAGTTTGTTTGAAAGCAAGCTGCTTCATTGGATCTGTTAACGAAAGTGGAAGCTTAATGTTTACTGCCTAACCATCTCCAGGCTGGCAGAAAATGTCTTAATAGGGAAACGGGAAGAATAACACGCTTCCCCTGTTTACCATGGAGCTGCTCAGTGCCCAGAAACACAAATGTCTGGGCTCTTAGACAACAGTCTGGAATTTACATGCAATGCTGAGGCCATCCTAAAAGGATCCAGATTTGATTGTGCCACCAGTGTGTTAAAGTAAAAATACTTTCTCACACCTCTCAGATGGTGTCATGATTATCCATTAAGCACGGCTCGCCAGTTTTCTCCATTTTGTGTCAGTCTATTTTACAGATAAGGCAGCAGGCCGCGCACTGGGTCCAACCAACAGTGCATCCCATTAGTGGAGTGCAAGGCAAATATACACTAAACATTTTCAATTTAAGCAAACGATTATAGGTTGATATTGTATTTTTGCCTATGTTTTAATACATTTCTAATAAAAAGTGGCAGCCTTAGAAGGGGAGATGACAAATACTTACAGGTGACCTAAAACATTGTTGGTTTTGTTTTTTTTTTCATGCGATTTGTTGAAAATAAGCACAGTATAGAATAATCTCAGCTTTATCTTTTAATATAAGAATAGGATGAATCACTCTGGCAGGTTCTGTCATTGGAGTTAGTCATGACTCTTCAGAGACAATAGCAGAAAAGAAAGTGCTAAACATAATACTGGCAGTGCTGGATAATGTATCCCACCCCCCACCCCCTTCATACCAGCCAGAAGAGAGCTTGTAGTTAGAAAAAGTATGTGCTTGGTCATTCTTCATTGCATGATTAAATAGAAAAACTGAGTGGTGGTGTGAGTGATTCATCTCTTGTTTTTAAAAGATAGCAACAATTGTTCCCTTAATTGTACTCTTCTGTAGGCTGAGGGACAGAGTTACGGTGAAAACAAGCCCACGTCACATTGTACGTGAGACAGAAGATGGCACTTTTGAAATGACCATCAAGTCAGCAGTGAGATCAGACTCTGGGATTTACACCTGTAAGATCATTAATGAGTATGGGACAAAGCAGTGTGAAGGAAAGCTGGAGGTAAAAGGTACGCTTTTCAAATGTACTGGTGTTCTTGTTGACTTTTAAGAATGTACAAATCCACAATTCACTTCTTTTTTGTGGTTGCTAATGGATATTTGGTACATTGTAACTGAATAAGATAGTCAACATATACATTGATACCATAATTTCAAGTGAATAAACAACATAATTGTGACCTGTGACTAGCTCACCACATCAACGTCCAATGTCCTTTATTTACGCCCAGCACCGCCAGTTGAGCCAGGCCTGGCTGTCATCCGCCCAGTCAGAGACATCATAGCCAAGGCTGGAGAGACCGTTCTGTTTGAGTGTCATGTCATTGGACCCAAGGACACTGATGTGGACTGGCTTGCAGATGGGAAACTGATCCAGCCAGCATTGCTCAACTGTAAGATGCACTTTGATGGAAGGAAATGCCGGCTGCTGCTCAACTCTGTACACGAGGATGACAGCGGGACATATGTGTGCAAGCTTAGCACAGCTAAAGGTATTTCGTAAGAATAAATGAATTTTTTGAGGAAGAACATGAACTTAATCCATTTTGGAATAAGGCCGTAACATAACAAAATGTGGAAAAAGTGAAGCGTTGTGAATACTTTCCGGATACACTGTATGTGTGGTGTAAAATTTTAATGAATTAATTTATTGTCCTGTTCATCTATTTAAAATGCAATCCAAAATTTTGACTCCTCAGAGGAAGTGACTTCATGTGGCAAACTCAAAGTCATCCCATCAATTGAACCTCTCTTCACTCGCAAGCTGGATGTTCTAGAAGTGATTGAGGGACGTAACGCTCGATTTGACTGCAAAGTCAGTGGGACGCCATCTCCTAAAGTCACCTGGAGTCACTTTGGTAGGACTGTACTTTATAATATCATTAGGATTTACATTAGCCGTGTGAAAACAGTGAATATTTAACAGCAAATACAACCTGTTGGAATTGCTTTTTGGATTTAGAAATTGTTGCCAATTGCAGGACCTTTAACCTTAACATCCATACCTTTGTGAATTTTTTCAAAGTTTCTTGACCTTTTTCATCATATTTCTCCTCTTGTCTGAGTTGCTGTTTGATTTTTTTTCTATAGACCATCCACTCACAGAAAGCGAGGACCTTCGTATTCTTCAGGAGGGCGGCCGCCACTCTCTCATCATCTCTCATGTGACCAATGACGATGAGGGCTTTTACACTGTCACAGCCCGCAACTGTCACGGCGAGGCAGAGACCTCCGCTGAACTTTACATACAAGAACCGCGGCCAGCCATCTCCTCACAGATGTAAGAGCATGTTTTTCATTGTGGGTTAGGCTGTAGCTCATTTGTGTTTCATGGATAAACATTGTGTTTCCTGTCTTCCTTTCAGGTCCAAGTTGGAGAAGATGCCATCGATCCCAGAGGAACCAGAGGTCCCAGAGAATGAGGTGGAGCGTTTCACTATGCCTGACTTCATCAAACCTCTTTATGACCTGGATGTGATCGAGGGAAAGGAGGCCGTGCTCAAATGTAAAGTGGCTGGTCTGCCATACCCCACCATTGCCTGGTTCCACAATGGCAAACGGATTGAGAGCACAGAGGACAGAAAGATGACACAGTGTAAGTGGTTGAAAAAGAAGCAACATTCACCCAATGTTCAGGTCTATCAAAGTACTTAAGCCTTTACAAAGAAATTACACTCTGGGCAGTTCATTTCAGTTCAATTTGTCAGTCAGTATTTATTGTCCCCAATTAGAAATTAAAACTGACATTTTAAGCAAAAAAGAAATGAATAAGGAACTTTATCAATTATAAGAAGAAAAGAAAATGTTCTGTAATTCTAAAAACGTGATAGCAGTAAGTAATGTATAATGTTGAAACAGACACTAACCTGCCTGTTCTGCGAAAATGGTATGGTTGAAGTAGTATGGATTTTAATTACCAACACTTTTACAATGCAAACATAATTAGAGTTTCTAAAAAAATACTTTATATCTTACATTTACATTTATGATAAATGCATATTTTGTAATAATGAGCACTGTATATGTGAACAACAAAATACATTATTTGTCAGTGTCCATATCACTGTTACCACACTCAAGTCAAATGAGTATTTTTCATTCTGCCACCTGTATGGTTAAGGCCTGGTTAAATTTAAGCACTTAGACATCTTGGTTAAGGTTAGAGAGAGATCATGATTGTGGTTAAAAAAGAGAACACCATTAAAGGAAAAACAATGTTGAGTATTGGTAGGTGTCACAGGAGATTTGTGCATTGTGACACTGTGATGCAACTTCGACCTCGGTTTTGTGAGAGGACATTCTATACTTTTCAAACATAGGTCATTTTAAGAATTAAAAGATTCATCATTTTTATAGTCAAGAGTCATTGTGGTCTTTTGCAGGGATTGTTTAATATGACATTGTTAGCCTGTTGAATACAGTAAATGTGGTTGCATAAAGATGCTAACAGACCTCATATCCTTTCATTTCTGCTTTCTCCTGTAGTTCGCGATGTCCACAGCCTGGTCATCCGCAGTGTGTGCCATGCTCACGGTGGTGTCTACAAGAGTGTCATCTCTAACAAAGTTGGCAAGGCCACCTGCTATGCTCATCTTTATGTCACAGGTGATTTTCATTCCTTTTCTCGTTTGCGCATGAACAAAAACTGAATGGGCCTCATGAAATTAGAATTTTCACTGACAGACTGTTGTCCAGAACTGATTTTCTGCCTTTCTTCACATTAAGTCACACACTGTTTGATTTATGATGATATTTATATATAACAATATAAAACAATGAATGCAAAATTAATATTCAATTCACTATGATCTCTTCGGCTTGCCAATTTACTGACAAGCTTTTTTACACATAGCTGCCTCAGAGCTCTATGCAGGTCACTGTTCAGTATCATCCTCTTGGCAGCTGTACTATTAATATTACTATTAATATTAATATTACTAGTGAAACTGCAAAAAGGAACAGGCTGGAAAAGGCTAGTTATGACAAGTTTGCCTATAAGAGAGTTTGACTCAGAACACTTCACAGGAAATGAAAGTAAGAGAAGTTTAAGATAAGAATAGAAGAATGTTCTTGTGTAAGGGACCATTGTTAAAAAACATTTCTGGACATCTAATTCCGTTGTTATCATCATTTTCAGATATCCTCCCTGACCCTCCTGATGGGACTCCAGTAATAGAATCCATCACTGGTAAAACCATCACCTTAAGCTGGAAGAAACCAAGGAGGCTGGACCCTTCCATTGGTATGCAAAATTCATTTCAGAATTTTTCTGTCCACCAGATTTAATAAGTAGGTAATAAGTATATTTTAAATGATTTATCCTGCTGAGATTATCCTGCTGCAAACACATTTACGACAAAGCATTCTGGCACAGACCAAAGACATGAAGATCTTTAATACAGACTAAAATTACACCTTCACTGAACATTGAAATAGTATATTGACATAATGTGATATCTTTGAAATATAAATTAACTCCTAAGCTGTAACCCTAGACAAAGTGATAACAAAAGGATCTCATTTTAAGTTAATAACAGAAAAAAGCTGATTCAACATTGTATTTCAACATTCATTTTTTGCATTTAACCCCTTTTCTTTCAGATCCCAGCTCCCTGATGTATGCCATTCAACAACAAGCCCTGGGCTCCATCCAGTGGACCATCATAGCCTCTGGTCTGAAGGAGACCACTTACACCATCACCACCCTCTCCAAAAATGTACGCTATGCTTTCAGGGTCCTGACCATCACCTCCAAAGCCTTCAGCAAGCCCTCACCTGCCACCGACCCAGTGCAGCTCCTGGACAGAGGTACACTCAGGTTTTTAGAGCAGCCATGCATGCATCAGTGTGTGCTACTTTTTTATTTAAAATTATATGTGTGTACATTTTCCTCCAGGTTCCTATCTTCAGGAGGCTCCAGTGATAATTGATAAGCCAGAAATTGTTTATGTGATGGAAAACCAGTCAGTCACCATCACTATCACCCTCAATCATGTCAACGCTGCAGTCATCTGGAAGAGGTATCTGTGTTGTCAAGTTTCTATGAATGTCTCTTTTTTCTTTATCTTATTTTGAGCAGAGGAAGTATGTAAGAAACTACTATATACAATATATCAAAAAGAATGCTTACCAGAATGTACTTTCAGTATTTTTATATATTTATCATTGTTTAAAATATTTTTTAAATGTCACTGAACAAAAATAAAACATTGTGGAAGCCTCCAGCTGATATACTCATAGGTTTACAATCAAGCAGGCGCCAAACATACCACCACACCTGCCCAGTATTATATCATAGTATATTGTAGTCTTATTCTATTATTCCTGGTTTACAATACAAACGCTTCTCCACAGGAGGGGAGCAGTTCTGGCCAGCAAGCCTGGCCTGTATGAGATGACAATGCCAGATGACGACCAGCACACGCTGAAGCTGCTCAAAGTGAAGAGTGCCGACATCGGAGAGATGACGTTTGTGGCCTCAAACAAGTACGGCAGTGACAGCTGCACCTTCAACGTAGAGCTGGCAGGTAGGCAGTAGACTGATCTCTCTATCCATTTATCCATCTTAAACTAATGTAACTTGGTAATGTACTTTTGTTACTGTCTACAGCTCCACCAACATTTGAAACAATCATGGAGGACTTGGACGTTTGTTCTGGAGAGACTCCTCGTTTTGCTGTGGTGGTGGAGGGAAAACCCATTCCTGACATCCTCTGGTTCAAGGTGTTTATCCATTTTAGCTAAGTCAAAAATAGCTTAATAAGGGAGGACAAGATAAACTGAACTATATAGTAAGGTAAACCTTTAAAATGGAAATGAAAATCGAAACAGATCTTTTCCTGTAATAAATCTTTGAAGAGTCACAGCTGAAATTTAGCATTTGTTTTCAGAATGATATCCTGCTGTCGGAGAGCAGTCATTACACATTTGTGTACGATGATAATGAATGTTCCCTGGTGGTCCTGAGCGCTTGTCCAGAAGACTCTGGGGTTTACACCTGCACAGCCCGTAACTTGGCAGGATCTGTGTCATGTAAAGCTGAACTCACCATTCATCAAGGTAAGGGATCAGTCTATTAGAGCCATAAAAAAATGCATCATTTCTTCGTCTGCACATCTCACAAGCAAAGTGAATTAACTAACATGAATACGTTTCTCTTTGTTTCTCATTAACACTTGCTCTTTACTGTAGCTAAACATAAAGATGATCCAATGGATGATGAGGAGACTATTATGAGGAAAATGCGCAGATTGACTGACTACTATGATATCCACAAAGAAATTGGAAGGTAAGCCATCTTGAAACATATGAAATCCCATACTTTGATGCAACATAACGCAAGAGACCCACTGTCTGCATTGGAACAAGATATTATCCAATGTCCAAAGTTAGGCTGTATTTCATCATGTCATTGTGCCTCTGTCTTGCTGTATTTGAACAGATTTTGAATTATTCGGGACTTAAGTATTGAAGAAGCAAGGCTGAAATTGTTTCTCCTGATTTTGTCTTCCAGAGGTGCATTTTCCTATGTGAAACGGGTTACCCAGAAGGTGGGCAAAATGGAGTATGCTGCAAAGTTTATCTCCACACGTGCCAAGAAGAAGGCATCTGCTCTGAGAGAGATGACCCTGCTTTCCAAGCTAGATCACGAGAGGGTCCTTTATTTTCATGATGCCTTTGAGAAAAAGAATGCAGTCATCATCATTACCGAAATGTATCCTTATTATGCTGTTAGAACACACTGTATTCTCATGAGTACACAATTAGCCTTGGATAGTGAAATGATTTGAATACTGTAGCTGTCCACGTTATGTTGTAGCTTTTCATGAAAAACTCTGTTCTGCTAAAAGTAAAGTAAGCATATGTACATGCACATGTACTGTAAAGTATAATTTTTATTTGTTATGTATATATTGTAGAGTAGAGTATAGAGAATAGCCTTAATTCATTATTAAGATGCCATGAGGAGATGCTTGATAGATTCATAAGGAAATCTTCAGTAATGGAGTCTGATGTAAGTCCTGTGTTTTATGATTTCACATTGCACATTCATTTCAACATAGCGATCAAATGTATGTAATTTGATGTCATTAAATTATCTAATAAATAACAGCTTTACTGTTATGTTTGTGTTTTGGGACCGCCAGGTACGTTCATGCATAAGACAACTACTTGAGGGAGTGGACTATCTTCATCATCTAAACATCATACACCTGGACATAAAGGTAGATACAGATTGATCCTCTCTCTTCCACTCTTGCATTGTCTTTCTCTGGATATAAAAACTTTAAAAAAACTGAATTCATGAAAAGAAATGCGCCAGAACTGTTTTTGATTTAACTCCTGAAAAATGACAGATTTAGTATTGTGTATTTGTTTTTATTCTGATAGCAAAACAAGGTAATATGATATTTTTTTATTCTTTCTTCAGCCTGATAACATCCTCATGGCAGACCCCCATGGTGATCAAATCCGAATCTGTGACTTCGGCAATGCAGTGGAGATCACACCCGATGAAGCTCAATACTGCAAATATGGCACACCAGAATTTGTTTCACCTGAAATTGTCAATCAGACCCCTGTGTCAAAAGCATCAGACATCTGGTAGAGTATTTCTTATATTGCAACAGAAGTGTTTTTATGTTAACACGCCACTTTTCTCTAATTTCTATCTTTATTTTCCTCAGGTCAATTGGAGTTGTTGCATATCTGTGGTGAGTTTAATTAGTATTACAGTATTATGATAATTTATTTTCTTCATTATTAATGTGTTCCAGGATGCTATATATCAGTGTCATTTGAACATGTTTGCCTGTTCAGGAGTACCTGTAGGCTTGTCATTAAATGTGTTTGTTTCTGTTATCAGTCTGACAGGAGTTTCTCCATTTGCTGGAGAGAACGATCGCAGCACCGTACTGAACATCAGGAACTATAATGTGGCCTTTGAGGAGAGCATGTTTGCTGACCTTTGTAGAGAGTCTAAAGGGTTCATCATAAAGTTGCTGGTAGTGGACAGGCTGTGAGTTACACTACAGTATATTTAGTAATATAAAATATTTTGTATTTTAGAATTGTATTAAATATTTTTCTACTATACAGCCTATCATAGATAATTTGTTGTTATATAGTTTGTTAATTTTTCAAAGCTGTGTAAATGTCACACCTTAATTATTTTGTTTTAATATTAGATACTTATCAGATGGACATCTGATGTTTATATTTCATTACTCTATAATCCCTGTCTGCAACTCTCAATATGTCCTAATTTTCTTCTAGGAGACCTGATACTCAGGAATGTCTCAGACACCCCTGGTTCAAGGTAAGACAAGGCCACTTGCTTTTCATGCTACTGTGTTAATCATCCACAACCTTTTTCTTTGATAATTTCTAGTTGAGGATACTGATTAAGGTTCCATTCCTAATTTCTGTTATTAAATTTATTTGTTGAACAGACACTTAGCAAGGGAAAGGCCATTAGCACAGAGGCTCTGAGGAAGTTTGTGTCTCGCAGAAAATGGCAGGTAAGGGGTGTTTTATTTTCTATTCTGGCTCTGTATTGCATTACACCCAGAGTGAATTTAATTTCAATGATCACACCTTATCATATTTCTTCTTTTACAGCGTTCACTAATCAGCTATAAATCAAAAATGGTCATGAGATCCATACCAGAGCTGCTGAACGATTCCTCTAGTCATATATCCATTGCAGTTCCCAGGCACCTTAAAGAAGGTTCACCTTTGCCATCATCGTCCTCAGATTCTGATGAAGACATTGATGAGCTGCCATTTATTCCAATGCCACTCAACATGGAGTTCTCTGGATCAAGGATGTCACTGAATGACATTCAAACCAATGAGCCAGAAACAGGAAAGCAGGATGGAGCAAGTAAATGGTCTGGGTCTTCTGTTCAAACCCAGGAGGCAATGGAGTGTGACTCTAAACAAATGGATAAGGAAGGGGTTGATTTAACAGGTAAATGCCGACTGCGGAAAAGGCTAACACAAGACAATGACAGGGGTTCCTCAGATGAAGAATCACCTGCTGAATTACCACAAAAGTCAGAACTCACTAGAAAACCCCTGCGAAGAGGTTCAAGCATGGAGTCAGACAAACCAGAGGGTGGACGACGAAGAGGGGAGCTAAGACGTGGAGGCTCAGCTGACAGTGCGTTGCTGCTTCGGATTACACCTGAGGAAGGAACTGGAGAAGGAAACCAAGAGGATGGCAGGAGAGTTCTCAAGAAAGCTGTCTCTATGGAACTACCAAGGAGGAGTACCAGCCCAGGAACTACCAAGATGAGTCAAGAAGACTATGCTCTTAAACTGGAACTGATGAGACAGCGACTCCTTCGTGGTGGCTCAGTAGACAACAAGATGAGTGGACTGAGGGGACCTCTGTTGGAAACATTAGGAATGGGAGATGAAAAACGTGCAATATCCTCAGATCGCTATTCTCGCACTGTGCGTTTGGGCCCACCTCCACTAACTAGAGCTGCATCCAGCGATTCTGCGAAGGACGAAGTTCCCAAACCCAAAGTTTTGCGCAAAACTGCATCTTTCAGTCAAGGTGATTCAGAACCCATTGCTTTACACCGCCGATCAGGAGCTCCCTTGGAGATTCCCTTGGCACATGTAGAAGAGAGAAGGCTCAAGGAGGCTATATCTATGTCATCTCTCACTGAGCAAACCAAGCTAGACTCTCGTCCAGTGACTCCCAGGGAACCTTCGCCAAAACCACCAACACCAGAGTCTGTTGTGCAGGAAAGTCCAACCAAAACAGAAAGCGAGGAATCATTCATGGAGAAAGAGATGAAGCTTGATGAGACTATGAGTGAAAAGATGGATGGACTGACTACAGATAGTAATTTTGATGAGAGATCAAGCACAAGTGGTTTCTCAGAGAAGGACATGAGCATATCAGAGGAACCAATGATTGAATCAGAGTATACAAGCCAGAGAATTCCAACACCTCCTCTTGTGGCCCAAAGCTCCAAACTAGAAGAAAAAATGGAAGAAGAAGAAGAAGAAGAAGAAGGAGAAAAAGAGCAAGAAGAAAAAGAAGATATTATGAAAGAAAAGGAAAGTGATATCAGTATTGCTGAATCAAATGCTAAAGAAAATGTAGAAGTTTCTGAAGAAAGGATAGAAGGAATAGATATGCCTGCAAAATCTTCTGATATGATCATAACCACAAGCTCAGTTATCATGAAACCAACACAAGAATATTCCCATTCCCCAGGAATTGTGTCAACTTGTGAAACAGACTCACTTCCTGCTCGAGTTGTTCTTCCAGATGGCAGGACCTCAGCCTATGCCAGTATTATGCAGACCATCATGGTCCCTTCACTTCAGCCTTTAAGTGACCAATCTTTAGGCCCATCTACACCTGTTATTTTTCCAGCCCTCTCGTCATCCTCAACATTTTTACCACCATCTTCACCTGCCAGCATGTCCTCTATTTCACCCGGTCCACCAAAACCAGCCATTATCTCAACCACTGAGCACCCTGCTGTATACTCCCGGGTAGCGTCACCAGAAATGATCACTAAAGAGCCCAGTCCACCAAAGACCACCACACAATCATCATCCCAACAAGAGTTCTCAGCAGGAGCTGAATTAGAGGACATTAGCTCTGAAAAGGTCTTTGAGGCCCGCTTCAAAAAACGTGAGTCTTCCCTCTCAAGAAGTCTAAAATTTCTGTCACGGTCAAAGAATGAGGACACAGCACAAGCAACTTCATCAGACTCTACAGAGTCAGGTGAAGAGATATACAGACCTGGGCCAATTGGTGCACCATTGGAAGTAGCAACAAGGAGACTTGAAGAGAAGTCAAAGTCAGTCCAGGACCTTCGTGAAGCTCAGAAGGACCAAGGCTTTATGAAAAGGCTCTCTATGCGGCTGAAGAGAACTCCATCAGCTGAGCGCAGGGATGAATTGACCAAAGAAGAAGATTCAGTTGCTTCAAGACGTAGGCTTTCTTGGACTCTTGGCCGAAGAGGGTCACAGGACAAGAAGGAAGTAGAGATGACGCGCATGGATGGTGGAGGTGAGACAGTGGAACAAGATGAAAAGGATCTTAAGAAACCTAATGAATCACCGGTGCTGGCAATGCGTAGAAAGATTGAATCAACTGTGGCTGGGATCTCCACAAGAATTCGCAGCTACTCAGAGGAAAGGAGAGCATCAGAGGACTCCAAGGAATCCAAGAGGACACCAATTCTTTCCATGCTTCGTCGTTCAACATCAGAGAGCCGTGCTATGAAGGTTACCAGTGTTCCTCAGAACCAGCTGGCATCTCAGGCCAGTAATGGTGCCTCATCAGAGTCTCTAGACTCTATGTCCAGCCTGAAGTCAGAAGCATCAAAGGGTATGAAACAATTACTTATAGATCTAGAAATTTGACTTCATTATTGCCAGTAGAATACTGTGAGTTGCACTTTCTTAAATGCATGATTGATTTATGTTCTGTTTTTTTTGTAAAAAGGTATGGAGGTTGAGCGTCGATCCCGCTGGGATCGATGGGGCCTGACCAGAGGGAGGCGAGACAAAACAGTATCACAGCCTGATATACCAACAGCAATCTCCAGAGATAATAGTTCCCTACGGTCACGCCAGTACTCCAGACTGGCTTCTGGTAAGTCACACAAGAGTGTGAAGAAAAGGGGAGCTTAAAGCAATAGTCAGACATTTTGGAAGATATGCTTAATCACTATCTTCCCTATTGTTACATCTGAAAAATACTCTTCTATTTGCCTCTTAAATAAATGGCTAGAGCTAGCAGCCAGTTAGTTTATTTTAGCAGAGAGAGTGGACACTGCAATGTTGTAACAACTCTTGCCTTATGTTATCTTTCTTTAATATTATATCTTATATATGCTACATAGCCTAGCAGGCCTACCTGAACACACGTACATGTGAAGCCTTCATATATATATATATATATATATACACACACACCTCTTTATAACAACAGCAAAAGTTAAAGGGGGGGGCAATGTGATGGAAGAGCACAAAGACAAATTTCCTAGCTGTGCCTAGGCCAGATGTTGTTTGTTGGTTCTAGTGATTTTAGTCTTAATCACGTCTGGGTACAATAAATCAGAACTGTTAATTTGTCTGATCAATACATTGTATTGGCACAATTTAAATGGTCTTATGTCTTTTGCTTTTAGATTTTCCTCCGGTATTCCATATCAAGCTGAGAGATCATGTCCTGCTGGAGGGAGATCCAGTCACACTCAGTTGTCTTCCAGCAGGCAGCCCCCACCCACACATCTCCTGGATGAAAGGTAAGGATCTCTGATGTAAATAATATCAGTATTACCGAACTGACAGTCTCAGAGATGAATGGTCGGAGTCACTTAGCTTTCTAATTACAATAATTTACATAATTTTTCTGTGGTGCATGATTGCAGAGACATAATGATGGAATTGCCTCTCGCTACGTACTCACATATGGTACCATGACAACCACTGTTGCATACAGTGCACATACACTCTATAGCAGATAAGATAAACAATTGAGATTCCTAATTACTTTAGAAACTGATTAGACCAAAGAGTTATGTGCATGACAGCCTTCTGATAAGTATAATTTCTTCCAGAATATTTTTCATCTCAACAGAACTTTATTTGAATAGTTAACACTCCTCATCCTTTTAGTCCTCATTTTTAAGTAAACGTAATGGTAATATGGTCATTTATTGTAATAAAAGACCATTTCTATGCATGTGTGTTTCCTCAGATAAGAAGCCCCTGGAAATTGATGCTAGGATGAACATGATCGCCTGCCCTGATGGCCGGCAGCTACTGATGATCATGCAGACCACCAAAAAGGATGCAGGAGTCTATGAATGTGTTGCTACAAACCCACTGGCCACTGTGTCCAGCTCTTGCACAATTTCTCTGGCTCGTAAGAACTGAAACACGCATCACTTTTATGTCTGTGTGACGCAGTAAACTGTTAGTTCTATATACAATATACAGTATATACAGTATTTTAGTACTATAAATGAATGAATGCAGTAATAACTGCTGTTGCTGGATCACCAGCAGAGGGCTTTGGAAGAAAGTGTAGGTCAAGTAAAACCCAAACAGATAAAATGTATGTAATATTGATATATTTATCTTGACAGGTCTGCCCAATCGTCCTGGAACCCCTGAAATACCTCAGAAGTACAACAACACAGCCTTGGTACTATGGAGGCCCTCAGACACCATGGCCCCTTGCACATACTCTCTGGAGAGGAGAGTAGAGGGTCAGTGTTTACCAACACTGTTTTATTCACTTTCACTTTTTTAACAAACATTGAAAGATTTCAAGAAATGGGAGTAGCGTGTAGGATTTAGTGGCATCTAGTGGTGATGTTGCATATTGCAATGAAATGAATATCCCTCCCCTGAAAATCTTACCTTTCCATGTATGTGGGAGAACCTCTGGTGGCTGCCACTTCAGTGTAAAAACATGAAAGGCCCTCTCTTGAGCCAGTGTTTGGTTAGTCTTTTTCTGGGCTACTGTAGAAACATGGTGGTACAACATTACAGTCTCCTTGAGGGAGTACCACTTCTCTGTGTAGATATGAAAGGCTCATTCTAAACAAAGAAAAACATAGTGATTCTTAGTTTTACATGATTATACACGAATGAAAAGATAATTATGAATAATATATTTCATTATGCCAGTAGATCCCCTCAATCTTACACACTGGTCCTTTCAGATTGAAGTCTATAGATTTTGGAAGTTTTTTACTGCAAGTTTTGAAGGGGTTACATAGATCCAAGCATTAGATTTTAAACCATATGCTGTTGGTTTCCCAAAGTATTTAGGTTTTTCTTCAAGCTACAGGACGATTAGTCCCTTTTTCCCAGTCACAACACCATGTATAAACTTTGGGTATACATTTTTCACTGTGAAAAGCAAAATAAATAATACAAGGCATCATGGCGTTGCTACGACGACATGTGTGCCATAACATACAGTGGTGAAGGTGAAATGGTATGTTTACAGCAGATGAGATTTAACAACCTGAGACACAAATACAGCAGAGCAAATTTCCCACATTTGAACATTAAACCGAATGGAAGGATTTTTTTCTTTGTATTTACAATAAATGATGTGACATATAACATGGACATATTGATGTATTTTTATTTCCCAGGTGAAACCAACTGGTTAATTGTTGCTACCGGTGTGGCAGACTGCTACTATAATGTGGTTGACTTACCAGCAGGGGGCTCCTTCAGGTTCAGGGTGGCATGTGTCAACAAAGCTGGCCAAGGCCCCTACAGTAACCTCTCAGAGGTAGTAAGCCTGGACGCTACAGGTATGTATCATATCACCTCACTGGACAATGTGTTGAAAAGGACATATCTTAGTTGTGGTCATTGCATTGCATGTATTGTCCTTGAAGAGTATCCTTTCTCTCCTTGTCTTTCATTAGAACCAGCTAAATCCAATGCCACTGTGGTGGTCAAGACTGCCCCAGCAACTGCTCCTACCCCTACCCCTGTGGTGATGATGTCATCCATGAAAGTGCCTCCTATTAAACCAGCTCCTAGTAAATCCACTACAGTCACACCCCCACCTCCCTTAACCTCAGCTCCTGCTCCATCTGTGGCTAAATCTGCTTCTCCAGGAACCATCAAACCTGCTGTGCAGGTTGATGCTAGCCGTTCCGCTGTTACTCCACCTATTAGTACAGCCCCCTCCGAACAAGCTCCTGTTCAGACCACCACAGCTGTCAAAGCCACGCAAGCCAAAGCGAAGACCACACTTAGCATCAGTGTGAGCAAGCCCCAAACCAAATTGGCACCTCCCCCTACTGTCTTACCCAAACCTCAGAGTCCTGTAAATGCAATCCCACCAATAACCAACAAACCTCCTTCTCCTGTACCACGACCTGCACCTGTCATCGGGAAACCCATTTCATCTGTTCCCATGTACGTGCCAACTGCAACCACTCGTGTTACTCAGCCTCAATCTCAATCTAGTTCCACCCCAACAACCACCACTCCTTCAGTCACTCCGGTGACTGTCTCACCGCCCGTGGTGGTGGTGCAGAGCTTGACCCCTGTGCTGCAGGGAGGGGACAGCCGGAGCACCCCATCTGGACGGGTCACACCATCAGGAAGAGTCACACCTTCAGGACGCAGGACACCGTTGGGTAAACCTGGAGAGGGATCTCTGCGCCAGGGGGTTCCACAGAAGCCTTACACCTTCATGGATGAGAAAGCCAGGTAAATCTAAAGAACCCATTTCAGCAAAGCTAACTCAGATGTGAGCTAATGACCACAAACTGCAGCTTGAAAACCTGTGGGGTAATTTTAAGGTTTTCAAGCTGCTACAATCAATATTTTACTTTTCAAGTCTACAGTACACCATTATCTCTAATGTTCAAGTGTTCAACTCGAATCAACTTGAATTTGAGTCCTGAAACAGGTTTTGTTAAAGTCTCACTGCACCATTTTCAACAGCAGCCTGAAGTTGTTTGCAACAAAAAAAGTAACACCCATTGCACACTACCAGCAAGCAGACACAATTAACGACTTGCCAATGCAGGTTACAGTGGGACTTTAAACAGGTTATTTTTGAGAGCATAGTAGAGTGTTTGCTAATCAAAGAAATTCATAGCATCGGGATATAAAGAAAAGTAAGCGTTTTAAATTAAACCAATCAAAAAGTGTATCATCTTTCATAGGATTTAACTGTTTGTTTGAGTTCTACTGTAAGGGCTGATGGTTAAATAGAAAATATCATCCACAGGAATAGAAGCTGTACATTAATTCAGATCTTTCTCTGCCTTTTTGCTCAGTTAACATATAGCATGTGAAAAACGAACCATTGACTTGTTCTTTATCATGCAGGGGTCGGTTCGGTGTGATACGTGAGTGCCGGGAAAACGCCACAGGCAACCTCTTCATGGCTAAGATTGTTCCATATGAGGCAGAGAGCAAGCAGGAGGTGCTGCAGGAGTACGACATCCTTAAGTCACTTCATCATGACAGGATCATGGCTCTGCATGAGGCTTATGTCACGCCGCGCTACCTGGTGCTCATCTCTGAGTACTGCAGTGGGAAGGAGCTGCTCTTCAGCCTCATAGACAGGTGAGACCAAACTGCTGTATTCCTTAAGTTGCTCGCTTATGTGATGGTGAAATAATTTCTGTGGTTTTCTATTGTGCTTCAGGTTCCGTTACTCAGAGGATGACGTGGTGACCTATATTGTGCAGATCCTCCAGGGTCTGGACTACCTCCATACACGACGCATCCTCCATCTGGACATCAAGCCAGAAAACGTCATCGTCACCTACATGAACGTCATCAAGATAATTGACTTTGGCAGTGCTCAGACTTACAACCCTCTCTTCCTCAAGCAGTTCAGCCCTCCTATTGGAACACTGGAGTACATGTGTAAGATTTTTTCAAAGAAAAAGTAGTAACTAATCAAATGACTATGTAATGTGAAAGAGGTTGCTTGTAGTGACAGACACACAGATAATTACCACCTGAATACAAATTCCTTTAACTATATGCTGCTTTTTAGCATCTTTCAGCTCAGTGTTTTGTTTTTATGGTCTCTCATCAGCATCATTTCTAGACACAACAGGAAGATGTTTTACAGAAAAAGTAACAATAAAGTTGCTCTGCATGAAAAAAAGTCAAAGGTCAAAATGAGTACACATGAAAGATCCTTACTTTTTGTATTTCTTTACTTTTTGTTTGTTCTATGCAGCTCTGTTATTACAGTTGATCTGGACGGTTTATGTAACTTTGTCAGTTTTGTCAGCTATGAAAACACAGGAGAACACTTAAAACATGAACTATGAATTCACATATTTTTAAAAAGTAATTATATTTACATAATCACAGACAAGAAGTCAACTGCAGTTTGTGTGGTACAAAGACTACTTGTAGCTGTAATTAAAGGTCTGTGTAAAATAATATAAGCTGTACATTTTTTCCTTTCTTCCTTGCAGCTCCAGAGATGTTGAAAGGGGATGTTGTGGGCCCTCCAGCTGACATCTGGAGTGTGGGCGTTCTGACTTTCATCATGTGAGTACTGCTTTCACAGCTTCCACCCAACAAGCCATCTTTAACTAGGAATGCAATAGTGTTCTTTATGTGAAATGAAGCTTATGATTAAAAATGTATCAACTGCATCTGCATTTCAGGTTTCAAGTCTTTTTCTACATACACTATAATTTTACATGGTGTGGACATCACTCTATATTGATGTAATTTACAACATATCTATTGAACTGTAGATTTCGTACATTATTGATTTTTTTTTAGCTGTCTACACTAAAAAAACTGTTAAGTGTCAAAACTCCCCCCTCCTCCAGGTTGAGCGGTAGGTCACCTTTCATTGAGAATGATCCTCAGGAGACTGAAGCCAGGATCCAGGCGGCGAAGTTTGACCTCTCTAAACTCTATCAGAATGTGTCCCAAAGTGCCTCTCTGTTTCTTAAGAAGATCCTCTGTAGCTACCCTTGGTAAGCTATATGGTAATTCCCATATTGTGCTGACACATAATGTTACAGCAAAATGAATATTGAATAATTGCATCCTCACTGTGTGGTCTTCAACAGGGCCCGACCCTCCATTAAGGACTGCTTCAATAACTCCTGGCTTCAAGATGCCTACCTGATGCGCCTTCGTAGGCAGACTCTCACCTTTACTACCACACGTCTCAAGGAATTCTTGGCCGACCAGCAGCGCAGGCGAGAGGCGGTGGCCACCAAGCACAAAGTTCTCCTGCGGTCCTACCAGAGCTCGCCACAAACCCCCACCAGTCCCGCCACGCCAAATGTGCCAACTTCACCCGCCACACCTGTCACCCAGTGAAAACGCTTCCAAACACAAATTGGCGGGACTTAAAGGGGGACATCCTCAGACAAGACTTTGGGCTGCAAGGTTGGGTGGTCCCTTCAGGTTTGAATCATTGAACTCGAAAAAAAAAAAAAACCTCAAGAAACCAGCAGTTGCTGTAATCTCCAGAGACATGACTTCCTTTTCTCGTTCTGATGGCGAAAATGAAAGAATGCTTTCACACCTAAGGAGACTCTTACAAAGTTATGAGAGCCTGACTGCATTTTTTATATGGTGGACCTTGTTCATACAAGGCAGGTTGTTGTCTTCAAGTTAGTACCTCAAGGTTTGTAATTTTGCATACATTTTGGATAAATTATTTCCTTTCTTACTGTCAACTCTACAATGATTATAGAGGACACATATTAATATATTGTTGAAACCCACCAAGAAAGGCCTAAAATAGCTGTAATCAAGTTTTGGTTTGGTTTTGCTTCATGTAAGTTAAAGTTTTTCAAAAGGTTCCAAAATAATGAATACTTCCACAACAAGAAGTGCTTATTGCAAGACATCAGATGATAGAGATGTTTCCTGAGCAGAAGTGATCTCTGATCTCTAATATAAACTTAATCCAACTTTAATTAAAGCAGAGTTGTTTGTGCTGCAGTTATCAGAGTTTTAATACTGCTGTAGCATCACAATGATCGTCAAGATTGTAGCAGTTCCAGTTACTTTTTTGTTTGGAGTTTCTGAGCTCCAAGGACACATTGGAGGATTCTCTACAAGGGCTATTGGAAAAAGACTCATCACTACCTTCCCTAATGTTACTGAATAAGATAGTTATGATGTTCTCACTCTCAAAAGAAGCATTTAGTTTTTTGAATTGGTTTTTAGATTATCATTATTCCCTCCAAGTGATGATGTAGACAGCACAAGTGGCTCCATGCAGGACTGTCACTGTGTTGGCGCTTGGCAGGCACTAGTTCCTTAAACAGAAATAAGCTAAAAATCACCACACTGGTTTCCACGTAAACTAAACTCTTCCACTCAGCCCAGTGTAAAGGATCCAGTTTGATTAGCCTTGCAGAGAAATTTACATTCATCTCTGAGTTTACTAAAAGAGGTTTACAAGTCAGTCAGTGTATACTTAGACTTTGCACACAGAACTTTGCCTGAGATACTAGATTACCATTAAATGTAAGCTCATTCAGGGGGTTAGTGGTGAACTGAATTGCTTCAGAAACCCACTGGTGACACTGGGGTGCCTCCAAGTGCCCTTAAGTTAGCATTAGTCAGCATAAAAAATAGCCTCTACAATCACTGAGAAAGGATGTTTATTAAAATATTGTTGAGTGTACTGGTTTTTATTTTAGCTGTAATTTTTAATTGCTAACAGCTACTGCTTTGAAAAAAAGTTTTGCTTTATTTGGTTTTTATAAATCACAGGTTTTTAAATGGCATACATTTTTATAAATAAATTAAGTAAGATTTAAAATGGTTTAATTTAAAATTAGAATTATTTAATTATATTTTGAATAAATTATTATTTATTCATTCCCTTAATTAAGTATTAGCTCATAAGGTTAAGACCATGCACACAATTATCCGAACATCAAATCATATGCAAGATTGCAGCCCCTGCAGACTGTACAAAACATGAAATCATAAGTCAAAATCTGAGACAATCCATACAGATTTAGGAAACTTAATCTTATTTGTGAATAAGACACTTTATTCTCTTATTCAATACTCTATATAGGAGATACATCGGGCTATGTACCTCTTAATGACTAAAACATTAAAAACTAATAAGTCTTTGTTCATAGTCAAGAGAATGTAAATGAGAAGAAACGTGCCTCCTAAACTGGTTGATTTTCAAACCATTACAAAATAGGAAAGTCATGAATTGAATCCATTTTTTCCCTCTGAATTTAGTCCCATTGAAACCCAAACACATAACCTCATAACCTCTTCAGGGGCGATGTTGAAGGCTGTTGAGCACTCTGACATTGGTCCCCTTGGCTAGAATATGACTCAGTGACATATTGGTGTTTGAAGGTTATTTATGTTCTCAGTTCAGTTGTGTAAGGAATTACTGAAATGAGCAAAAAACAATTTGGTTAACAGCAGAGTCTGTTTCCAAATATATTGTTGAGTTTAATCTCAGAGAAAATGCCTGATATCCACTTTTGCCCATGGACAGCTCATCCTTAGTATTTGTTTTGGAAGTCTATCCACAGTCACTTCCAGTGTTCCAGTGTGTAACATTGCATTGATCATAAATCAGTGATACACTGATCATTTGAGCTGTCCTCATTATTATAAATAAATGGTTAAGTTGTATTGTTTCTTTGGTATTGCTTTGCCTTGTGAGGACAGACTTTAAGACCAGCATGTGAAACATTTGCACAAATGTAAGATTTTTGATCACTTTGCTGCCACGTGTATTGATATCAAGTTCGGATTTGCACCCGTAACACACAAAGTGTAATTTCTGTGACAGATTTAAATTTAAAGAAAGTATCAAGGATTTACTTTTATGATAATATCACTTAAACCTGTGTCATACATTCGGCAAAGTCATGACTTGTTTTAATCTGTGTATTGACTGACAGAGGTAATTCTCTGAAATGATTTGACTAGTTCTATATATTCTAATGCTACTGCTAGATAAATACTGCCCTTTTCTGCAGCTCTTTTGTCTTGTTGGCTCAGTCATTTTCCTATGCAGAGTAGAAGTTAATCACAACCTGAATGAAAACATGCAAGCTGAGCATGAGAATGCAGCGTTGCATTCAATTCTAAACGTCTGTGCAATTATGTTCTTTAGTTATATAAAATGAAATACAAACAGGGTTTTGAAAAAGATGTTGAACGCTCCACATTTTGTATTGAAATCCTATGCCGTATTTTGTGGAATGTGTTGCAGTGCCTCATTATGGATATTAGACCCACAGAGAAGATGAAAGTTCTTTATTTTGATTATATGAATGTGAATGCTTTGTGTGTGTTTCAGAAACCTGTTTATTTATTGAGTGACTGTATTTGTTATAGCTTCCGCTTTTTATTTTGTGACATTTCTGAATCTGGCATGGAAAAGCATAACAGCTGTTAGGCTATGAACAATAAAGGAAATATGACAAATGTATGGACACAATGCAGCAGTTTGTTTCTACAGTGGATGAAAACTAATGGTTGCAGATAGTTGTGCATTTACTATGAAGCTTCTTGATATTTGCTATATTTTAAAAATGTGTTCACAGCTGAAACAAAAGAATTGACTTGTAGAGGTGTTTCCGCACTAATAAAAAATCTGAGTTGGGTCCAGACTTTATCTACTGTCGGAAAATATTCTCAGTTCAGGCTAAGGCCACTCCCTCCACATGACCCTGACGACCTGAACAGTTATGCCTGCGTTTTCACTGGGGACGACTCACATTTCAACCACAAACAAAACTATTAACTGCTCCAAAGATTCTCTGGAGTATTTGATTGAAAGGCTTTATAAGGATGGGAAAGTATCTGTGTGACATTTGTTGTGCATCTTCAATCTTCAAGCTGAGTATTTCCTAATATCCAAAAAAGGACAAGCAACGTCGGGGTGATGAGTTGTTCGCCTTCATCCTTGAGGACCTCAAAGGCTCCTCCTGACCACTAGATATAAAGCATGAGGGCTTTTACATTTGCTGACTCTGGAGTGGATCAGAAGTAGAGTGCAGCTTCGAGGAGATCTCCACGGTAAGAAATGTGACTTTGTAAATGACGTTGTAAATGACAGAAACTGTTGTTAAGGTAATGTGTATTCATTCATTTGTAAAAATAAATTCTGCATTACTGTTTGCTTACTAGTGGTGTGAGTACATTTAGAGTTTTTTACACAAAGACTTTTTTAATTGTCACTTATTGTCACACAATAATAAAATCGATGATGGCCAAATCTCATTTAGCTGCTTCAGTTTCAGGGTCCTGGTGTTGTGTATGCCGACTTACTGTTCACACTTCCATGACTTGCTGGGTCTCTTTAAAAGAACAGATCCATCATTGATGTTCTTAACAAATTTCCAGGTTCCTTCTAGCATTAATCTCCTCTGTCCACTGCAGATGTCCAAAGCGAAGGCTGCACCCCCTCCTGGGTGCACTCTGAACATCAACGATCCGCAGGTCCAGGAGGCTGCCATCCGAATCCAAGCCTCATATCGCGGCCACAGGTACCAAAATATCCAGCCTCTGTTGGCATCGCTGATGTTAAAGTGTCTTTTGAGCAGAGTTCAGAGCTTGTAATCATGCAAGGCATCAGTGTGCTTCAAACATAGTGCTAGTTGTGTCATTGAACAGAATCTGAGACTCCCTCACATCCACCATAGATACCTGCTGTTGGAAGTTATTGTACCTTTCTGAAACCAATCCAACAAGCATACCCACTGAGCAGAGGGAAATGTAAGTAGGTAGAAAGTATGGAGGATTTGAAATTGTCTTAATTGTTCAAACTACCCTTCATAGAAGGTAGTTTGTTTGAAACACACTGGACCCATTTTTCCTATAAGTGGGTACTTACATCACTGTATTTCTCACATAGGTCGCGTAAAGAGTTGCGGGAGAAAGGCCCCCCTAAGATCCTGCAGGAGCTCAAAGATGTGGTCCTTGTTGAGGGCAGTGCTGCAAAGCTCGAGTGTAGAGTTAGCGCTTTCCCAGATCCTTTCATCGTCTGGTACAAGGATGGCAAAGAGCTGAAGGATGGCCCCAAGTACCGCTACGTTTTTGAGGACCCGGATTTTGTGGCACTCGTGGTTCGAGACGGAGTTCTGGCTGATCTGGGAAAATACACTGTTAACATTAAAAATCCATTTGGACAGACATCTGGATCTGCCTGTATTCTAGTGGAAGGTGTGTACAGATGTCAGATGATATTTTTCTGTTTTTCCAAAAATGTCTGCAAGAAAACGGTTACTTTAAACACCTAATGTTCCTGAACAATGGAGTTAAAGACCTCTGAAACCATACTAAGAGTCATACTAGATGAGATAGAAAACTCTAACTGAAGACTTAGTTCACACTAGAAATGACTTGATGTTAATGTTTGCCTGTCTGGTGCCAAGTCTTCCGTTTACTCTGTTCCTCTAGTGATTACTGTGTCTCAACTTTCTCTTGAGCCAGTGTCCAATAGTCCACATTTGTTTGCATCCTGCTTTCTCAGTCCCTGCTAAGGTTTCTAAAGGTCCGAGCAACATTAAGGCCAAGAGAGGGACAACAGTGGTGCTGAAGGCAGAAATAAGTGGGGAGCCTCCTCCAGATGTCGCCTGGCTCAAAGATGGAGATGACATAGAAGAAGACGACAGGTGGGTTTTCTTCAGTTAGGAATGCTAAAGAATGCTTTGTAAACTGCAAATGAGTTCAAGTAGTGATCCTAATTGTAGGAAATGCATACAGAATATAACAAATAGCGCTATAAATAACTAAATAAAGGTTCTACAATTGTCTTCCAGGGTATTCTTCGACGTTGGAGACATCAACACCATTTTGACCATCAAAAATGCAAAGCTGTCAGATTCCGGGAAGTATGAGGTGTTTGTGGAGAACAATCTGGGCACAGACCAGTCCACTGCTCGCGTCGACATCCTCTGATGCCTCTCAGCCACACCAACGCTAACATCATTCAGCTTTGTTCTCTTATAGTGCAATCCAGCGGACAATATACTGTAATAATGCTGCATTCACAGCTGTACATAACTTCATTGATGCTCATAATAAAAAAGAAAAGATTTTTTTGCTAACAGCTCTTGAGAGTTTCATGATCTATTGCTGATGACAGGATAAATGCAATATTTCTGATAGAAACGATAAAAAGTACACCATTTTACTTTATTATTATGTATATTAATGAAGTAAAACATCACTGTGTTAGCACAAAGTCAGTGAGGAGGTGATGTTTTTCAGCTTTTGTAAAGTATATTCACAGTTGTTACACAAAGTGGACCAGAGACACCATGCAGAGTCCACCCATATACAGCAGCCCTCCTTGTCACAGCTCGCATACAGATTCAAGATTCAAAACTTTATTTGTCATGTGCACAACAGTTACATGGAGCAGTCACAGGCTTCCTCTAACAAACCAAAAGTATGCTGGAAGAAAGTCACACAAGTAAAAATAGCTAAAGTTCAAGGTATATGATTAAAATATAGTATATAAAATAAAATATAAAACTAAAAAAAATAACATAAATAAAAGAAATATATTACTGCTGGGGTAGATGTGCTGAAGTGCTAAAATGGTGGCATAGCAATAATACATCTATAAAAAATATTATAAACAGAGATATAAATGATACATAGACATGTAAGAATATACAGACAGTAGTAGCATAAGTGACAGTATCAAGTATCCAACTAAATGAGACATTTATTATTATATATTTTAAATATCAAGAGGGAATAGCAGTGAGCTGCAAGTGTGCAACCAAAGATAATACTTCCCATCTCAGATTATTACAAAACTATCCAGTATCTCACATATACAAAACATGAAAAAATAGAAAAAATAAAGTATGTTAGATCATATTTTCCTTTTCATTATAAATCCACTTTCCTCCACTCCCTGTGAAAAGGCCTCCTTTTAATGGGACATGTTATTTCTGTTTAAATGAAACTCCTCTGTGAGGAGTGAGGACGGTCAGACTGTCATCTGTCTCCAGTACAGCACTTTGACTCATCACTGAAAACAGTCAGATCACGGCACATGCAGCCACAACACACTTCAGTGTAAAACTCATCACTGCCTCGTGTGTGTGTGTGACTGTGATTGTGCAGACTTTTCACAGAGGGTCACTCTGATGTGAGCTGTGTGGACGTTAAAGCCTTCCCCTGACTTCCTCTTCCTCTCGGTCGGTTTTAAGCCCCCCCAGCAAACTTTGAGAAACACGCCGCGCGCAAGAAACGATTCACGTGAACGTGAGAAAACAGCAGTGTGTTCACTGTCGACGCGGAAATGAGGAGAAATCAGTTTTATGTATGTAAACGGAGACTTGACGCTCCAAATAAACCCAGTAAAACGAAATAAAGTTCTGAACTGTCCAGACGGCACCGACCCCGCCAACAATGTCAGCGGACAGCTCTTATTTTAGTAACAGCGCCGTCTGGGAAGCCTCACATCCTGCATTGTGGCTTTAAGAACGGGGTGTCCTTGAAACCGTCACGGCCCCTGTTAGCCTGCTCAAACTGATGAACTTGTCCAACGTGACAACTTTAACAAAGTACTTTTAAAGTGTGTGGAGCTGTGGGTCTTCAGGCCGACATGTCCTCCTCCCCCCGCCGGGCCGCCGAGCAGAGCGCCGCTTCACTTTGACGTTTTGACGCTCGGTGTGCGCCTCCGCAGACAGGGAGCGGCGAAATTCAAAGATTGGGTTTTTTTTTGGTTTTTTGCCGTAACTCCTCGGGGCTCCCTGTGCTCCTCCTGACGGCCTCATGGACAGCTCTCTGTCGGTAATCACGCAGGTAAACAGAGACGAGGAGGACGGAGCGGCTCGTCGTGAGGAAGGTGAGAGACGAGCGGAGGAAAGTTTGCTCAACTTTTCTGCTGCGCATGACAGACGGAGGCTGAGGAGGCTTCATGGCGCCACTGTGTCACCGGGGTGCTCACACACACACACACACTCACACTCACACACTCACACACACTGATGTGCCCTCGGCTCACGTTTGAGTCCGTGAATAGGCCACGGCCAGCAGGGAGGGGGGGGCAAAGGTCAGGGTGGGTTGGAGACAAAGTACAGGTTGTGTCGAAAAACCCTAAAAAAAACCCCTCTGTGTGTGTGTGTGTGTGTGTGTGTGTGTGTGTGTGGAGCAGCCATCAGGCGTCAGGTGTGTGTTGAGGGGGGCGGAGTCACAGACTTTGACCTGCTGTGTCTCCTCAAACTGTCCCAATGAGGCTTTTCGTCACTAAATGATGACGTGATTCCAGGAAAATGGGCCTCAGCCACTGTGTTGTGATGGTGACCACCATGGTGACCGCAGAGCGTGCCCTGACTCCAGCGTGTGTCCTCTGACTGTTTACATCTCAGTGAGGTGGATGTGCGCTCGCAGGGTAAAGCATCAGAGAGCTCGGCCTGGAGCTCGAGGTGGAAATGAAGCCTTAATAAGTCATCAGGCTGTTCACACAAAGACTGTGTAGTTCTGACTTTATTAAGACAACCATACATTCGTGTCAGCCTCATAAACTGTGTATCTTATTCACCTCGCCATCCTCACTGTCCTTTAACTTGATCTCACTTACATCCTGATGTTACATTTACAATCTTTTTATCTTTTAGTTTAGTTTCAGTCCGTCAAAGAAACTGGAGAAGAGTGTTTACAATACATTGAGTTTTTTCCCCTGCACCTCCCATCAGCTTTATGTTTTCACACACACACACACAAGTGATATCACCCTGGATCCCTGATCACAGGTGAACATCTCTCATGGAGGACACAGACTTTCATTAATATAATGTCAGTCGTGCCAGATGTCTTACAGACATTACCTGTCGATCAGCAGCTTGATAATTTGAAGTTGCTGAAAGCAGCACCACCGAGTTAATCCCATGTATAGGTTGCTTTTGACTTGCTCAGACTCAGACACCCTTCAGGCTCAGTTGAACAGGCTCAGCTCTCACATACTTGGAGCAGTTCTTTAGATGATGTTGACATCAGGTGTTGCTCTGACTCGTAAAATGTTGCTCCATCCGCCTGAGAAATGAAGTTAGTCTGCTCTCAGTGATGACACCCTTAACCCAAGCTGAAGTAAAGTTTATTGATCCTCCCCAGACCACAATGAGCCCTCATCTGGGAGGGTGTTTAATTAAAGAAAAAGGACAGAACTATAGGATGCTCGCTTTGTTTTATTCTTTAAAGTAGCTATCACTAATCAAAACAGTATGAACTGATTTTTATGACTGATGCAGGGTCATTGGATCATTATACAATTCAGCTCTGTATGAGACAGTAAAGCAGATTTAATGTTAGTGCAGAGTTAAGTAAGTGATTGATGTTTTTTCTCAGATTTAGCTGTTACAGTCAAGATGCTTTTGAGCAAGACGCTAAACAAACAGCTGCTAAATGCTTCATAGTGGCCAACAGTGGCAGACTGTCAGTGTATGTTTCTTTGTCCATGTGGGACTTTAAAACAAGTAGTATTCCCACATGAGCCTTTGGAGGGCTGCTGTTCCTCTGAGGACGAGTGTTGAGTAAATGGTTTGTTTGCAAGATCTTCTTTTCTCATCAGTAAGAAGGCCTGAGGCCTGGCACAGCGGCAGTAAGTGTTGTAGTAGGTTTGAGGTGTAGCCAGATTTGAGCAGACAGAGAGATGAAGAAAGAAAAGTTTGGTTTTCCTCGTTGTGGAGAGTAGTTGCAGAATGAGCCAAGCAGTTGGCCCTTATTGGTTTTCGAAGAGTGTGGCGATTGAATGACAGAAGGTGACTTAAGATGAGACTGATGGTTGTGAATTTGTAATGAAAATGTTTGCTCATACCACCCAGTGGTGTGATTTGTTCCACAGACCTCGTGCTACGACATTCCTCCTTCCTAATTGTGATAAATGAATGCATTAAATGAATGAATTAAATTCCTCATCCACAACCAAACAGTATTGCGATGGGCAGCTGAATGTGGGGCAAGAGGCAGGATGAAGAAAGAAATCCAGCACCACTGAAATGTGCCTCTGCTGTAAAGCTGAGAGCAGTCAGCAGGTGGCAGCACTGTCCAGTTTACTGCTACAAGCCAACTCCAGCCTGTTCTCGGGTTACTTCCTCCTGGCCAGCTGGTCATGAGTCCAAAACATGTCTGTTATCCTGAAGAGAGGGGCCAGAGAGAAAGGAAAGAGAGGGCAGTCCTCAGTCCTTCTTTAGTGCTGAGAGTTGCTGCAGCCAAATGTTGGCACAATAAAGCCTTAAATTCAGGAAACCTTCTATTCAGTATGTCTTGGAAAGACTTTCCAACCTACTGTACATCACCTTTTCTAGTTTCATTCTATGTTTGGCGGCACATTTATCTCTCCTCTGAAATACTGTGTAATATATACCACCATGATATGACTGCTATTAAATTCAGATTCAGATTCAGATTCAGATTCTTCCTTTATTAGTCCCACAAGCGGGGAACATTTACAGCGTAACAGCAGCGAAAACACAGTGGAGAATAGACAGTAAGAAATGTAAGACATAAAAAAAAATAAAATAAAAATAGAATAAAATAAAATAAAATAAAAATAAAATAATCCAGGATAAATAGTTATAACTACAACTGTAACTGTAAGTATGTCAGTATAAATGTATATTTATAGCTTATTCAGTGATAATCTTCTGCACCATCAAGCCACATCAGCGAAGTCAGGAGACAGACAGACAGTCTGAAATATTTTCAGATGCAAATATGTTTAAACCTTGATCTGACCATGCCCTATGTCGAGCTTGGCCACCATGAACCTGCCATACCATTTGCCCTGCAGGGGTGTGAAGCAAGTTGTCAGATTGTAACAGAATATCAGGTGTCAAAGTGGCGGAAAGTCGGTTGTGGGGGGCCTTCGTCTCTCTGCGTCTGGATAGGAATAGAAGCAGCCAAGTTCTGAGGCATGCAGGGTCCCAGATAAGCCTGCTTTCAACTAAGTAGACTAAAACATGCTGATGTAGCGTGAGGTCGTTGCTGTCCCTTGGAAATGCTGTAACCTCATTATCAGTGTCTGAGCCTCTTGGACAGCGGGTGTGAGGAATGTTGCTGTACAGTTAGCTTCTTACCCATTCCTACTACCTAATTATACACACAGCTCTGATAAGACAAATGCTGAAGAGCAAATAAGGTGCTACGGGTAGATGTAGCTTCAGCCATATTAGTGTGATTAATATTTTCATGTGATATATAAGATACCTAAGCATCCCACTATCACCACTGCGCTATTGTTACACTTGAAGTTAGTGGTTCATGTTTTTTTTGAGCCGCTGTTCTGTTTTTTTTGCTTTTTTTCTTGTATTTTGTGTACACATAGAGAGAGCGTTGTAAAATCAGAGTCAAATTCCTTGTATGTGTACACATATCTGGCTAATAAAGTACAAAAAAAAATTAAATATAATATACTTAAATATGTATGATAGCTTAAAACCTGCTGGCTATGGCCATGGCTGGCTATTTGTAGCCCTCACATGCCAGTTGAGTGTCGGTGTTAAAAGTTTGTCACTGATCCAGAACGCCATGTAAATGACCTACCTGCAGACCTAACATGGGGTGGTCGATGGTGGATGGAGCAACATCTCTGAGCAAAGTAAACAAACGATGGGACATGGCTGTAAACACAGTGTATACAGGGTTATAATATTCAGCCTACCAAGAATACATGAAACATAAAGATAATGTAAGGCTAAAATCTCTTTACCATAGGACAATAACACAAGTTTATCAGTGAACCTTCCACATCAGAACATCCAGCACAACTAGTCCAGCATACAGTCAGTTTTCTTCAATACGTACGGTGTTGAGTAAGGCCAGTATATGACATTTATATGTAAAAGTCAATATGTAAGTTAATATGTTTAGCGCTTTTTAGTGTTTTTAACATGCATACTGTTGTGCTGAGGAAATGGTTACACCCATGTCACGTTCCCACTTTATTTTTAGCCAGACCAGTTGCGAGGCTGAAACGATGGCAATAGATTTATTGTCATTGCACAGTAAAGTACAGATGTACAGTGGTTAATATATAGGATAAACAGTAAGGGGTAGATCTGAATATGCTAAGATATATCGTCTGAACAGTACTGATAGTGAACAATTATGAGATGTAGACACTATTAATTAAAGGAAAAACCTGAATGCTTGACACCTTCAGTGAGGGGATCTGGTTATGCTGTGGGTGACATTTTGCTGGATGGTTTGCGTCCACTTGCCCACTGGGGCGTCAGTGAATGGTTTGATGAGCATTAAAATGTGAATCATATGCTATGGCCTTCACAGTCACCACATCTCAACACAGTTAACTGAAACACCTGTGGGAGATTTTGGACTGACCTGTTAGACAGGAGCTCTCCACCACCACCATCAAAACACCAAATGAAGGAATATGTTTTGAAGGATGGTGTTCATGCCCCCACCCTCAGGAGAGTTCAGAGATTGGGAGAATCAATAACAAGGAACACTGAAGCTGTTTTGTATCACCAACACCTCACTAAGACACCTTCATGTTGGTTTTTCCTTCAATTTGTCACCTCTATGTAGTGCAGATATACAATACAGCAGTTTATCAGAAGCAGTAGTGTGACAGTATGTACGGGCAGCAGCCAATGAAACGTGTTCTGTGGTTAAACAGAAGTAGTTCCTATTATCCTATGCTCGAAATGCTATGCTCGAAATGCTGGTTTGCACTTTGTGACCCCTGTTATTTTGGACCTTCTATAAGGAGTGAGTGTCATCTCTGCAGATTCTGTTAATGTTGACATGTTGCAAAGTAGACATGATCATTAGGAAGCTTTGGGAATGACATGATGTTGCAGAGTATGCAGTGTCGGTGGTTTAATCTGTGCACACACTGGAGCATTTCTGTGCAGTGTGAACACACAGCTTAACCATTTCCTGCTGTAGGTTGTAGGTGACACAACAAGGTTTTGTTTGTGACTGTTTATGGCCTGATGGGAGTATGCTGCTCTATATATATATATATATATATATATATATATATACATACATAGAACCTCATCATTAACAGCTGTCAGCAGCTGCTCTGTCAGGCTATTTTAAGCACTCTGATGTGTAATGTCAGAAGAGTTAATGCACTGAGCAGCGTGATGTTTTTTTAACACTGCAAGCTTCACCTGCCCGGTTCCTTCACACGTGTTTGCACACAACCCTTTCATCTGGGGACCAAGAGAGGTATGTCCCAACTAGCATGTCCAGACCATAATTACCACTCTCTAGAGGCTTCGTCCACTTTCAGCTCCAGCTGAATGAAGTAGTCAACAGGCCAAAGCCAAAGGCAATAACACTTGTAAGTAGGTCAGACTTGTTCAGGGAAGAGGCTGGAACTGGGCCGAGCAGAACAGTTAATAACAGTTGTTATAAAGGACTGTGACATTTTCTTGTGTGGCCCATGTGAAGATAGTCATTCATGAAGATATAACAGAATTGGATAATTTTAATGACTCATAAAAGATATCATCATAATGTTGTGAAGAAGCACACTTATACAACATGCAGTCATTTTTTTGTCAGTCAGTAGCAAGTTAAGAACTACTCAGTAAAGTGCAATTTAAACTATTTACATGTTTCTTTTTAAGAATGTGCTAATTTTGTGTGTTATTCTTACTGTGCACACAACCTTTTACACTTAAAGTTTGTTCTTGCAATCTAGATTTTCACACACTGTATTAAAAAGTATCTTTTACACATCCAGATAAACAGAAAGAACACAGTATAGGGAGGCAACTACTGGTGATTTTTCATTATTCATCTGGCAGTGGTTTTCCTATAGATAAATGATTTGGTTAGTTTGTAAAGTGCCCATAAGTAGTAAAAAAATAAATTAAAAAATAAGTAACCAGTACGCCTGAATTAAAAGATTTTCTATCACAAAGAAAGTTAGAAATCCTCACAATTGGGAAGCAGGAAAAAATGCGTT
This sequence comes from Scortum barcoo, assembly GCA_023238725.1. Classification (NCBI taxonomy): domain Eukaryota; kingdom Metazoa; phylum Chordata; class Actinopteri; order Centrarchiformes; family Terapontidae; genus Scortum; species Scortum barcoo. Next base: position 22,800,127 of record CM041550.1, read on the forward strand.
TTGCTCATAGTTGCTCTATGTGGAAGCTTGACATATGATTCATAATTTTAATTTAATAAACTTAGTTAATTTAGATTGTTAATTGTGAGAGGTCATATTGGTGATACATCCAATACTGTTCACAAAAGAACAGTATAAAAGTAGGTTTATATTCCATTCATTGTTTCCTCAACAAGAAGACCATCGTCTTTCCGTGCTACTTTGGCAATCATTACACATTTACACCCAAATTAGGATGACAGGTCCATGATATGCTCCCCCGCTGAGCCAACAGATTTAGTCTTGTCTGAGCGGCACGCTAATGCCTTAGCTGACAGCTCTGACTGCTCATCAAGGCTCAGCTAATTTGTCAGGAGTTTTTCTTTCTTTGAAAACACTCATCACTCTGCTTCCAGTTGATGGGGTGTTTTCTACCGCTTGTGTGTGCCAGTAGCTGTTGTTACATGGTATAGTGATGTTGTCATGTGGTGATGGTGAAGATAATATGTCAGATACAATGCAAATGCATTCAGAACACACTGTCACATGTGCATATAGTGTCATAATTTTTCAATTATTCACATTTTTGAATTTCACACTGATTTATGTAAAAACACAAGTAAAGGATACAAGCTCAAACCTCTTTCACTAAGAAAATGAAATAAAGATTTATCCCTGAAATCAGAAATTCTTGATCCTCATCAAACTGACATAAAGACAAACTTTGATACCTGTTTCAAATAATGAATATCTTCTTTTGCAAAGAAAGCCCGCTGAACCCTGTTCTAACACTTGGCACAACACCTGCAGTAACATTGTACTGTTACTGTATGGTATTCTTAATGTCATTCTGTGGTATGCAGTATGATCAAGTAAAAATGATGAACTTTAAAAACAGTAAAAACATCATCTGCTGTTCCTCTTGAAGAGTTGTGACATTCATGTGCCAGTCATGATGGAGGGTTGTTGATGATGAAATCTGTTTACTGCTATGCTAATGCGATTTATTTAAGCGGAGCAAAATATACACTGGAAATGAAACTGGTTCAGGATGGCTTCACCTGACTATTTTTGGGGCTTAAATGTTCATCTATTTCTTATGCAATGTCTTTTAACCTTTGGCTGCACAGCTAAAATAACCAGTCAAGCCATGCACAAGATGACAGAACACGGTAGGGGACCTGACAGACCAGAGTGATGCACAGATCACATTCACTGAAACAGCATGGGCGCCAATACTGACGTCTTGAAATGGATCGAGTCCTGGCCTGATGTGACTGAAACACGATAAGTGAGGAAGTGTATTGCAACACAATTACTTAATGAAGAAGACAGCCAAAAATCTCTAAAATATAAAATCCGAAAAGTATGTTGCTGAGCCAAATGACTGATTCTGCATGTGCAGTTGAGAGCAAACACTTAAGAATAGTTCTAATCAGTTCCACTTGGCAAGTTTTGTGGATTTATATCAGCTGACAAAGAGTAAGTGCAATCCTTGCATCTCTGTCAGATTGGTAAACTGTGAGCATCTTGCCTTACTTGTCTTCTCCCTGTCTCTGTGTCTGGCTTTGTTCCAGGTGCCAGTGAAGTTTCCCCCTCAAAGAAGCCTCGCAGCAGAGGCCTTCTCCACAGTCTCTTCTGCTGTTTATGCCACAAAGAGTCAGAGCCACCTTTTCTAAAAAACAACGCTCCCCTCTTGGTAGATGAAAACGGGACTTTGTCACAAGTAAGTTAATTTCTCAACATCCCCCTCTCTCACTCTTTCTTGTGATATCAACTGTCACCCTCCCTTCTTAAAGTCTTTGAGCAGCATGGGGTCAGCATGACTGGCAACTGTGTGATGTGAGAAACGCATTTCTTCTTGGCTCAAAGTTTTTTTGTTTACAAGAACATCTCCCCTGGGCTGGGAAGTAATGTTAGGCAGTGTTGAAAAGTACTCCATGTCCAGACATCAATCAAGATGACTGGGCATCAAAAGAAGGGTAGAAATGGTATAAATGTTACAGAGGCAGACATCTGACTGGAAGATTGCTGCATTGCAAAAATCCAAAAAGAGCTACTGTAGATATGCCACAAGCAAAGTGCACTACACTAGTTGTAATGAGGTAGAGGCTCTGTGGCTTACAGCAGAAAACTAATAATATATATAGGTATCAGGAGCGATTAGGAGCATGTGGTCTCTAAACCTTTCTTGGAATTATAAGGGTGTAATCTTTGAAATTGATTGTTATTTAATTTATTCATTAAAAATAATTCTGTGTAAAGCTTGTTTGATTTTGAAAAATGTGAATGGTGAGGATGACATAAGCTGAGACCATGCTTGATAAAACACCAATAACTACTATTCACTTACATAACATTGTTGGACAATTGACAACTGTGCCTATGGTTTAACTGAATATATTCTTGGAAAACAACATGACTTTTGGTACTTATGGTCTGGAGATCAAGTGGTCAAGACACTCTCAGGTGTCAGTTTCAGATTAATGCCTTAGTTCAGCCTTTTATAGAGATTTGATATTCCAGAAGTTATTTGTCACGTCTCTCCAAGGCCCCAAAATACATTTCGTGGTCGAGGGAGGGGTCGAGTCAAGTCCTAGGCTCAGTTTTGGTTGTGACAACCTGTCATGTCAACGTGCATGCTGCTCCTGTTGCTTTTGCTCTCAGGCGGGCTGTGGTCTCAGTGACTCCCCCCACCAGCCGTGTGAATATCCGCTCTGAATGGATCGTACAGTTACCTGCCAGTCATTTGGACGTGGACTCTGCAGAATCTGGAACCAATGCACAGAGTAAAAACTTTGAGCAAAGAGACAGACCAAGAAATAACTTCCTGATGTATCTGGAAAACTCTGAGCAAAGTAAAGTATCTGGAGAAGGGGAGCCGTCTACTGAAGTCATGCTTACTGAACAATGCCAAGTTCCAAAATCAACAGAAACTGCAGCTTTAACCAGCCCTTCAAAGGGAAGTGCAGACCTTGGCTTACAGGTCCTTGTGGAATATACTGAGCAGACTGTTGTCAGCAGAGAAATGGACCCTTCTATCCTTTGTGTGGAACATTGCAACATGAATAGAGATGAGACTGAATCCTGCACATATTGCAGTGGACAACCTGAGAGTTTTGTGCAGTACTCCTCAAGCGACGGATTTTTTGAATCCAACCAGATCCATGATAAGTGTGAGACTTCGGGGTTAAGCCAACCATTTGATGAATGTGCTCAACACCGTGAGTGTTTTAAACCTTGCAAGTCCCCTGAGCACTGTGCTAATCATAGCTTAGCTTCCAAATGTAGTCCTTGCTGTGAACATTGTGCAGAACCTCTCCAATTATTTCAGCAATGTAAGCCCTCTGATCAACAGTTTGAATCTTTTGACTTTGAGCCAGATAAATTGGCAGTGGACTCTGACAGTTTTAGGCAGTGTGATATGTCTGATTTCACACCTGAATGTACAGACCACCTTGAATTACCACAACAGTACGAGCCTTCTGATCAGCAGAGTGAGTGCTCTGACTCTGAGCAATACCCATTAACAGAGGACTCTGAGCAATGCGACATGACTGGTTTCACACCTAACATCTCTGATTCAGTGGACTTATTGGACTGTGACACTGAACTTTATGAGTACGACGAAATGTACGATCAAACTGAATGCACCAGTGATGATGATGAAGAGAGCTATCCACCTGAACAAGGGGATGGGCAAAACGAAATTGTGTCTATTGACCAAGAGTCCTGCAGATTATCAGCGGATGTAAATTCCTCACATTTCAACACACCTGTTCACGTTTATTTTGATGACTGTGAAGATGTTCCCATTGAAAGTGAATGCTGCGAGACACAACAGCTCACTGAGGAGAACTCTCAGCAAGCTACTACATTAGATGTGTCCACAGATCACTGTGAAATGGGCGACACTGATTGCTTTGAAACAAGTGTACAAGAGTGTGAATCAACTCAACAATGTGCTACTTCAGAGGGCTGTAGCTCTGACAAGACCTCAGAGTTTTGCAGTGAAGAAGACGGCTGCTCAGATTGCTCCTCTATTGAAACCAAATCCTTTAAGACTTGTCCTGATAGCAGTATTCCTTCAGATCACTTCTCTGATTCATCTGGGGAGTCTGAAAAAGGAGTTCAGGAAGATTCAAGCGATGAGCAGACACAGTGGGAATCTTTTGAAGACGAAGAAGAAGTAGAGCAAAGCAATATTAACGGGAGTAATGAGGAAAAAAAGAAAAACCCCACTGTTGATATCGTTATTGAAGACTACTTCGATCTGTTTGACAGAGCTGACTATTATGGACATGTGTTTGCACAAAAAAAACGTTACATCTCCTGTTTCGATGGAGGAGATATCCACGACCACCTGTATCTTGAAGAAGTCCAATCTAAGGCACAGAAGCTTGCGAGAAATGCGTACAGATGTAAAGAAATCAATGAGGACATTTATGCACAGGAAACTCAGGATACATGTGTTGATGCCTCAGCAGAAGCACATGAAGATACTTGCGAGGAAGATTCAAGTCAGATAGGTGATATCTTGTCTGGGTCTTGTGAGTCTGACAAACAATCTGAGGACTGGACTGCAGAATCAGAATCAGGTTTAGCAGAGGATGAAGAAAATGAATCAGAAGTCTATGCCCTTTATGAAGAGAATTGTGAGGAAGCAGAGGAAGATGAGGCTGGAGGAACTTGTGTGTTTGATGGGGAAGTTTCTCAAATCAGTAATGAAAAAGAGGGGGGGGTCTGCTTGTCCTCTAGTAATGGGGAGAGTATGTCTGCACCATGTGCAGAGGACATCTCTGTTGAAGGAGATGCCTATGAAGATGAAGTCTCTGTTGGTCAGAATTCTGAATGCCTTGGTGACAGTACCTCTAGCCTTGGTCATTTGCACACAATCCCTACTGATTGCAAAAAGGATGACAAAGACGAGGCAGAGAGCGAAGACAGAGCATTTATTGTATGCTCAGAAATGGAGCCATATTGGTCACTTGTAGATCATGAGGAAGATGGAGAGATGTATGATCCAGGTGTGGAGGAATACTATGCATATCAGATTAAAAGTATTCAATCATTTGTTAAAGAAACCCTGAATGGATTTATTATGGAAGGAAGATCATACGATCAGATAATCCATGGAAAGGATGCTTCCAGGAATGAAAGAGGAGATGCTCTTTTATCCCTGAAGACTGAGTCAAACACACATGGAGCTTGTCATGAGGACTGCAAAGCAGTCAGATTTGGAATTACCCAAGTTATTGAACTGAGTGAGCATTCAGACAGCTGCTCTATTGAGAACAAACAAACCAGCGAGCACACTCCAGAGTCAGACGATTACCATGGATTCAATGAAACCTCAAGTGAAACAGAGGCTCCTTTAGATATTATTCACAGTGTTGTAGCAAAAAATGAGGTAAAGGATGCAAACACGCTTGTCAGAAGGACTGAAAACGATGCTTCCGAACAAAGCAGGGATTCAGAAGAGGAGGACGATGACGATGAATCATCTGAGCCTTGTGAATGCGAGTACTGCATTCCACCAATAGAGCAGGTATTATACGTCTTTGCACCTCAGCTGAGAAGAATTGGAGTGGATTCCATTGGGTTGTCAGAACTGTGGGAGAAACTCTGAATCATCCCATATTCATGGCAAATCTGCCATCAATACTGTTGGTCTATTTTTACATCATTAGGACTGTTCTTCCAACTGTGGCAGTGAATATATTACAGGAGATCTTAGCTTGGCAGATTGTGTGCTATCTGTGTCAGACTCCTGCCCTGCCATTATCCTCACGTGGCAGTTCACTCTACACCGACAAACACATGCATCAGTGTTACAGGCAGCCTGTTTGGTCATGCCAACTTGTTCTTAGCATCTGAATCACATTAACAAACACCGATCTCTGACAACTTGTTGAGGGACGAGACACAGTATAGTGATACTTAAATGCTCCATCAACGTGGCAGCAGCTGTAGCATCCAGAGTTTCCTGTAACCCTTCACCGAAACACCAAAACACAATTCAGTATCTTAAGTGACAAGAAGCACACACACCTACACACAATGAAGTGAACTGTCCTCTGAAACACATTGAGATGGTAATTTCTTGTGTTAAAAGTAATATCTTGCTTACATTGTAACTGCTACTCATGTTGTGGGCTTAAAAGCTAAAAAAGTTTTTAAATGCAGAGCTAAATTTACAATAAAGGAGCTTTAGATCTAAACTCTCCTTTAATCTTTAGGTTCCAGCCAAACCACTGCTCCCACAGATGAAATCGAATGATGCAGGGAAGATTTGTGTGGTTATTGATTTGGATGAAACACTAGTGCATAGTTCATTTAAGGTAAGTTGGCCTGCGTGACCTATTTTCTCATAGTCAGAAGTACAGTATATTCCTTACTGGGATCATTGGGTATGATATTTTATGGTACTGCTGAAAATACTTGCAGTGTGTGTTGCTTTCAGTCTTCTCCTCTTAGTGACCCAGGGTTGGATCCTTGTGGATAATTATCAGAACTTTCAAGAGCATGATTTTTATAGCGCGGGTGCTTATTTCTTGGCCAGGAGCAGTCATTTCCTGAATTTGTGTAGTCACAGTGAAGTTACTAAACAACCAGCAGGGGCTGCAAGACATTATAGGTCCGGCACATTAAATAATCCGGCCCATAATCCCCTATAAAACAAGAAGGAACGAACAAGATATGACAATGTGCGAATTACTAAAATTTAGATGTGCTGATTGACTTTGTAATGCAATGTCAAACAGAGTCAGGCTAGCTGTTACCTCTTGTTTTCAGTGTTTGTGCTAAGCTAAGCTAGGCTAACTGGGAGCAGACTGTGGCTTCATAGTTATTATAGAGACGTGAGAATGGTGTTAATCTTCTCTTCTGATTCTCACCAAGAAAGAGAGCAACTGCATTTCTCAAAATGTTGAACTATTCCTGATTTACCAAGCTCCAGAAACATGTCTGCAGTCACTTTGAAGCTCAATGGGATTTTGGTTAATTACAAACTAAAAATAATTGTTCACTTAGATTTTTTGCCTTCATTGTCATCCCAAATATTTGCCTTTGATTTCAAATAAGTTTTTGCACTTAGATGTTAATGGACTAGTTACTTTGGATTGTGGTAGCAGTAGTAGTAGTTATAGTTATTCAAAAATGCCAATGCTAATGTTTTATTTAAAAAATAAGTTCTATAAATAGAATATTTAAATCTAAAAAAATAACCTACCTCCATCCACATTAGTTTCTTTTCCCACTTGTTTCACCTCGACTAAATTGCTTTATTTTTTTTTATACTCTTGGTGTACTGAAAGGTCATCTTTTCAAGTATTTAAGAATATCTAGGACTCATCAAGTGTCTGCTGTTAGGCTTCCATATTGGCTGTCAAAGCAAACATATACTTGCCAAGCTAAAGTAGCAAAAATAGCAGTAGGATATGCACTACATCATTTTACATATTTTTAGGAGGCACATGACTTATTTTTATCTTAAAGGACTGGGCTCATGTGCCACCTAAACATTAACCCTTTATTTTATGGGTGCTCTGGTTTTACGATGCAGAACCCACCTGCACCCTAGAATCCAAATGAGGTCTAAAAAGAGACTGATTCACTGAAATCTGATTTTCAAGAATGAGAGGTGAATTGTAAAGTAGAAGGAACCATTCATCTGTGAACTACGATATGTAAAGCCTGAGAATACAAGTGTTACTAGAATACAGTCTTTACTTGAGTCACATATATAAATACTTTATGTACTTTACTGTCATGTACAGCTACACACCTTTTTGAATACGTCTCACATAATCAGCACAACAGTGGAAATCAGCTAGTGTATGCATATGATTTCATATAACATATTGAGTTTGAAATAGTTTCAATTTTGATCAGTTTGATACCTTTTAAGGTAGCATTCAGTGAACAAAGTAATCAATGCCAAAAGTCAAGGCTCCTGTGTCACGACAAATTATGTAATGAATGCCATGTGGTGTTTAGTCCTTCTCAGGTCACAGACTGTCCTACAGGATGTCACTGGATATTGCCACTAGCTATGTGTAAACAGGGTCAGACCATGTTTTACACAAGGTGGATAATAAAACACATTATTACTTTGACACACATCCTAAAAGCAGAATTAGGTAACACAGTTTTGGAGTTAGTTGTGTGTGAAAGCCAAAGAAATCCAGTGTTCTGTGTGACATTTTAATATAAGAATCAGTTTTATATGAAATGAAAACTGGATCAACTTAAACAAATCCATCTAAATTTAAAAAAAATAGCTTGAAGGTGCACAACTGCTGAATAGTCAGGTTTATTGTTACCCTTAAGTCATCTCAACTTATTCAAATCCTGGCAGAAGGTTAGTTAGATAAACCCATCATTTTTTAAAAGATGGCCCAGTTGCCTTCTTATAGTTTAAGTTAACCCATTTTGAATAAGAAGCCACACAAACCTAGTCAGATTATGAATATCTCCATTGAATTGACCAAATAAGTCAAGAGATATTATTCTTAGTGCTGTTCTTCTATGGCAATACTCTGGACCAAAATTCATATATGAGAATATAGTGTGATGGTATAACAAGACATTTAGACCCATGAATGAGTTAAAATAATACAAATGTAAATTCACTTGTGACGACCATAATCATCCCTGATGGACAAATCTATTTTCTCAGTGGGAGAATAACTTTGGCAGTGGAGCAGATGACCAGGAGACACTCATTGCACAAATGAATGACATTTTGAATTTCTGATAATATGTGATTTTTCTGAAATGGTAAAGGCAATAAGCATTATTTGTTGTCAGATGTGTCGGGGTGGAAATGAACAACAGCAAAAGAAAGACATTGTGTTGTGTTGGTGGCTCAGCCCACAAGCTTACATAGATATAACAAATGACCTGCTCACTCTTCAAGGTTGGAGATAGAGAACTGAGGCAACAAGTCAGCAGCAAAGCAGAGAGACCCAGAGCTGGCGGATCAAATCAGAAATAAAATGGCTGTGAACACTTAGATATGCATTTGTTCTGATGGCACAGAAAATTGTGCTATAGTTTGATCTTGATCTAGTTTGATAGTTTGCTGCTTTTACCTCCACCCCTTTTTGCCATTGAGATTCTTGGAGTCGGTTAAAAAAAAAAAACAACAAAAGAAATAATGAAATGATTCCCATTAATTTATTATGCAAATAAAACACATTTGGACCTCTGAGTGCAGGCAACATGGGGGGAAATGCTGTACATTAATTCTAAGTACATGCTCACACTTTCTGATTATGATCGACGTTGAACTCGTCTCACTTGCATTACTTCATAGTATACTAATGTAGGCCATGGTGTAATACCTTATATAGAACATACTTGGGGCGATACTAACATTTGAGAAGCATATTTCAGGTGTGAGACCTACCTAAATAAATCAGATATTTTATGAGCCTTGTCACCTTCTGTAGTGGCTGTATTTCAATGAAGGAAGTCACAAGAGTCATATTATTTACAGTGTTGTGTTATTTAAAAGATGCAGAGGTGGCGTCTTCGTGTCTATATGACACACCTACACATTAGATTTGTTGCTGTCATACTCACCTCTTTGAGAAAATACATTTTATTTGGAGATAAAATATTCTTTTATCTCCGTAATATTATTTTTCTGTGTTTAACACTTGTACTTTTTTGCTCCACAGCCAGTGAACAATGCAGATTTTATCATTCCAGTGGAAATTGATGGAACAGTTCACCAGGTAGGCACTTAAGTGACCATCTGCTACACTGTATTCTCATGTTGCTTCAGTCACATCACCATGATGTCAAAGCATAAAGCAGCCATCATCAAGGTTTCTGCAGGTTTGCTAGACTTCCTGCTTAAAGCCCCAAAGATTTGTGTAAACAACAATTGTTCTGTATAATTACCACACACCAAAATCTGTGCCAAACTCTGTGGTGTGTGAACTTGTATGAACTCTCAAATACCAGTAAAATTCAGAAATCCCACATTCTGATTCTAGTTTGCCTTGGAAACACTGTGCTAGCTCCCTGACAGTGCTGTAGACTGCTCTGTTGATGGCTCCAAGCAGCAGGTGGCTATTTCCATGACCTGACGAAATGAGGAAACCCTGGCAGGCTTCTCAGAAATCACTGGCCATCAATCTGTAGCGCATATTATGCTCCACTCATTGGTGCTAGGGAATGGCAGTGGCTATTCCCCACAGACATTAGATGGTAACTACAATCTGTTTTGCTGGGCCTCCCAGAAGACAGAGGAGCTTTGTTGTCCAAAGGGCCTGGGTCTGTTTCAAGTAATCCAGGATAGGCTTGTTAAAGTGGGGAAAGCCTATTCGGGATGACTTGGTTCAGAAACAAGGCCGCCAGCATCTCAGTGGAAGTAGATAGAAGTGTTTTTAAATTAGATATTATACACTCCCCTCCTAAAGTATTGGAACAGTGAGGCCAATTCCTGTATTTTTGCTGGAGACAGAAAACATTTGGCTTTGACAAATCAAAAGCTTTGACAAATCATCAAAAGATGAATATGAGACAAGAGATCATTTCAGCTTTTATTTCCAGGTATTGCTCACCTAAAAATGTGGTTTTCCGTTGCAAATAATAAAATAATATATCTTCTAAGTTGTGTATCTGATCCAGATGTAAATACCTGGAAATAAAAGCTGATATGTTGATCTCTTGTCTCATATTCATCTTTTGATGTCAAACTCAAATGTTTTCTGTCTACAGCAAAAATACAGGAATTGACCTCACTGTTCCAGTACTTTTGAAGGGGAGTGTAGCTTTTCTTATGTTTTCTTTTAATTTTTTTTAATGTCACCACAGCAACATAGAATTATCAACATAGAAAAGGAAATAATGTTAATAATAGTATTAGTAATATTAGTAATTATGTGTATGATTCCTTTAAAACCAAAGGATAATAACAGTTCAAATAATCATATCATATATCATATCATATCATATCATATCATATCATACGTTAAAAAGGCTACATTTGCATTGGTAAATAAATTGTAGACTACTTGGTGCAGGTGTTGTATGTGCCAATATGTATTTTGGTCTTCTGAATTTCTGGGCACGCAGGTCAGCAGTAGGATTACCGTTTCCTTTATTTATATGTATTTCCCCCTGAGTAGTCTGTGTTCCAGATCATATGCCTAATAACTGAAGCATGTGTTACAAGTGTGGATTCACACTCCTGTACCTCTTGTGTCTCCACCCAGGTGTATGTGTTAAAGAGACCCCACGTTGACGAATTCCTCAAGAGGATGGGAGAATTGTTTGAGTGTGTTTTATTCACTGCAAGCTTATCCAAGGTCAGGCTGCTGTTTTCTTTCTGTGTGACTCCTGGTTAAAATTTGACTCACCCTAGCAGGCAGGCTGGCGGTTTGCAGATGGGCACAAACAGACGTGATGTGGAAAGTGACACCTGTTGTTGTTTCAAAAGATTCTGCTCAGAATTACTGGAAGCCAAGCCCTTATTTTTGTGTTTGATTTATGGTTGACCTTCCACACATGCCCTCACACATAAAGATATATTTATGATACCTGTCAGACGATTGCACAGACATTTTAACCTCTAACATTTACTTCAAACTGTGTTAACCTAAAACTTAACGTTGTGAAGAATTTGCTCGGTTATAACTCAGTGACCCACTCACACTTGATTAATTAGGCTGAAGCTGCTGTGTTTGTCTACAGCACACAACAGTATCGTAGATGTATTTTGTGGACATCTTCTGAAACGTATGCTGATATGCTGCCTTTCGTGTTTTGAAAATGCCCTGCCTTAAATGTTGAACATATCACTTCCAAAATGCTAACACTAATGCAGTGTTGGTGGAAATGGCCACACTCCAACTCTAGACTAATATAATCAATATGTGTATGTCAACACTGACATACATCAACTATGTGTATGTAAAAGAGGTTGATGGGCCATCCAACAGAGAACTGTCATCTGTCTGTACATCTTCATCAGGCATTTCAGCTTTCAGCTAATTTTTTTCAGTTTTATGGGTCAAACTTTCACCACTCATCAAAGTTATTTTCAGACACAGCAGTCAGCTGCTTTTAGTGACAAAGCTATAAAAACCTATTGCACATGACCTGCTCATCACTAAACAGCAGACAAAATTAGCAACCAGCTGGTGAACACAGTGGAGCATTTAGCAGTTAAAAAGTCAGATATTTCCCTAAGGAGTTGGTGGAGACCAAAAATGGAGACAAAAGGGGGACAATTAATGGAATTAGATTCATCATGTGGACAGAAACAAGCATCCAAATGGCAATGGTAGGAAGTAACTCAGTACTTAAAATAAATAATAATAAATAATGTACTACTACTAATAATGATGATAATGATAATAATAATAATAAATGTAGCCATTAGTTTATGGATGATTATGAATGCAAAATATTATCAATAAGTAAAATATGATATTATTAATAATAGCTTTCACAGCTATTATTAAGTTACACAGCAGTATGTAAGGTAGTTAAATTTAGCTCCAACACTTTTAAATTGATTCATATGTTAATCAGTCATTAGAATGTAATGATAATAAAACCATTCTGCATATATGAATAGTTATATTTTGGTATTTTAAATATGCTGAGGCTGATACCGTAGTACTAACTTTTTTACTCAAGTACAATTTTGAATACTAAGCTTTAATGTGATAAAGTATTTCTACACTTTGGCTTCAGGGTATAATAATCAGAGTACTTCTTCCACCACTGACAAATGAATGCTAGTGTTACTGTGTGTCTGCTGGTTTAAAGGCTGCTGTTTGCTAACAAATTCACCACTTTAATTTGTAACTTGTACTATGTCAGTGATGTGTTTACAGCTTTCAGAGTTAATGCCACTTTTACCTTAAATCCAAAATCTGTGTTGCTCTGTGTGAACTTGTGAGGAAACTCTACTGCATGTATTGTCTCTTAGTTTCTACCCTTCAGTTCAGTAGTCTGCGTTTGCTTCATTGCTTTTGAGTGTTAAATGTCCGTACAATTTCAATTAACATACCCAGACAGTATGTAATTGCTGTATGGCCATGCATTCAGCACTGTGAAGCCCTGCTGCTCTCTCCTGACACTTCAGTATGCAGATCCTGTGTCAGACCTATTGGACAAATGGGGGGCCTTCCGGAGCCGTCTCTTCCGGGAGTCTTGTGTCTTCCACAAAGGGAACTATGTAAAAGACCTGAGCCGTTTAGGGAGAGACCTCAACAAAGTCATCATCATTGATAACTCCCCTGCCTCCTACATCTTCCATCCTGAGAACGCAGTATGCCATTTGTATTTCTTTCTCTGCAGTACACTGACATATACGTCATTAGAGGACATTCTTTTGTTTTTTAGGACAACATTAATATGATAATGATGTAATATTAGGTACTATGGAATATTAAAGGCCTTCTAATGCCACTGTATCTTCAATCCTCCAGGTACCTGTAATGTCCTGGTTTGACGACATGTCAGACACGGAGCTCCTCGATCTTATCCCCTTCTTTGAGAGACTAAGCAAAGTGGATGACATCTATGATATTCTACAGCAGCAGAGGACTTCAAGTTAACAGAGGCAGGATACTAAGATGAAAATAATCACCAGCAGCTGTTGTCATGGGGCCACGGAGGCTGGTGGGCCACAGGCTCCACGCTGCTTCCAACTACAAGGACCACACTGCAAAAAATAATGCCTGTCATTTAATCTCATATTCTCACTGTAAATTGCATCAAAAAGCGAACGTGATCCTCCTGCAGGGTTGATACTTTAGTGTAGACAGTTTTCTACTCCCAGTGCCAACCCCCCCCCTTTTTGAAATACTAGATAACGACTGAATATGAGATTCAGTGACTTATGTAGATATCTTTTGCAGTGCAGCTAGTGTGTTGTTGTCATTACGTGACAGCAGTGACCTTTGTAAATGTGCTGTAAAGCTAAATTGTGTGAACAGTTGCTCAGTGTCATTCTACATTTACATCAATCCTTTTCATGTCAGTGCAATGTAGCATTCATAATAGTGTTTGAAGCTCTCATACAGAGTCATTGACGGCTCTTTCTTGAATCCCATGTTACTTTTGTTTTGCCTAAAATAGCCAGATGTGTATTCAGTAAAAGACAATTATTAACTTTAGGGAATTTTGTTTCAGTAAGTTTCATGTTGACACATTTCACTACAAAATGCACATTTTGACACACGACACTGAGTGCCTTCTGTATGTCTTCATAAAGCTTTGAACAAACTGTTTGTGGTGGGAAACTGGCTTCAAAATACACATCAGCTTTTGCATTTAGATTGAAAAGAAACTGGAACAATTGTTATGGAAAACCATATTTGGGAGGTCCACTTTCATTGATCGTAGTCCTTATTCACTACCTGAAACATGACTGATAATGTTAAATGAATAAATTCTAATATTGCTGGATAGTTATGATTGTGTAATAACCCTTTATATGTTGACCATGAAGACAAAACAGTGTAATGTTATTCATTAGCTGACCTCATATCTGCATACCAACAAATGTTGACAAAAAGCTAAATATAAGACATAAGACATATGAAATGTCGTCTGGATCTTTTTGAGAGGTCTGAATAATAATGTCTGACTACACACTAATTTCACTTTACCACTGCAGTAATGGAGAGGGTATTTTTTGTACATACAGTATATCAGGATTTTAATAGTTTTGAATTGGTTTTAATGTGATTTTACCTGTTAATTAATAATATTATTTTCAGTGTTGTGCTTAGTTGAATTGGCCACCACAGTGTGTGGCCCATCAATAATGCAGTACTGTTTATGTGTGCAGGAGGAAGCTAACAGCAACTTTAACAGGTTTGACATTTGATTTGAAAGCACATTTTGATGCCTCCTACCAGGAAACTTGAATCCAAACTTTGTCATGTTAAACGTTAATGGAATCAAGTGTACTGCCTGATTGATCTGTATGTTCAGGTTCTTTGGGGAAACGTGTTCAAGCTCTGACTGAGCCCTGATTGGCTTTGCCTCAGTCTGGAGTGACTGTTTATATTTGTATGTGCGTTTGTGTGTGTGGGTTTCAGTGTGATTGCGTCAGTGTGAGAATTTACATTGGTTTAAGATTGGGGGGAAAAAAAATACTTTGACAATACGTGAAAAACCATAACCTTTCTTTAAATAATGATTTAACTTTTTTTTACTGTATGCAACAAAAGTATTAATGTTGTGACTCAAGTAAAGAAACAGGTTCAAACAAGTTTTTAAAATAGCTGCTGATAAATGTAAAGATTGAAAAAAAGACAACTAGGATATTTTTACCTTCAATCAATAAAGCATGTTTTATTGAAACAGGTCATATTTCACTGTAGTACTTTTTTTCACATACCAAACACTCAACACAACATGGCAGAGGAAACGATTTAAATGGAAAATGGAATATAGAACAGATTTCTTATGAAAACAACTATCATTCTCTGTTAAGTTGAAACACAACACACACTCAGCAATAAACCTAGCACACCTTGATTGTCAATCAAGGTGATCAAGTAATTGTTTAACATATTTCCTTCCCTAAATTACCTGATTTTGGCCCAATGTATTACATTACAAGCCCCTTTGCTGCCAGACAGAACTCTTTTCATTCAAACGTGAACTTTCAGGTCTCATCCAAACATAAAAAAATTCAGCACAATGGACAAAAGATGAATATAGACATGATTTGTCGAATGTAATGAATTACTCAGCTGTTGCTTAGATAATCCTTTCTGAAGCTAGATGTCAATTTGAGATGGGTACATGACAGTAGTCAACTTCCAGAAGATGACTTCTGGTGAAATTTCTTTGGAGAGGTGTTTTTGCCCAGTTTTTGACTCTTATAATGCTCAAATTACTCAACCTCAAGCGGACAAGATATGATGTGATGGGTATCACAAAGACAATTGTTTGACAATGATTAGTTTTTGTGTTTGTTTCGCTCCACTTCAGGCCGTGTTAATTTAAGCATCTCTTTACATGCATTGTTTCTGGGTTGCACTCACTTTATATTGTCTGATGAGTCTAATCATTGTCCTTTCCACTAATGAATCTGTTGATCTTTACAGTATTCAAATCAAATATTTATTGTCACAAACACACATTCAGCTTAAACCTCCACAGCACAGTTACAGTCAGAAAACACACACACCGGACATTATTTACATCCAAACTGCAATTTATATTATGATAAAGGAACCACTTAAAATGTCCTCACACACTGACTATGACATATTTGATAAGAACAGAAATTTAGTTTCTTAACATGAAAGTTACTGCAAGAAAATCCAAAACCTGAATTAACTGAACTGCATAAAAATCCATTACAATCCTGTTTAAACCACTTTTATAGACATACGGTTTGTAAATACATAAGCAATGTCAATGTTACAATATAAAAGCATCAATATAATAATCAATCCATTTCAAATAAGCGGTGACAGATAGAAGATGTCACTCACGGACCACCTGTGAAATTTAAGAAGAGAAAAAGTCAGACAGAGCACCAGAGAGCATCAGTCAAGTTTGACCTCATTCTGTCAAAATGTCCACCTGTCTGGTGCAACCTGTCCATTGCACAAAAAAAAACAACGTAACAACACAAATGGATATTTTTCATTCTTTGTATTTTTAATCTATTTTAATCATCTTGTATCCCCTCAGATTTATCTTGAGACTCCTTCCTGACCCCCATTTTTGGGAACCACTGCTCTAAGCTAGAGTAAAAAATTATTCTTATGCCCATCCTGAAATGTTTTTTGACTAAACCAAAGACGTAAAACCGTATCAACAAATTATAAACCCCAAGTGTTCATACATCATGCTGTATGACCTGACTATTCAAAGTTTGGCTCTTTTTGCTGCCTTATATGACATATGAGATCTGACCATTTTTATTTGATTTCCCTCCTGTTACTTGTGGCGCTGCACATGGCCCTCAGTTTAAAGTCAAATGAATTCATGACAGGTTTACCACCTAAGCTAGATGATTGAATATAATACTCTTTGGTTTCGCCAACATAATAAAACTAAAAATAGTTCACTCTCCTACACATATAATAGCCTGAGAAGGTTGAGGGGCATGTGCTCTGAATTCCCTGACCTACATGCATGCAGAAGGACTAGGGCCATAAACACCCTATATCATTTACAGAATGCTGAACTCAAGGAGCCAAAACATTTACTGTATTTATTGCTATGTGTTGCATGTGCACTGCCAAGTCATGCAACACACTTCAACATGACATCTTGACATCTACCCAGGGCAAGGCTTGACTACCCTGAAGGATTTATGTTTTGGGGGGGCTTTTTTGGTGCTTATGGATATTTGGTTCAATCGTTTGATAAATAAAACAATTACTGCTTAAAAACACAATTTCCTTCACTTTCCTCAGAGTGCATCACTCCATTACTTCCACTTCTTGTGATGATGGTCACAGTCATATGGGCAAAGTCAAGACTTAGTCATTACCCCCATCTGGTGGTTATTTCTTTTATTACATTAATGAGTTTCAATGCTGGTCATCTAAATACAGAATTCAAGAGTTTGACTGCTATTAAAACACCACCAACAGTGGTTCATGAACAAGAATTTAATTGTTGGTTATTACAACAGTATACCATACTACTACTGCTATTACTATAAAAAAATAAGCTGTTATTAACTGTATAATGTGTACTGTTATCATTTTTATATTAAATGCCTTATAATCTCTTTTACGAAAACATTTCTTTAACATTTTTATAATCTCAGTAGATTATTTTCACATATATGGGAATAATTTGAATTCATGTTGCATAAATATTGTGTGGAACTGTGCACTAAGGAACGAGCCATAATTACTTCCTGCAGCCTTTTTTGAATCTTACATACATGTATGTAAATACATACATCTATACATCTATACCCATTTTTCTGACCAGATTAATACAGAATAAAAGTAATAATAATGATAAATGAAGTTAATCTAAAATGTTACAGTTACTTCTTTTACTTACTCAGTACTTGAAGCTGGGCTCTGCTTTTTGCTTTCCCAGAGGTGAACTCCACCACTCCGTTCATGTCTGGAGAGGTCTGTCTGAGGGTCAGCCGGTGGACGGGGCCCATCTTCTCCAGGAGTACGTGAGAGCTCTGCTGTAAGGGCTCCCCGTTCAGACTCCACACAGGGGCTTTGACAACAGGGACTGACACCTCACACTCAAAGCAGGCTTCATCAGGGGCCACGACCTCCACGTCCTTTAGCTCTCTGACCATTGACAGAGACTGGGCTGAGTCAGTGCACAAAGGAGAAGGAAAACTGTCAGCTTACAACACATATTTTGTAGCAAGGTTGACTAGTGTCTTTTAGTTAACCTTTATCCAATTAGTAACTTCCTTTACTAAATGGTGAATGGCAGATCTTTCCATGATACCTTCTTGAACCAGGGCCAGTTTTTGCTTTTTATTTACTCCCCTTATTTCTTAGCTGGTGGTATAGTCATACACATCTCACCTGGGATTATACAAAACATATGCAGATGATAGGCATTTTTCAGAGCAGATATTTTAACTTGGCATTGTAGGAAAGTGTTACTTATAACACAAACAATTGTTTGTCTGCTGTCAATAAGTAAGTCCCAATAAGCCAGGATAGCGTGACAGTGAGCCAGCATGTCCAACACTAAACCCATAAATGGAATTCAGCCATCCTCATATTTATTATTTAAACCTTTGTTTTCCTACTGTGGCATGTCAAAATGTCTGCTGTGAAAAAGGTCTACTCTCATTTTTCAGATTAAGTTTAGGTTAGGTTGCTCAGAAATTACATTATTTGGCATGTAAGAGTTCAAAGGACACTTTGTTAATAAAACTATATTATCATGACAGCTTGTGTCCAGAGGGTTGAATTTGGTTAGCCATGAGAATCCACCCTAACTGAAACTAGTTCAAGTTGACCACAGCAGCTGTGTGAGGGGCCACCAACCATGAACAGCCACCTTCCAACCCCTCAACAAAACAAGTTTTTAATAAATGAGTCCGTACACAAAAGAAGTAAAGGGCATTGCAAAGGGCCACATTACATTCAAACACACCAGAAGATGGGGGTATATCGTGTGTTAATGTCCTGGAGTTACCCCAGTACAATCAGACAGAACACATGTGCTAGCTTTGATTTGCCAGTAGAGGGAGCTACGACGTTACAAATGAGATATTTCGGTTTCTCTACTTTTGCTATTATTTTACACTCTCTGACAGCTGCTCGGAAAAATGGAAGCACTGTTGTTGGGATATGATAGATCCCAGCATTTGTCAGTTATACCGCTAAAGGATAATCAATACCATACACATACAAATGAGAGAGAGAAGTGGTACACTATATACAGGTTCATACTGCTAAAAAATAGCATCGTGTAAAGCTTTATGTTTGTTTGTACAGAGAGTCAGGTTCTTGGATTGTATTGAATTATACTGATTATGCTGTAAAAGGAGTGTGAAAAAAATTAATGGCTGTTTGGCTGTAAACTACAAAGTGCTCCTGATGAGGAGCTCTCTTACCCTCCACTGTCAGTTTTGCAGAGCATGTATACTCTCCAACCTGCACACTGTACATGCCCTCATCATCTAGCGCCACCTGCTGGATGATCAGCTTGCGATAACAGCCTTCACTGCAGATCTCAAAGCGCTCAGAGGGCAGGATGACGTTGCAGCCTTTGTACCAGCGGATGCTACATCTGGGGTTAGACACGGTGCAGTCGAGGATCACACGGCTCTTCTCGAGGGCGGTCTTATCCTGCAGAGGTTTCACAATGTTGACAGGAAGCTCTGGAAAGGACAAAGTGCAATTTAGATTCAGGATTTTAAATTCTGAAGTTAGCTGCACAGCTTTAAGTTCTTACAGTATGTAAACATTGTTGTAAAACTCAATTTTCTGTAGGTAAAACAAATGGAAAATCTAACAAGCAAACTCATACACTTCATTGAGGTGAGACTACAAATATTCATTCTCAATAAGCCAACCCTAACAAACTTAAAGATATAGTAACAATAACTTTGTGTATTTTGCATTCTGATAAAGGTATACAGATTTAATTTGAAACACCTAATAATGAATATGTACCATACCTTCCACCTCCAGGTAAGCGACTGATTCAACATGTCTGGCGACAAACTTGATCTCTCCAGAGTCTTCTGGTCGCACATTGCACATTAAAAGAAAATGTTTGGTCCCTGAAATGACAATAAAACTATAGACATGAATAATAAACCACGTAATATTTGGCTCAGTTCTGCTAGCTAAAAAAAAACCACATTATTTTTCCCTTTTTATTCATGGGATAGTATTTACAGATTTCCAAATGTCTCCGCTTCTGTTCTGCTGATACTGTAAACCTCTGTCTCTTTACAGAACTTATACACATTAACATCAACAGCAGAAATGTGCAGGGACTGTGAATTATGCGTTTGCAATCTTGTAGCAGACCTTCCTGGCGGATCTTGATGGTGCTGGTGGGCTGTATCCGCTCTCCGTTTTTGTACCACTCCCCTGGCACATCCTCCACTGAGATCTCACAAACGAACACTGCATTCTGATCTTCCTGGATGTCCAGGTCCTCAAGGCCCTGCAGGGTCAGCAGCTCACGCTCTGCACAAAGAATTCACATTAAAGGGTATTTACGGTTAGAGTGGGGACCTCTTGACAATATTTTAAAAAAGTAAAGTGAAAAAGGCAACAAGGTCAAAGCTTCTTTTTCATCAGAACAGGAAGCAGGAAGGAACAGGATGTCTGTGCTAAAATACAGGTAATAATGTTGCATTTACTGTACTACAACCTACAACTGTATACTATATATATATATAATATATAACTATTATTGCACAGAAGTTTATGTGTTACACAGAAAATATCAGAAAAAGTATAGAAGAAGAAACTAAAGAAGCTAAACATTAGAATATTTACTATATTCGCTATTTGCTATAGTAAACTTCTATAAGCTATTAAAATAGCACCATATAAACTATATAATACTACATAGCACTATATAATAATACAAATCTGTTCATTCATACTAATACAACAGAAATAATTGCTAGATGAGAACATTTCAATAATATATTCATGAATTCCTGTTCAAACACATTACTTTGTATAGAGCCCCAGATTTTACATAGAGAGAAAAATATATATGTCAGAGCCATGTTTTACTACAGTGAGCCTTTGAAATGCTTTTGCGTGTGCTTCTCTGTCATAGCTATGGAAAGAGACTTTTTAATTAAGCTTTACTTTAGCTTGGGGATGAGTTATCAAGACATGTTGACAACACTTGATTTGCAAGGGATTATTGTTACTAAAAGGCAACTAATGAGGATGATGAGAGCTTGTGGATTATATCAGCTTCGGGGAGAAAGACTGGTCTGTTGTGCTGGCTCTATAGCATACACTTATCTGAGAATGTATGACTCATAACGCGAACGCAATGTTTCATACTGTTATTTTTGACTCATAACGCGAACGCAATAACATTTTGATTTTTTTTTTGTCTCCAGGGCCACTTCAGGGCTCCATCACTTTCTTATGCGTTTCCTATAAGTAACACTGAATCTGCTCTTTTTTTTTTTTTTTGAAGACCATTATTCCACTTAACCTCACAGGCCTTCACCATCACTGATCAGACCTCTGCTCATGCTCAATGCAAAGGGTGAAGCTATGCTGACACTTATGTGAGGTCATGTTTCCACTCAAGATTCCGTCCAGTTCCAATGAGAATGCACAAACAAGAGCTGATAGAAGTCTCAACTGTCCCGCCCAAACAGGTGCAGCAGAGTTCTCAGGAGTCAGAGAGAGATGTCAATCAAATGAACACCTACTCACCTACTACACAGTGCTGAGTCTAATCAGCCTCAGCAATAAGAACTCACCTGTGTGAGTGAACAGTGAGTTTGCAGGGATTTTAACCTTTTTGCATTTATGCTAATGGACCATGCTAATTGTGTGTGAAACTATGTGTTTCATACTGTGGCTTATTTGACTGCTCTGCCTTTTTTTTTTTTTTTTTTTTGAGTCAATCTTAACCTCACAGGAATTTGTGCCATCTTTGAGTCCGGCACGCACTTCTCAAGCTAGGAGCCCACCTAAAGAAAGGGTAAGTGCCTTATTTATTTGACTGTTGGCTAAATGTAAATTACATTCACTCAAGGGGAATAATAAAGTCCAGTCCATTGAAGAGAAGCAGCAAAACAAGAGCTGCTAATTATAGCAGCTAACAAAAAAGTGGCTAACAGCAACAAAAATGGCTGCACTTAGCTGGCATTGTGTTAGTGTGGTAAGTACTTTATTCTTTTTCTATTCTTTTTTTTTTTTTTAAACAAGCATTAAAGTAAAATGTTTACTCTGTCAAAATGATCCTACCTGGCTTTACCAAGCTAACTACACTGAAAGCTAGTTAGTGTAGTGTTGCCTTCCTCTGTATGTATTCACAGTTACCTTACTGCGACTTCACCAGCTATGAGCTATGAGCAGAAACATAGTTAGCTCACCCAAACTCAGAGCGTGCTTCTCTCATTACGGTCATACTGATAGCCTGATATCATTTGACGTTATATTCTGTGTGAAAGCCCGAGTGGAAATAATATTTCATCAATTTTATGTGTGTGTCACAGTGAGCTGTCACGCAGAATACAAACAAAGTTGCGAAAAAGCTCAGCAGCCCATTGAGCTTCAGCCTGGATGTAAGCTGATGTCTGCTACCATGGACTGTTGTATCAGGGAGCACTACAGTTCATTCTTCAGTTTCCTTTTCATACCATTACAATAGTCTTTTGTCTGTTTTTAATTTCACAATTTTGTGTTTTTTTTGTAACATATTTTAAATATTAATGTGATAGTTAGTTGTACACCTGCATCTTTGACTAGCTAGAATAACTCACACACACTCAGTTATAAAGTTGGTGAGTGAATGAAAATCACTGTTACTTTTAATAGTAGTGTGTGAGTGATGAACTCGAGACTCACGAGTCCTCATCTCCACTAACTAATTCACTGAGCCTCTCCTCCTACCTGTTACTAGCTACTGCTCGATGTGAAGAAGAAGACAAGACCACACATCACTCCCACTATGTGTAAGTCTTAACAGAGTGGAAATGTATCGAGTTAATTACTGTATTAATAACCTATCCCTGTGAGAAAAGCAACACTTGTTTCTGCTCAGTTCTGGAGTTGGGAATTAAGCTCTGGGTAACTGACTCAAGTGACTTCAGTGACTTGAAAACCCAAGTCAGTAAAAGGAGAAAATTATGGAGGAATGCAAATTTCTTAAGAAAAAAAAAAGTTGATACAATTAAATTATTTGCAGTCATAACTGAAATAAATGTGGTGGAGATGGTTATGTGGTCATTTAATGACAGGATTTGCCACCCATATATTGTTTTTGCACAGTTCTGTTGAATAATATTACACATCTCCTGACGCTTTGATTACACAGCCCTTACTGCCACTGTTCTTTCAGCCAGCCCTTACCGCCTAGAGGCCATTGTGTGTAGTTTGTTGTGTGTAGACAGCAGACCTTACCATAGACCTCCACAGTACAACATGTCGTAGCATCTCCAGCATCGCAGGTGTATGTGCCAGAATCACTGACATGACATTTCATGATCTGAAGAAACCGTTTTCTTCCCATTGCATAAATGCGCAAGTCTTTGCTGGGCTTCACCTCAACCCCGTTCTGAGAAAAAGAATAAACCAAAGCAACCACTCATTTTACTTGGAGTAATCCTCTACAAACAGCTAAAATTGTGTGTGTGTGTGTGTGTATATATATATATATATATATATATAGATATATAGATATATATATATATGATATATATATATATATAGATATATAGATATATAAATAATGTAATGTGTGTGATACTCATGATGGACTGTTTTGGCCATTTTGAAAACACTTATACTTACCTTCAACCATTTCACATCAACATTATGTCTTGATAGCTCACACTCGATGGAGATCACTGCCCCATCAGGGAATTTCTGGTCTTCCAGTTTTCTGAAAATGGTCACTGGGGGCTCTGGTGGAGAAAAAGCATTTTTATTTAGGCCAACAAAACCCTTATTGAATTTTGCAAGCGTATGCACTCCCGCCAGATAAAGTAGCCCATATAGTTAAGTTATGTTGACTAATTTACCGCGATGACATTTTCATCCAATTGTTATCCTCAGCTTTTCAACCCCTAGCTCAAAGGGATGATGCACACTGAGTGACTTGGCATGGAGCGGATTATTTTACAACATGAGGTTAAACTAGCACCTGACAGAAAAGACTGGACAGAGGTACCGCTTATCACTGGGTCATGCTGGGCTATTTTGTGTTTGTAATGTGAGCCCAGATAAAGGCAACAGTAGCAGAGCCGACACTCTATTCTATTATCATGCCATCACTGGTTGGCATTTGGTCTACTCTGAGAAGACCACTTTAGCTACCAGACTGAGGTCACAACAAAATTAGTACAGTAAAATTTTGTTTTGGTAGTACTGCAGTGTACTGTACATGGTTTATGCTGAAAAACCCTATAGATTACTTATGGAAACACAACACATGTCAGTTGGCTTTGTAATAAGTACATTACAAGTATGTTACTTTAAATGAGACAAGATAGATGATGCTGTGTTATATTTTTACTATAGTGAAATCAAATATTAGTTTCTGCTTTCTGAAACATAGGTAAAATCTCTTTTTCTAAATTACCCACCCTTCACAACAAGCCTTGCAGATGTCTTTCAGATTCTCTACACAGAACATAAAGGTGCCAGTGTCTTCTACAGATAGGTTAGAGATAGTGAGGCTGTGGACGTGTCCTTTGGCACTCATACGGAAGTGATTTGTTGGCTTAAGCTGGATTCCGTTTCTCATCCAGGTGCCCGGGACGTCGGGATGAGAGAGCTCCACCTCAAAAGATGCTGTTTCTCTCTCTGTGGTTTTAATATCAGTCAACCCTTTCTTGATTGTGATTTTCCGAGCTGTAAAGAAAGTTGCAGAGCTGAGTAAAAGCAGAGATCACATTGGTCCAACAAATACAAGTACATTTAACATTTTGTCTTAATACTTGTCAGTATAGTTAAAGAAAGATATGTTTGAAGGATTGGCACTAGTAACATTTTCATTCCACTTCAACACTGAGCAGACATGGTGTCCATTTCCTGTTACAGAATGAGCTTGGAGTCTGCTCTGTGCGCAGCGGTCTGGAGTCAAACAATACAAGCTGGCACACATTGACAAGCTGATATTTTAGTCATTTGAGTACGGGGCTTTACACAAAAGCCAGCTTTGAAACTGCCAACATTTTTCACTTATTCTAACACAGACAAGCATTCCCTGTGGAAAAAAGGAGTGTTTATTTTGGAGACCTGATGACAACAACCTTAGTTTTGAAGGCCAGGGTGTAAATTTAGATGCAATGAGAGGAGATCCAAATTCATAGGAGGTGCCAACAGCAGCCTGAAGTCCTGACTTTTCCCTTCCCACCCACACTAGTGTTGAAAGAACAGCCTTTAATTCACCAACTGGCCTGTGGATCATAGGACTAAGAAATATAAGACGCATGCACGAAGAAAAACAAGCATAAGTACATCTTAATCACTACAAGATGTTGGTTTTATAGTGCGTTAAGTTACATACTTTGGCAAAATTTTAAGGGTGGTCATTTTGTTTACTTGTGATTATAGTCTTTGAACCAACAATGTCTTAACTTAGCGTATTTATCAAGCAAGCCCCTTGAAACTGGAATGTGATTCACCTCCGACAAGGTAATGAAGTAATGATTTATTGATCCTGTGTCAATACAGGACCCCTGGTCTGAAAGTCTGCTTGGGCAGTGAAGCTATCACCTGTTGATTGCCATCATGTTCCAGTACAAGTGCCTCCCTGGTCCCCAGTCACTCAAATTACTCTTACTCAGTTAATTGAGCTTTGCCTTCACAAGAAGCAGTAATGGAGGGTGTGCAAGAGGTGGAGTTGTCGGCAACGGTGGTAAACAAACAACAACAGGGCATAGTGAGAACACGTGCACACTCACGTTCCACTGTGAGCTGGGCTTGCGTGCGGTCATGGAGAGTTTCACAGCTGTAGGTGCCCCGGTCAGACATGGCAAGTTTGTGGATGGTGAGACTGTGTTTTCGGCCCTTGCTTTTCAGGGTGTACTTGGCTCCAGGGTGGATCAGCACCCCTTGCCTCATCCACTGTACCTCTCCTGAATCCAGACTCACCTCCACCTCTAGAGTTGCCTCGCTGTACTCTTCAGTTACAACTGGTGTCATTTTCTTGGTGAACAACACCTGTTGCTCTAAAAATGAGTGAAAGAAATTATTAGACAAGCAGCAGTGTCAGTGTTTGAGGTACTTACACTGTATGTATGAAATCTTTGTTAATTCTACAAGATGACACTCTGAAGTCATACTTGGTCAAAGCAAAATACAATATAGACCAAAGAAAATCCAAACCAAACCAAAGTTTCATTGCAGCTTCAAGCAGAGAGAGCAGGCAAAACACTCGAAGGAGCCTTGCCCCCTGCAGTGTCACAAACACCAAAACCACTGAGCCACTTGTCTCTGTCAGTTACCAGAGGAATTATAACAGGAGAAGCTGCTAAGCACTAGTCGTCAAAGGCGCCTCTTCAACAATTTAGACATGAAAGGGTCATTATTCATCATATACACTGTACATATGCTTATGTGATACTTATGGTACAAAGTCTCAAAGTCTCCCGCTTTTATGTTCACATTCACTCCAGTATTGCTGAAAATAGATCACATTTAAAAATGTGGTGATAAGTACCCAACAGAAATGCAGTTATTGAACAGTAGGTGGTTGTTAAATGTTGAAACTTCTGTGATTCATTAAGACAGATATACATAAAGTGTTTATGGAGAGCCAAGTACTCACCTTGAACCTGAAGTTCTGCCTCTGATAGCAACCCCTCTGCATCAGCTGTCACTCTGCCGCTATCTGAAACCATGCAGTTGTGGATGCAGTGGATGCAGAGCATGTGGCAGAGTCCGTTGCTTGAAATTGCTTGAAATGACAGTGCGCTCATTCAGAGCTACTTGTTTGCCATTTACGTGCCACACCAACTGGGTGTCTTCCGGTGAAACGACACATTTAAATACTGCATCCTCTCCTTCACAGACTGTGATGTTACGAAGCTCTGCTATGAACTCAACAACACGGGGAGCTGAAGACAAAGTATTCAGTGGAATTATACTCATTGTGCTCTAAATATTAAGATGTCAAACTTACTATTTTAAACTATTATCATATAATGCAGAGTATTATTAAAGCAATAAAATGTACTTACTTTCTACAGTAACACTAGCTGACGTCCGGTCATCTGTGGATTCACAGGCATATTCTCCTGCATCTTCATCTACTAGCTGGTGGATGGTAAAGCTTCGCTCTCGACCTTGTGCTCGTATTGTGTGCTGACGGCTTGGAGAGATCTCTTTGCCATCTTTTAGCCACTGGACATCTCCTTTGGGCTTGTTGATCTCACATCGTAATATAAGGCTGCCGCCTTTCAGAGACACAATGTTCTCCAATGGTCTGATAAATTTCACCAGCATTTCTAATGAGCAAAGAAATAAAAGTCCAGAGATATTAACTTTGTGACAGTTACAATCAAGTCAATGTTTTCTTTGCAATAGAGGTCACATTTTGCTTAGGAGTGCCAAAGTCTTACCTTTGACTAAAAGACTGAAATACATCTCATCTGTGTTTACGTCACAGACATATTCTCCAGAATCTGACAGCTGCAGGGGATTAATGGTGAGCTTGTGGGTATTACCCACACTGGAGATGTGAATGTTGTCCCCGTTCAATAGTTGGCCATCTTTCAGCCACCGAACATTAGCCTTTTCTCGGCTCACAATGGCACACAGCGTAACACTCTCATTTTCATAGGCTGAGACGTTATTACTTGATTTTTTATTCATAAACTTCACTGATGATTCTGAGGAAAATTTGATTTAAAGAAAAGTTGCTTGTAAATTCCATGTCCATACATGAAAAATATGTTCATCTAATGGAAACAAAATAATTTAAATCTTACCTTGGACTTCAACAATTGTTATCAGTTTGTCATTGATGGCATCACAAATGTATTTTCCAGAGTCTGAAGGCTGAAGTCCAGAGAGAACAAGCTTCCTCACAACGTCATAGCTGTCAATTTTTATACGAGTGTCTGGTTTCAGTATCTCGCCATTCCATAACCACTGAACTGTGGCGTTTGGCCGAGACACCTCACACTGCAAAATAAGGTCATCTCCTTCTACCAGGATATGATGCTCTGGGTGGCCTGAGTTTCCAATGATCTGTACTGGAGGCTCTGAACATAAAAGACATAGTGATATCCTGAGTCAAGGGAAGATAGATAACTTACATTTACGCTGCTTGATAATATGATTACCTTTAACAGTGATATGGAAGACCATTCTATCATCCACTGCATCACAAGTGTACTCTCCCGAATCTTCAAGCCCAGCATTTAGGACAACCAGTGATCGGAAAACACCTTGCTCCTCACTACAGTATCGCTCAGTATCATCAATTAGCTGGTTATCTTTATACCAACTGACTGTGGCATTGGATCGTGATAGTTCACACACTAGAATGATGTCATCTGATACTAAGAACTGTTTTTCTGTTTTTGCATCAGTCTTTCCAAGAATTTTTACAGGCAACTCTGAAAATGGACAAGAAAATGGAAGAGAAAATCTTTTGCGTGTATTTAAGGGAAAAAAAATCTACCTTTTAAATTCACTGCATAGTAAAGGGCACCGAAGTCCTGAAAGATTCATTTTTGCGCAGAAATTTATTTTAGTATCTAGATGGAGTCAATTATTTGGTCTAAAGTACCCATTTTATGCTAGAGCTGCTATAATTTCATTGTATGAGCTGAAAATAAGTCTCCTTCATTTAGAGGCGCACTTCTGAATTGAGCAAGCTGCAATGCACAAAACACATAAACTTTAATAAATTTCCTTGCTCCAACTAGATAAATAACTTGTGTGCATAACATATCAATCTTTCGGGACTTTTTGGGGGCTCCATATCATTTTGAAGTTATCCCTTTAAATACATAACCTACCTTTTACTTTTACATGGAAATCCATCACATCATCCCTTGCATCGCAGACATATTGACCAGCATCTTCTACAGTTAGTGAGTGAACAGTTAATTGACGGATGACACCATCCTCAAGGATGGTGATATTTCTGGAGTCTTCTACCTCTTCCCCATTCTTTTTCCACGTGACCTCGGCATTTGATCTTGAAACCTCACAGTCAAGAACCAGAGTCTCACCAGCCACTTTTTCTACTTTACTTGCCATCTTCCTTGGACGTATGAAGCGAACAGGAGGCTCTGTGGATTAAGACAATGTTGTGTTAGTATTGGATAAATAATGATGCAGCATCACATTTAGAGAACATACTTTTGTCAGTCTTTAGATTTCTGTACCTGCTATGTTTACAAAGAATGTCATTGAATCATCGGCAGTATCACAGACATATTCGGCGGAATCTTTGACAGTAGTTTCAGGTATAATAAGTCTTCTATAGACACCATCCACCTCCAGAATAAGGTTGTCATTCTCCTCCACTTGGAGTCCGTCTCGATACCAGCGCACCACTGCATTGGGCCGTGAGATCTCACAGCTCAGTACCATCCTCTCTGAAGTCTGTTGGCAAAGTTCCATTTGGGACTGACTTGGGGACACAATCAACACTGGAGGTTCTGCAAAAGCAGCATTATTATTAGTTTAATGTATACTATAAGAAATCTGCACTGTTTTCTAGGTGCCAAGGTGTTATTTCTCTGCGCCTATATAAACTTTTCTGTCCAAACTTTATGAAACTGATAACACAACAAGCATGCCCACTCCACTTAGCAATTGGCAAAGAATGTAGGAGTAAGAAACCAGCATGTTTTGAATTTAACTGAAACTTCTCATTCTTCAGTCTTCATATAACTATTTCCATTACTTTTTGTGTCTACAACTGAGTGAAGCCATGACTTTTTGTTGTTACAATACTCAGACACCTACACCTACAATATGTATAGTACATGTAGTATCAGGGATTTTACCTGTAATACTCAGATGAAAGAATATTGAATCATCAGCTGTATCGCAGACATATTCGCCAGAGTCTTCAACTCCACTAGAAAGAATCTTCAATCGTCGATAAGGGCCTTCAGTCTTGAGCTTTATGTTCTCACTTTCTTGCAGCTTTTGGCCATCTTTGTACCAACTGACAACACCATTATGACGTGACAATTCACAGCTTAGAATGATTTCTTCAGGAACATGACGGTCAAGATGGACATCCTCCTTGGGGTAGATTATCATCACTGGAGGTTCTTCAAACAAAGAATATTTGAAATTGAAACACTTACTACCATACATTCTTCTTCATATTGTAAAAAGGGTAAAGTGAATTTAAATTACTTTTTGTGCAGTTTTTTAGTTAAGTTTTCAAAAGCTGTCTTTTTACCTCGTATGTTAACCTTGAACATTAAGACATTGTCTCCTGCACGGCATGAGTATGTGCCTGTGTCGGACAGTTGGGCTGAATGTATTGTCAGAGTTCTTTCTGTGCCATCTGCTTGCATTGTAATATTATTGCTTGGTTGCATTTCAGTTCCATCTTTGTACCACTGGACCACACCATCAGCCCTTGATACTTTCACATGACAGAACAAGTTGTTCTTGTTCCACAACACTCTTGAAAAGGTCCTTATCTTCTGGGATCTCAGCAAATGTTACAGGTGGTGCTGCAGAGAGAAGAGTACACAAAAGAAGTAAGTTGTTGCTTTAAGGATTGTGTATGCTCATGCAAGCAGTAGTTGTAAGGTCGGGTTGGCACAGCTAAGACATGCTGTTCTTAAGCTTTGCTAACCAGATAAACATGGACATAGACATGAGAATAATCATTGGGTGTTAATCCACTTTTGAAGCAAAGTGAAAAAAACTGAAGTAGTGCAGTGATGGAATAGAATTACCATAGGTTCATTGGGGGGGAAAAACAGTAGAAAATAAAATAGACACATCAAAATACATGCTATTTTTTCAGATACTGGCCTTAGATATGAAGCATTGCATATTAAAAGCATTAAATGTATAATGAAATTAGGATATGTAGAGGGAAATCAGCTGAATCTGATGAATATGATGATGATCAGGTTTTTCTTATGTATTAGAGGTCATAAAAGAATATGACTCAACAAGGACATCTTGCCAAGAAAAGCTAAGCATATCACCTTTCACCTCCACATAGAAATCGTTGAAATCTGAATGATCATCAGTTTTACAACTGTACATTCCAGAGCATGAAGACGTGGTCGACATCATAATCAGTGTCCTCTTATTGCCCTCTGAATCGATGTTTATTCCAGATTTTGGCAAGAGTTCTATTCCATCCTCATACCAGCAGGCCTGGCTTGTGGGGTCTGAGATCTCACTCTGCAGTTTGATTGGGCTGTCTGCTTCAACAGACTTGCTCCTTTCAGCTTCTGGAACAGCTGAGAATCAAACCGGTGCTATAGGAATTTCAATTCATTGAACAGTAACCAGATAGTTATCAGATTTGTATGTCTATACTATGTAACATGGTTGGATTTATAGGCTAAAGGCTGTTAAATGTACTATTTTGCTTCTGATTGGACAGAGTAAAATTTGTTTGGTAATGTAAAGTGTGCGCCCACTCACATTGACAGTGAGATTTACTTTGTTACTTTGACATTGTTAAAGTCAGGGACTCGCATGCAATCAGTAGCCAGCATAGTGGAACATGGATAAGTCCAATTTCAAATGATTGTACATTTACAGTGGTAAAAACCAGAGTATATAGTCCTTGATGTTAAAATAGCAAAACTTTGTTGGATTTTTTTTTTTTGCTCTCTATTTGTTTCTCAAATTGCTGCAAATACAGAACATTTACAGCCTTCATGCCCTTTCAGACCAGGCGGTCTGCAGCATTTGCAACT
Source organism: Scortum barcoo (assembly GCA_023238725.1). NCBI lineage: Eukaryota > Metazoa > Chordata > Actinopteri > Centrarchiformes > Terapontidae > Scortum > Scortum barcoo. The sequence continues at coordinate 22,832,147 of CM041550.1, forward strand.
TTTCCTTTATAGGTCTAGCAAGAGTCTCGCAGTAGCAAGCAGAACAGTCAGGTCAATCCTGCAGCAAATAGCAATAGCAAATAAAAAGTTTGACATGGTCAGTTTTTGGGAATCGTGGGCTGCAACTGTTACCACTGGACTGGGCAGTTGAATCAGCATGAATCAGATCATTCAATTCATTTGAAGTTGTGTTTGTGGCCCTTTGTCCTTTTACCTCTGTTTTGGCCTCCACCAACTCCTGACAGCACTATCTGGCTCTTCAGCTGTTCATTGCTGTTTTGTGTTCACCAGCTCTCTGCAAACTTTGTCTGTCAGTGTTGGGGAGGTAACGTTCATTCTGTTTATCAGAGGTGTTTGGTTGCAGCAGCCTGCTGCGTCTGAAAATAGGGTGATGAGGGTAGTGAGACAGGAACCAACAGTTAAGTTGCTGGCTATAAAGCTAAAACAATGTGCTTAACATCTCTAAAATGCTCCATACAGCTGAGGGGGACTGCAGAATCCCATTACACTGTAATTTTATCCACTGTAATTGTATCCATTGATTAAAGTAATTTTAAGCTATCGTCAGACTCTTAAACAGAAAGCCAACCACTTGCCACTTTCAATCTCAAAGGACCTAAAATGACATTTAGCTGTATGTCACTGCCACGACTTATATTTTCTTTCATGGTGTGTCCACCAGACCTATAGAAAGTACATAATTAAGTTTTAGAACACATTATCCTAAACTATGATAAAGAAGAGTAAAGAAGAAGAATAAAATGTTGAAGCCTAAGTTAGCCAAGCATTAATTAAAAGAAGTTAGTGATTCTGACGAAGCTCAAAATAATTAGATCACCTGCAACATCCACCTTGAATTCTATATGGTCATCTGCGGCCTCACAGCTGTACACCCCAGAGTGTCTGATTTCTGCTGATTTAATAACCAGCCCTCTCAGTTTTTCTTGTGTTTGGATTTCATAATCATTCTTTGGAAGAAGCTGTTTTCCATCCTTGTGCCAATAGACTTGGGCAGTTGGCTCTGAGACTTCACACTGCAGCTTAATTGGGCAGCCTGCTTCAACAAATTTGTTTCTTGTGACCTCTGGAAGTGCTGAAAACCTCACAGGAGTAGCTGGGGGTATTATAAGAGTTGCAGAACATTGCTGTTAAGCTGTCATGACATCGTTAAATGAGTAGTGTGCACATCAAACTGTTTGGTGTTTGGTGTTACAATACATAGATTCCTTGAGTTTTGTCAATAGTAATTGAAAAGAGAAGTGTACAGTTACAGATAATTAAGAAAATACTAATGTGTAGGTCCCATACCTAACTCATTAGTTAAAACTAAATACAAGAAAATCACCTTCAACGTCCACATGAAATGTCACAGCATCATCGTTGAGGCTACAGCTATAGAGGCCAGAGTCAGAGACCTTGGCAGAATGAATCATTAATTTTCTCAGACTGCCATCCCTCTTCATATCAAGGCCAGTTTTGCAGAAAAGTTCCATGTCATCTTTAAACCAGGAAACCTGGGCAACAGGGTCTGAGACCTCACACTGGAGGATAATTGGACAACCAATTGCAATCATCTTGTATTTTTCTGACAGTGGCACTGGCATGATCTGTGGCGATTGGCCTAAAAGAAGGGAATAACAAGGGTTTTGGATAAGAGATGAATTCACTAACAGTGGACAAAACACTCTGTTGAACCAGTCATACCATGTTCTCATGAACATTTACAGCAAATTGTGTCTGCCACTCACACCATAAAATAAGATGGATGTGGTATGTATGATAAGAAGATAATAAGGATATAAATAAATCACCTTTTACGTCCACTTTAAATATGATGATGTCATCTGATGTTGAACACTCATAGGTGCCACCATGTATGTTTTCAGCTGAATGGATGAATAATGTCCTTGTTAGACCATCTGACTGTATTTCCACATTGTTTTGTGGTAGGAGTTTCATCCCATCCTTGTACCAGTCGACATGAGCAGAGGGATCATGTGAGAGATCACAGCTGAGGACAATGGGAGAACCTTCTTGGACGGACTTGTTCCTGTCATTCTCTTGAAGCTCTGAGAACTTCACAGGTAGTGCTATAGATTTCAGATATTGCAAAAAAAAAGTCTTAATAAACTTCATAAATGTCATTTTTTGAAGTAATTAGATAACCTAACCTGCTGTATATTCAGTTACAAAGAATCTCAAGACAAAACAAAATAACACCATACAAAAACATATGTCCAACAACGAGCAAAGACAGTAAGTATTAAAAAAATCATTTCAAGTGCTGAAAGAGCAACAAAGTTATTGGACACAGACAAAAAAACACAGACAAACGGGACAGGTAAGACACAAACAAGAAAGTGACATAGTGTTTGTTTAAGGTAAAGGAGCTATATTCAGTTAGTACCTTTAACGAAAATGACTAAGAAAACATTCGCTTTCTTAAGATTTTGGACATGCATAAGGGGCTGCATTGGGAAGCCAAATGTTTAAAATGAAATTAGAGAGTGAAGGAATCCAATATTACTAAATTTAACCTTTTTTATAAAGTTATAAAATGGACATCATGATTAGGAGTTATAGGGAGTCTTTCGACTGACATGAGTGATAATTCATTTTTTTTTTTTTAAATGACCTCTACTTAAATTTTGCCTCTGTGTTATCAACAGGTCAACTGAATTGCAGATCAAACCTACTGCTTTACATTCTTACTTGTAACCATATTAGAGAAGCAGAGATGATTTGACAAATGTGACTTAATCACCTGCTCTTACAGTTAGTTGGCCGTGCAAGACAAGGAAAGCGCTACGGTTTCTGAGCATCACCTTTTACTTCCACAGCAAACTGGATGTCATCATCCTTTGACTCACAACGGTATATGCCAGTGTGAGCTCGCTCTGCTGATGGGACAACTAGACTCCTCAAATTCCCCTCTGACTGGATGTCTACTCCATTTTGAGGTAGGAGCTGTGTTCCATCCTTGTACCAACTGACTTGTCCAGTGGGGTCAGACAGCTCACATTGTAGAGCAATGGGACAGCCGGCCATGACCGTCTTTTTCTGGTCAGCCTCAGCTAAAGCTGAAAACTTCAGAAGTGGTGCTACAGGATTGAATGTGAAATAGAATTGGTCAATAAAACATGTACTATTATTAACCAACTGAAGCAAAGCACAATCCTGAAACTAAAGACTTCAGTAGCATGTTATAAAATGTATAAAATCCATTATCCTACCCAACAGTGTTGTTTCAGTATGTAAAACAAAAAAGTGTAGCTTTTTTCTACGGCAGTGTTGGCATTTTTGTTTTTGTTCCATGTTTGAAAGAAAATTCTTTTATTTCTTTTTTTCATTAAAGGTAATAAAATGAAAAATGACTTTTTATAAGAAAAGCAAAATGAGCTTGTTGCATGTTACCCTGACCAAAATCTATTTGCAAAACAGATGAAAACAATTTTTGTCACCTTTAATATCCACATGAAACTGCACTGCATCATCTGTTGTCTTGCAGATGTAAATCCCTGCATGAGACAGCATCGCTGCCTGGAAAGCCAGTGTTCTTATGGAACCCTCTGCCAGCATGTCTTGACCGGCTGCTTCGCGTAGCTTTATTCCATCCTTGTACCAAGTAACTTGAGCATTAGGATCTGATATCTCACATTGCAGCACTATGGGTTCACCAACTTCAACAGACTTGTTCCTCTCAGCCTCACAAAGTGTTGTAATTCTCACAGGCGGAGCTGGGAATGTTTGAGGTAACATCAAGAGAAAATTGCATCACTATTACTGGCTACAACAAAAATGATGCTTTCAAACAACAGAAGAGCAAAATCTCCAATCAAGATTAGTCATGCCAATCAAGTCATAATAAAATATATGTATTTATGTTATTAGTAATCTAACAAGAGGTATATTTGGTTAGACTTAAGATAAATAGGCATTCAAGTTAGAATTTGAAGATAATTACTTTTTTTGCCTAGCTTTGATATTGCTCACCGACCACCCAGGCTCAAAGTTTTACATTGAATACTAAAGTAGTTTTAGTGGGAACAAAATCAATTAAGTAAATGTAGAAATTGTCAAAATGTCAGGGATTGCAAAATGCAATCTCTTCATTTTACACAATGTCAACATTATGCCCATCCATTTTTGTTTGATAGTGCTAACCATTTAAATCACCTTCAACAGCCACCTTATTTGCAGTGACACTATCACTCCAGTGACTGTCACATGTCCTTGATAGATAGATGTCTTCTGATTGGACACTAGATGTCTGATTGACATAATAAGGCTCTGCAAACTGGGTAAATGATCTTTTTCCAGAGTTAACAGTGCTGTCTGCTTGGTCTTCTGTGGCCTTCATGGTGTGATGGCACCCTGCTTGGACTGTTGTGGCTTGCATGGACTGATACACCACCTCTGAATGGTTCCGTACTCCTTGTCCTGTATGATAGAGGTCATCCCATCTGCCACATGCAGACTGTGACATGTTGTAATGCTCCCCTGGTTGGACAGTTTCTGCATCTTTAGAGTTATACAAGTCCAATGTTTGAAGAGATGCGTTAGGTAAGTGACAGACCTTCTCTGACTGTACAGTTGATGTCTGTACTGGTCTATTTAATTCCTCTGATTGGTCAGTTTCAGTCCTTAAGGAGTTGAATGGCCCCTCTGTTTGGACAGTTTCAGTTTGTAAGCATTCAAGAAGCTTCCCTGACAGGACAGCTGGCATCTGTATTGAGCTACAGAGCTCTTCTGATTGGACAATTGCAGTCTGAAAGGATTTAAAAGCCTCCTCTGACTGGACAGTTGCAGTACATGAGGATTTAAAGGGCTCCTCTGATTGGACCATTTCAGCACATAAGGATTTAAAAGGCTCCACTGACTGGACAGTTGCAATCTGTAAGGATTTGAAAGGCTCTTCTGTTTGAACAGTTGCAGTCTGTGAGTATTTAAAGGGCTCCTCTGACTGCAGAGTTGCAGTTTTTACAGAGTTACAGAACTTGTCTGATTTAATTGTTGAAATCTGTAAGTGGTTAGTAAGGTGTTCTGACTGGGCAGTTGAAGTCGTTTGGGGACTATGTGGCTTTGACTGGACAGTTGGCATTTGTACTGATCTATGTAGTTCTTCTGTTTGGACAGGTAGAGCCTTGAGAGTAGATTCCCCTGGTTGCAAAGTTGCAGTTTGTAGACTACAAAACTCATCTGTAGGGACCGCTTTCTGCAGGGAACTATCAAGCTCTTCAGATGAAGCTTCTGCATGCTGTATGTAGTAAACAAATCCCTCACCTTGTGACTCTGTGGCCTCTTTAGTGTTATGATGTGTGTCACATGGCATTATTGCTGGTGTTACAGAGTTACAGTTAAGTGGAGATTGAGCATTCATTGTTTGATTGTTGGAGAGCTCCTTTTGCTGTTTGGTTGGAATCCAGTCAGTCATATATTCATATGTTGACTGAGAAGTTGGCATATGCCTGGAATGTTCTTCATATGTCTGTATATCTTCTCTTTTGCCACCGAAGATGCCAGAATTGCATTTTGAGGTCATGAAGTCAACTTCAACAGGATAAGCCTCTTCAGTGGACTTCTTCTCTTGGTCAGAAGAGAGCCATGGCGATGTAGCTATAAGCATTGTGATGTACACAGAGAAAGGTTTTCAGTGGTTGATGGTCTCAATACTTCTTCTCATAACAGAATTTTGCATCAGCGTGGGTTAGCATGGAGTTATGGGATAATTCATTGCAAAGACAAACAAGAAGGTCGACCGGGTTTGGTCTGAGATTGTGCTGAGATTTCCCCCTTCAAATGACTCCTAATATTGTTATACCATCCGTCTGTACACTACCACCTTAAAAACCTAAAAAGTACATAAATTTTCTTTTCTTTTATAAGAGTTCGTTGTCATTGCAACGGGGAGAGGTTCAGGACAGGAATGTGAATGAGAGGATCTGGTGATGAATAAGACATAAGATGGACTTAAAGAGTTGTAAGCTGCTTGTTACAAGCAAAGATGGCTGTTAAAATGAAGAATTAAATGACAAATACAACATATATATTAGTATGAAGATCAGCTGCTCAGCTAAACACCCACATATTTGATTATGAGCCAAACACAGCAGGAAATGACATGAGATCATGATTCAATATGTAAAAAAGTGATATTCTTAAAGAAAAAAAAAGATGCCTCAGATGATTGAGCTAACAGGAAAATAAAAATACACCACTGTGGTTAGTGGCATGTATGTGCTGGGTTAACATGGATGACTGATGTTGAAGTATATCAAATCACCTTTGACATCCACAGTGTATTGGGCAGATGCATCAGCTATCTCACCAATCTCATCACCATAGTGACACTGCTCTGCTGTTTAGACAAAGCCAAAAAAGAAAACAATGAGCTGGGTGATAGTTTCATGCTTGTAACTAAATACTTGATTCTTAAATGTGCAGGTGCAATGTGGAACACCACCTTTCATGTCCACATTTAACTGTGCATCACCAGATCTTTCACAGCCAAACCTCCCATCACCAGTCAAGTCATGTAACTGGAGCGATGAGGATTGGCTGCTGCTCTGTGATTCACAGACAGCGTCCCTTTTTGGGTAGATCTGGGTTCCATCTTTGTACCAACAGGCTTTGGCAATGGGGTCTGAAATCTCAAATTGTTGAACAATTGGACAGTGTGCTTCAGCAGACTTGGTCTTCTCAACATCAGGACCAAGCAGATATGTTGGAGGTGGCACTACAGACAGTCATTGGAGGAATAATTTCAGTGTACTTAAAAGAGATACTGCCAAAATTATCACAGATATTAGCTCTGCATTGTAACAGCAAATATGAAGACAGACTTAAAGCTACATGAAGAGTTAGTCACTAAATAGAAAACACATTTACAAAAATCACCTTGATGTTTTACTATTAATTGGGCAACGTCATCTGCTGTTGCACAATAGTATGCTCCAGAGTTTGAAGGATGAGTTGGTTCAATAACAAGGGTCTTCTTGATGCCTCCTTTTTCAAAATCAGGCTCTGTATTACAGTCATGTTCTTTATCCCTCTGCCATGACATCTGGAAAGCATGGTCTGAGGTTTCACTTGTTGGTTCAGTTGGGCAGGTTGCTTCAAGTGACTGCATCTCCACAACCTCTGGTGAGGGCGACAACAGCGACGTTGGAGCTAAAGATGATGATTCATATTACAATTGCGGACTTAACAGTGCATATTTACACTTTGATTAAGAAAGGGGTTATAGGTCTAGCTCTCCCAAATGGGGAACTAATCTGTTATATGATCAAATTCAAAGAGAAAAACTCACATTTTCAAGATTATATAGATGTTTGCATATCGTCAGTAGAGATTAATTTTACTATGATTTAAGGAACAGTTACAACTTCACACAAAACCCAACTTTAACATAGACAGACAGATATGCATATTATAAATGTTAGTTGCGTCTAGTCTCCAGAAAGCTTGAGATTGAACAAATTAAAAAAAAAATCACCTTTGATATCCACAGTGAAGTGGATAGTGTCATCAGAGGTTTCACAGCTGTATAGCCCTGAGTGCAAGAGCTCAGCAGATGGGATAATGAGTCTCCTCAATGTGCCAATACTCTGTATATCCCACCCATTCTGTGGGAAGAGCTTTACACCATCTTTATACCAGCAGACAGGCACAGTGGCGTCTGCAACCTCACACTCCAGCTCCAAAAGTTTGCCCGCTTCAAGTGACTTGGTTCTCTCAACGTCAAAGATAGTAGAGTACGTCACTGGTATAGCTAGCATTGGGAATTCAGGACAGCTAAATAAAATCAAGACTGTGGAAATGGACACCTTGCAAAAATGTAACTGCTGAGCAGAAAATGAAAAGGGCTTTGGAGACTTTCAATTCGGAGCCCAGCAGTCACAAAGCAAATAAATTACAAATAATAATTACCTCGTGTGTTAACAGTTGTTTAAGGTTATGTGCATGAAACAGTCCTTCAAACCACATACAGTAGAAGCGGGGATTATTAGTGGCATCTAGAAAGAGGAGGTGGGGTTACAGTTATAACGCACAAGATAAAAAGTGTAAAGTCACCTTTGATCTCCACTTGAAACTCCATGGTATCATCCTGTGTGATGCATCTGTACACACCAGAGTGGGACAGCTCTGCAGACTGAACCACTAATGTCCTTGTGTTGACCTCTGAGTGGATTTCTAATCCAGAGTTTGAAATGAGCTGCATTTCATCCTTGTACCAGCAAACGTGGGCCTCAGGATCCGACACCAAACACTGAAGTACAATAGGGTTGCCTGCTTCGATCGACTTGGTCCTCATTTCTTCAGGAATTGCTGAGAACTTCACAGGTGGAGCTATAGATATGTTTAGATCTTAAGTCAACCTTAAATCAACCTCATGCCAGCCCTTAAGATTATTCATCATAATCTATTGAAACGAAATTGCTAACATGCTTTAATGCATTCAAGGAATAGGTGACAGCCTAGCTGCACTTTTAATGAGTGCTAAGAAGAAAGGCAACATAAAAAGTGTCATGAGAGTTAGTTGCTTTGCTGAGGAGGAGCTTGTTAATATTTCACGTTGTTTAGGGTAAAACAAATCACCTTTGATGTCCACACTGAACGTGATGGTGTCACCCTTTGTCTTGCAGCAGTATAACCCAGAGTGGAAAAATTCTGCTGAATGGACAATCAGTTTTCTCGCCAAGCCGTCAGTTAGAATATCTACTCCAGTTTGAGGATGGAGCTTTGACCCATCTTTGTACCAGTGCACCTGGGCAGAAGGATCTGAGAGCTCACATCGCAAAACAATGGGGTGGCCTGTTTGGATGGTTTTGTTCCTCTCAGCATCTGGAATTGCTGAAAACCTCACAGGTGGGGCTATGGATATTTAGATATTTTAATGGTTTGTTAAGGTGTGAATGTAATATGTATCATAACTCAGTCTTTAAGAGAATACTAAGTGCATTTTAGAATAAAATGCAGAAATAAATTATGAAAAAGGGGGCAAAAAGTGACAATAATGATTGGTTAGTCTGTGAAAAACACCAATATTGTAAGAAACGCTCCACTCACCCTCTACTTCCACATTGAACCTGATGACATCATCAATGGCATCACAGCAATACACTCCTGAATGTGAGAACTCTGCTGATTGGATGACAATTCTCCTCATGGTTCCCTCTGATTGGATATGAAGACCCTCCATTGTTTGTAATTCCACCCCATTCTTGTACCAGTGCACTGGAGCTGCAGGATCCGACAGCTCACAGTAGAGCACAATGGGGTTCCCAATTTCTACAAATTTGTTTCGATCCATTTCTGACAGGGGTGAAAACTTGACAAGAGGAGCTGCAAAGTTTAGAAAAACAATAAGAACTTTTTTTATGTACTTATCATTTAGGATAATGAACCAAATGATACAGTTTCAGTGTCACCTTGCATTGTTGGTGCAAATGTGCCTACATTTTTTTGTAAGTGCCATCAGCTTTTCCAGTCTAGTCTATTGTGATCTTAGGCTGCTGATGATTGTGGGCTATTTTCTCTGTTTTGATGATGAAATTTCTTATTAATCAAACCACTCATACGAGTATTCCTGAGCTTGACTTTGTGCAGCACAACATTGTCACATTTAACTCCTGAAATCGGCAGTCTCCAGTGGACCTGTTGTTTTGTCTGCATGATAACTGAACTTGATATTCAAGTTTCAGATAATGTAACGACTAGCAAGCTAACTGTCAACAGCAAAGAGTCGTTTCGGAGCTGTCAAGTTTTTTTTTTTTAGCCGCGTTTCCACCACAGAAACTTTCTCCAGGAACCAAGAACTTTAGCCAACTCCACCGCAGGGTCTAAAAGTCCCAGGCTGTTTTTTAGAAGTCCCTGCTCAGGAGTTCGTACTTTTCCAGGTACCAGGAACTTTGTCTGTGGCCGTTACAGCTGAATGTTTCTGACCAGTGGAGCTTCCCATTAAGCATTAATGCTAACTTCTAATGCAGCACAGTTGTGGTATAAAGTAATCGCTGGTTAACTCTGTCATACAAAATGAGCTGTAGATCCACTTTGCTTAGTGCTGCTCTTTCTTTATAGTTAATTAATTCACACCGTGCACATCACAGTGCAAAACTCAAACATGCTGGCTAGGAACATAAGTGCTGCTCAACTTCATACTGTGCTTGTATATTTATTGTGTGGTGTGTTTTGGGGTTAAGGGGTTATTTTTCAACTTGAAGGAGGAAAACATACGCTGGGACTTGCTGGATGTGGTAAGGGACATGACAACACTGACCGGACCGCCATCCTGCCCCCCCCCCTTTTTTTTTTTTTTCTTTTTTTTATACCTTTCATATTTTACATGAGCATTGAGCATTATTTGCTCAGTAAAAAGTTGTGGATTGAATCAAATGTGTGTGTGTATGTGTATCCTGACTTATCTTGTTAATCTGGTGTAAACTGTAAAATCACTGTAAAACCAGTTCCTACTGTCATATACTGTAATGTAATCCAAAATACGGTAAGATACTGTTAAAGTAAATTACGGTAGATGTGCTGTAAAATAACAGTAAAGTGCTGGTGTCTCTGCTGCCAGTATTTTACTGTTATTTTACAGTGAAATGATTTACAGTGTGACCTTGATACAGAAGTTGGCGAACTATGGCAGTGACCCATACATACCTTGAATGTACAGTGCTGCAGAATCCCGAATGCCATAGGCAATAAAGGTAATCTCAGCTCCGTTGTCCGTATCACGTACTCCACGAATGCGAAGAGATTGATGGGTTCGTGACCGACGCATGGAATACCGTTCATCCTCCTGAAGCTGTGTGCCACTTAAGAACCATGTACCAATAACTGAAGCAGACAGCTCAATAGAGAAGAGGGCATCTTGCCCTTCTGGCACCAAGGCATCCTGTAAGGGAGCTTGTATTCTGGCAACTGGGACTGGAAAAGAAAATCAGTTTATAAATGATTTGGTAAGTGTTATCCTCAATCATTGTTGTGATTTTATTAATCAGAATTTATTTTACACATTTGTTTAAGTATAATTGAACTTACCCAAGTGAACAGCTCTAGGAAACTCCACATTGTTGCTCTTTCCATATTTGTTTACACTGCAAATGCGAAATCGATAATCTGCTTCACATGGTACGCTGTCACCAAGGATCTCCACAGAGGTTGCTGAATCAGTGGTCAGGCACTGTAACCACTCCTGTGAGCCAGTGCCCACTTCTTGTCGCTCAAGCACATATCCTGATGGAGGGTTCTTTCGTGAGTCCTGAGCGGGAACCCATGAGAGAAGAGCCGCATTAGCACGCTCTGTATTGATCTGCACACCCACTGGGCAACTGGGAGGACAGTGTTTGGCAGCTGAAACAGTGAGAGAAACCCATCATGTTTCAATGTCTATTTGGATTGGAATTACTCATAAATGCAATTTTTGTACAAACATTGAATTTGGAATTCTATGTAAAGATGAGCAACCCTACCTTTCACTCTTAGCTGAGAGGAAGTCTTTGATCTGCCTACAAGGAAAATCACGAGGCCAGAGTCTTGAGGCATTGTATTGACAAAAACCAGGATGTGAGTTCGACCAAAGGACTTAAGAATGGTCTGATGCGTTTCCCGCAGCTCTATGCCATCTTTGTACCAATGTATGTCCATTTCCTCTTTTTCGACTTCAACGCAAAAGGCAGCATTTTCGCCTTCCAATACATCCACTTTTCTTGGAAGTTTTCGCAAAATTGTCCCTGTAAGAAAACACGTTGACAGTGAGTGACTCCTTAGCACATTAACAGGACAAGGATTATCTCATGGACAATTGCATTTTTAACTGCGTGTCAGAATGACAGATATATAATTTTTTGACCTGATCTGACCGCCCTATTATCAGGACACAATCATTTGTCAGAGCCCTCCGAAATTGTTAAAAATTAATGTTGTAAATGAAACTTTTTATGATGAGACACTGCTATGGTTAAGGTGTGGTTAGGCATAGAGTTCATTAGGTGTAATGAAAGATCCTAATTTTAGTTAAAGTAACTACTTAGTTAAGGTAAGTGGACCTTCATTATTTTTAAAGTGAACAGTGGGTTTTCATGTCAAAGTATGATATTTTGTAGGTCTTTCCAGTCAGCCCCACCGCCTCCATTTACAGACTTTGTGGGCTTCACTATTACTCCCTTTTTCCCCAGCAGACAAGAGTCATTATTATTTGGCCACAACAAGGCTTTCTCACTTGAATGTAGGTGTTGTTTCATGCATTTCCTGAATGATTGATGGTGTTGTTTTTCTTAGGAGGGCAGTCTAATAATGGACTTTACTATTGTACTATTCCGCCAAAACAAGCAACAGTGCTTTTTTTGCTAGTTGATGGAATTGTTTCCAATTGGGACTGCAAGGAACATAGATGAAAAGTAACATGATACAATTGAGATATTAGATTCACAACTGTTAAGTTGTCCCTCAAGTACCAAATTGGGTTAAAGAAGGAGAAAAAAGGTATGAAATGGTTTATCAAGAAGGTAGTGCAAGTTTTTGCTCATAGAATTGTGTCATGCTTTTGTTTCGAAATGAGAGAAGGAAAACAAAATTAAGGGTTAGGGTTGCCACAGTTTCAGTTCAATCAAACTTGGTTTTAATAATCCCAAACAAAAATTTAACAGTCTCTTCTGAACCTCAAACTGAACTGTAAACTGTCCTCTTGTATCTGTAGCTAATACATACTGGTTCCATAAAATGATATCAATTCCACAGCTTATGCTTATCCAGCTTATGTGGTAAAGGTACCACATAAGCTGTATATGAAACCATGCTGTCAAAGTACAAATATAGAAATGCAAAAGCATGATCAAACCGATCATGCTTTTGCATTTCTGTATTTGTACTTTTCAAAGAAAGATATTTATTTCTTCCTGACTTACCCTTTACAGCTACCTCTGCAATACTTCTTCCCCCATCAGGCATCTCGCAGAGGTAAATCCCATCATCGTCAACTCCGATGTCACGGATAGTTAATCGCCGTTTTGTTCCCCACTCCTCCATTCCATATTTGGCCCCTGGCTGCAGTCGTCTATCCTCCAGATACCATGTGATGGGAACAGAGTCCTCTGGAACTTCACACTCAAGAACAGCCAAATCTCGTTCCCATACTTCTAGATCGATGAGAGGCTGCTTGAACCGCACAGGTGGCTCTAGAACCAAAGTGGAGGAAGAAGTCAAAATGACTTGTTGTCTAATGTTGTCAAAAATCTAGCTTAAGATGTTCATATTACCTTCTATCTATCAAATAGTAGTTGTGTTACTTGATCAGTTTATCGATTCCTAAGTCAAGATGACCATGTGAAAACTCACACAGGACATCATCTATGTGCTTGTATTGAACACTGTGTAAATTTGGCAGTAAATTCCAGCAAGCAAACAAGATGGGCAAAATAATGAGACAAGTGGCTTATTTAGTTGAGGAATGGAAAGGTCATTAACACATCCAGGTGGTTGATAGGAATTAACTGTTTGGTGCTGTCTGCTGGTGTCAGTTACAGGCAGTTGTAAACAAAAGAGTGTGTACTCTGTTTAGTAGTCTGTGTGCAAAGCTCTTCATTTCCTTATCTTACAAGTCCAGTTAAACACACAGACAATGGAAGAAGTGCATTCACTGTTCACCGTTTTATTCTATCCGGTTCCTTCTACTGACCATTATCCTACCTGAATGTTAATTTCTTTTTCTCTGACTCATACACTACAGTACTTTCTGTTGGTGCCATGAGTTTGGACTTCTCTGGGCCATGTGAGAAATATGATCCCTCCCCCCTCCCAAAGTAAATCCAAAGACTTCGATCACATGGATGCCCCTCTAGTCCTTTCACAAGATAATTGACTTTGCAGACATCGTACTGCTTTTGAAATCCACCTCAAGCTGATGAACTTTGCCTGTTTAGACATCTCTGGTTTGAATTTCAGATCATTAATGTATTTCCTTAATCCTCCAGTGTACCCAGGATTGAATTTCTTTTAATGCAACTGGTGTCAAATAATTTGATTACTGATCATTTTTGCAGCTCACTGGCTTGCTGATCTGCCCTTTAATGAATTCAACTGACTGATGAAACAAAGCCATATATGTGAAGTTAGTACTTAGAAGTACTTAAATTTTTTCCTTAAGTAGGCAACCAGCTTCATAATAAGCATTAGTGTGCATATTTAAAGTTTGTGCTGTTCTTTGCTTTGTAAAAGCATTGGTCACCTCTTTTATTATCTTCCATCTTGAATAATGAGATAATAATCATTATTGTACTACTCAAGTTTACACTTCAATTGTCAAATTAGGTTTTGGAAGTTAGGAAAAAAGCTCAAAATATTGTTAGCATTATAGTATTTTGTACTGTTTTGTTCTGGTTGTTTCTTTGTTTTGTGAATGAATGGACTGTGTGAATAATATCTCCGTAATGTTTACATGTTTATAAGATTACTGTCTATTGAAGCATATTATTTCAGCATATCCAAAAGAATATCATTGTGCAAAATAAACCTTTTTTTCCCTCTAGAAAATCACAATACTGCCATAAAACTTTTTACATTTTTATTTTGACCTCCTTGTCTGGCCCTGCCCCAGTAAATGATCTCAGAGTACCTCTTTCAAGATATCTCACTGACATCATCCTAGCATCAAATGGATAGAAATTTGATCCAAGAACACACCACACTCTCACTCAGTCCTTTACTGACTGAAGAAAGCATCACATGCTGCAACTGTGTCTGTATTTACTCTCTAAACTGTACCTAAATGGAGCACAAAATTAAAACTGCAAAGCCACTGAAAAGGATCTTGACTTACCCTTTACGGAGAGGTGTACAGCACTCAGTGTTTGCCCTGCAGTATTTGATGCAGCACAAACATAAACTCCATTGTCCTTCTGCTTACAGTACAGAACTTTAAGTGTGAAGTATCCTTCTCTGTCCTCATATAACAAATAACGCCTTCCAGAAAGTATCAGCCTGCCATCTTTCCTCCAAATTATTTCTGGTTTGGGTTTTCCAGTCACAAAGCAGCGGAATTTTGCATGTTTACCCTCTGTCACTGCAAACATTTTCACTTTAGTCGACTTGGTCATGGTGTCATCTTTGAGACGGTTTGGAACTAGCCTTCCACTCCTCTGCTTTCCCTGGTGGGCTTTCCAGTGGCCATTTGTGTAGCCATTACGATTTCCTTCTTCCTCATGTCCTGGGCCTGCATCAACAAGCAGCACAGCTCCTGCCAATGCTTCCCCAAACTCATTCCTGGCTTTGCATGTATATACACCACCATCTGGTGCTCGAGTCTTAAAGATCTTGAGCTGGAACCATCCACCGTCCTGGTACCCGACACTGAAATGTGTACTTTCAAATATTTCATTGAGTTTCCTGCCATCCTTTTCCCAGACAACCTCTGGTCGCGGCTTTCCCCAAAGTTTACAAGAAAAGACAGCATCTTCCCCACGACCAACACGTGTGGACAGTGGCTTGATGAGGAATCGTGGCTTATTTTCCTCTCGTAACTCCATCTCTTGTGCCTCACCCTCCACCTTCAGTGTTGCAGCCGCATATGTTTCACCAATGCTGTTCTTTGCTTTGCATATGTATTGGCCACTGTCCTCTGTGGTCACAGTTGAAATGATGAGATTGTAAACATTTCCATCCTCAAAGACCCTGTAACGTCCTTGTGGGTCAATCTTTTCATTGTTTCGCTCCCAGATAACTGCGGGCCTTGGATCACCACCAATTTGACACTTTAGGACTGCATCAGTTCCACTTTGTACCATCACAGGTCTTGGATAGGCCAAAAAACGTGGTGCACCACCAAACACATCCATTTCTGCTTCTTTGTCAGTCTCACTTAACCTTAAACAGTCTAGGAGACTAATAAGCGGCAGTTATTTGCTGGCACGACGATGGTCGGACTTCTGCACTGCAAATTTATAAAAAATGGAAAAAAAAACAGATGGTTTAAATTGATATCAAACAGCTTTTGTATTTGAGATAATATTTGGACTTAAAAACAGTGAAATTGTTATATAATTGTCATGTTATTAACTTCATTGAACCTTATATAAAATAACTGTATATAAGATGATACATTTTGCCTTCCTTTAATAGGGAAATGGAATAATACTACCTCTTCACCTCTGCCCCTGTTATGTGCTTGTGTTTCAACACAAACAGATGGTATGATTATTAGAGCTAATTGAATTAGATCAGTCTGCATGAGAGAAAAACACAGGATAGCAGTGAGAGGGGGAACAGCCTCGTCCTGTTGCAACAGCAGCCACAACACATAGCCTGTACAGCTGGTGCTGTATTTCAATGGGAAAGTGCTTAATATAGTATGCCCTAAATAAAGACCTGTGAGGGAGTGTGTGTCAGGTATCACAAAGAAGGCTCTGAAACCCGCGTGCTCACACAAACACAGACTCAAATCATGGTCTGCCCAATCAAGAGATCCTGCAGTCAAAATATGCTGAGCCTCCATCACACCCATGATCGGCAGCTCTGTTTAGGAATTCTTTCTTTAAATGTCATTGTTAAAATTATTTCTCTGTCATGAATATAAATATCTGTTTCAAAATGCTAGCTTCTGATCTTGAAGTTATATATATATATAAAATGTGTATACGCGTGTGTATATCATCTATCTATCTATCTATCTATCTATCTATCTATCTATCTATCTATGTATCTATGTATCTATATATATATATATATATATATATATATATATATATATATATATATTATTATTATATATTCAATATATTGATATATATAATTGATAAATTGGGATGATAACATTCATTTTGTAAGTTGGATGTAGTCTCTTTTTTTATAATGAAATATACTTTATTAACACAGTTTGGACATTGCGTTGAAAGTGTCTTCAGTATTCCCTCCGGAGGTTTAAAGAGAGGAGATTAACCCCTGTGTTTACTTGTCTGATTTAATTGGAATGACCTCTGCCCCTTGTGAAGCTGTGCTGTGTACCCCTCACATGACCTACCTCGCTTCAGTCGCGGGGAACGACCGTCAACATACATTCCGCACTTGCAATCTCTCTCCGAAGTAAGAAGCAATGCCACCCATCTCCTGAAGGCTGAGTAATGTCCCAAGTTGACTTCAGATTCAGACACATGCTCTCCTCAAAGGTCCCAAGTTCTACTCCAGCACATCTATAGAGAAAGTAGTAGGGATAGAAAGCAGAACTGCAGTATCCACACCAGCTTCCAGTTTAACAACTTCAGAATGGTCCCCCAATCTCTGTGTCGTTCAGGCTTCAGGCACCCCAAGTGTCATTGTTCGTGGAATACCGTTAAATGCTTTTGCAGCTGCTGCTGTCCCCTAAAAATACTGGCTGCCTCGATGACAGCAGTGAAGATAAGTCAGGCACTTCCATTCACTTGCCAGCAGGGGCTAAAGATAGTTCAGGTGGCCAGTGCAAAGCAGACTGCTTACCTTACTTGAGGCTTTGCAATATAAATTGAAGGAGAAGAGCAAGCTTCTGGTCCAAAAATATTTTAAAACTCACCTGCATTAAATCTCCAACATTTGTTCTATTTAAATGCCATTCACAGGTGATGTAGTCTGTCATCTTTCACACTATTACACAGTTTGATGACAGCAAGAAAGCAAGAAAGTGTAATTCATTAAACATGTCTCAGAGTGTTTCATCTTGTATTCTTATAAGGCTGGTAAATATTGACAGATAAATGAGTGATAACAAAAAGAACATCACTGCCTTCATTGACTTTTTTTCTTATTTTAGAATTTTATTTTACTAATATAATTCTTTAAAATATTACAATATTACATATACATTATACATATGGTATATTATAGGTAAAATGTATTAATATGTCCTGTGTTATTCGTATTATTATCATGAAACTTGTATATATACAGATATAGCAATACACACATGCACACATCAGAAATGTTCATTTATTGTATTTGTATCTATTTATCTTTATTTTGCTATGGTGTATTTCACTGGGATGTATCACTACCCCACTTTAATCTGGACTAAGGGCAAACTTGGTTAGAATCAGATTTAAAAAAAAAAACAAAAACAAATATTATACTAATGCACATAAAAAGAACTAATTCATATTGATTTTGGGTATTGTTATGTAGAGTTTTTTTTCTTTTTTTACTTACTATTTACACTTATTGTATCTGCTGAGAGCTTTCTTAATGAGATGTATAGCTATTTATTAGTTATTCTAACTATCTTGCTCTATACTATAAGTGTCAAATTCTACTTTTCTACACCTTACATTTTGCATTTCACGTTTTACTTAGCATATCTGGTATCTATACAGTTCTAGCAGTGTAGGCTACTCTTAATGTCTTATAACCTATAATTTGTTTCATTAAATTATTAAGAGTGTATGGAAATAAAAGCAATAAAAATACATGAAATGAAAAACAATGTTGATTTAAAACTTCTAAAATGCATACTGTATCTGTAGGTACCAGAAACTCATGTAAGAGTTATGATACAAATGGTGTTGTGGTATTACATATCAAAAGCAAAAGTATTGAGCAGAATGGCTCCTGTCAGCACTGTATTGTTATATTATTGGATCATTCTTATTGAGGTATTAATATTTAAGTGGAACTTACTCTTCAGGTGGAGATTATTTAACTGTTTAATTGGGTAGTTTAATCTATAACAAGCATCATATTTTATACATTTATCATATATTTTGAATATGCAATCTTAAGTGTAATGTGCCTAGTGTTGTAGCTGTAGCTGTTAAAGAAGTACCGTGGGGTAAAAAGTACAATATTTTTGAAATATTTGAAATGTAGTGGAGTGGGGGTACAAAGTGAGGGAACATGGAAATAAGTACAAGTGCCTCAAATTTATACCTATATACTTATGTAAATGAAATGACAGTAGTTTATATTTTGTTTAACTTTTCTTGGAGCATGAGTACTTCATCTTTTCCTTGTTGGTGTCAGATATTTTAGGCCTCAAAACATTCAAGCTAGTAAACCACTGAGTTTTTAGTAAACCAATGAGTTTGTTAATATTATGTAGTGTATATACCGTATATGGTCAACATATGTACTTTCATACTGTTCTATCCAGTATCAGTATTTTTTTTCTTTAACAGGAGCCAATAGGCAGTACTTGAACCTATGCCTTGTGGTAATGAGGGGATTGGACTGCATGTGCATGGGCCTGAGTTTTTCTGTGTGTGAGGCTGTTGTGTGATTGTGAGACCTGGTCTAAGCATGGACTGCAGTGTCCCTTCAGCTGTTTAGTGGCTCCACAGCCCCACACTCCCTCCTCCCTGATTTCAGCTGTTGGAAGTAATCTGATATAACTCCGACCCCTGTAGCTGGTTATGAAACGCTTTGTGCCTGCGACTAAGTCACAACTTAAAGGGTTGTTATGAGAGTAGAACTCACATATACTGAAATTAAAACAAAAATCGAGGATGTATCATTGACTCTATATTGGTAAAAGTGTTTTTAAATATATATAGGCTTCTGTATGCTACAAAAATTGATGTTTTCAATATTTTAAGAAATATCTTGATATTGTTTAAAGGGCAAGTTTTATACTTTTTCCTCCTAACAGACTAAAATCATGTATAAATAATTCATTAATAGTATAAGATCATATATATAATATACATGTCTTCTCTATCCCAGCCTCGTTTAGAGGAGATATCTGACAGTAAAATGATTGATCAGCAGCCGATGTTGGTGTTGGTGTCAAAATGCACGATCATTCTGAGCCTTTCACTTCTACAAAAATAAACGAAATTATTTCACTGACATTAGCTATTATTTTTTTCGTATAATGCTTCAAAAGTCATGATGTTGAGAGTGTTTGGGGTGTATCTAGTCTTGACAAAACTTGACAAAGTTTACAGTAGAAACATTTTTGTCATTCACTGACAGCCATTTGGTGCATTGTTTTCATTGGTAAACACAGAAAGAAAGCTGGATGGAAATTATGATGGAAAACAAATTTGAGTCAAGCAGTCACCTATCACAAGACCAGTAAATCACTGGACTAGAAAAGGGTGTGAAGCTTTAAATCTGAACAGTGTTGACAGAATCAGCAGAACAACCACCTGCTTACAAACACCGCTTCGTCAACAGCAACTCTGTCAAGAAAATACAGTTGGGTCATTTTGGCCATCCGGATCTGGACAGTGGGTCACCATCAAGCATTTACAAGTACTGTTCACTCTAACTTGTGGCCTCGTGGAAGGAACAAAAGTGTGTCAAGGGAGTTGTAAGTGTTGATTACTGAGTCTGAACCCCACTTGTGTCAAGTGATTTGGTATATAACGTCATGTGTTTCAGTGTAAAAGGTGGTTATTAGGAAGGCAACATTGCTGTGAACAAATCATTCTCTGAAGAACCAATACTTTAAATGTTGTGCCCATGTGTAATGTGTTCCTGGGCATGGAGGACTCTGGGGATTTTCTTAAACTGCTGTGCCAATAAAACTGTTTAAATGATGTATTGGACAAGCTGCCAAATGACAGGTTAGGTAAGATTATAAGGCATTATTTGAACGCTGAAATAAATGCTTGAGGGACAGAGGCACCGTAAAATCCTAGTGTTTAACTCTTGAGGGCAACACACAGAGTAGCACATTTAATATTTCATTTCTGTTCAAAATCCTTATTGAACTTCATCTCCAAGTCACTTATGACATTTATACATACATTTATAAATAAAGAGAAACAAGTTAGGCTATCCAATAAAGCAATTAACTCCAGTGTCGATTCAAGAAAGTCTTTTAGTGGATACCTTGGTGGTCAGGTGACCTATCAAATACCAAATTATCCTCAGGACATAAGATATACTATAGTATGATATGACAACAAACTAACATGATTATCTTTACCTTTAAAACAGAAGATTTTGGTTTGAAGCTGTTTGTACTCTGAGCAGAGTTGTATTATTTACATATAATGTTCTTTAAAAAATAATAAATAATCTATAAATAGATAAATAACTTTTTCTTTTGATACCCTGTCATCACATGAACAAGCCTTCAGTTGTTGCTCCTGGTACCAAAATAGGACAAAACAATTAGCAAGACTGCAGCTGTGACACATTGCTCATGTCAGGTGATAATAATTTATTATTATTTTAAGTCATGTTTTCATTACTGAGCAGCAGCCACTTTATACTACTTTTTGTGGAAAGAGTCCCGCCCTGCCCTCCGTATGATTACACTGCAACATAGCATTTAACTGACAATTTTGTCTTTCTTTTCCCTGACGTTGGAATGTGAGCAAAGCCGACAGTCAGAGAGCTGTGGACGTGTTCAGACAGTAGCCTGGAGGCCTACAGATAAAGCCACTAATACAGTCAAATACAGTGTGCCAGATAACTGAACCCAGTGCCTTTACTTGTGATAACAAACTCACCTTATATGCTCAAAGAAGTAAGAAGTCAGAAAGAAGGTACAGCAGTAGTACCCGATGCATTGATATTATTAAGTCAAATAAATGACTGAAAAAAACTAAAATGCTTTGGTCCATGTGTGTACTTCTACCTCTAACGTTTATATCTAGCTGCATTCTCCTTTTTTTTTGGTTTGGTGTATTTGATAAAAAATACAGACAGACAGAAATACTATACTTTTTTCAAAATAAATAAATGGAAAGCTCTGACATCACTTTTGCTACTGTTTCTTCAGTTCAACAAGCCCTTCAAACGTGAACACAACACTGTGTCTAACACAGACACATTGAAAGAAAATGAAAGAAAAAAGAAAAAAAACAGCACATTAACATAAAAACCAAACACAACTGTAGGCTCACAGCAGTGCATTAATGACTACTATAAGAACAGATCAAACACTTGCTCTGCAGACCTCGAAAAGAACACCAACTTCTCCCTCTGCTGGTCACTCTGTGTGGGTGCAACATGCAGCTCCACTCCCCACTTTTCATTATAAATACAGAGAGTGGTTAAATTTAAGTTTCAACATTATTAAATAGTTTAATTTGTTCATAAATCAGAACAGGTGCTGAAGACAAACTGGACTAAATTCTTCATGTTGGGCACTTTAGTAGCTCTCTGTTGGTTTGATTTTCAACTCATGTTGCATGTCAAGCTTGGCCAGTATGATCAGACATTTTAACAAGATAGGATATTTATTAATTGATTAATATATATATTTGATGTCTTAAATGGAATGAGTTACTCACTGAGAAACCTTTCTCTTTCTCTTTACATTCCCTAAGTCCTTCTCATGCAGATCTCACCTTCCTTTCACCTCGAAGCAGGATAAACCAAAGCAAATAAGCCTTCACTAAAACTACATGTGGTCATTATGTTGTCAGGTCTCTTGTGAGAGCCACGACAGCTGGAGAAGGTAGTAACAGTGTAAATTCTGCATGAATGACAGAAGATTTTCCGGTGGGAAACGTTGGTTTACACAGCTCATGTTGGAGTTTTTCACCCATTCACACCTACTCCGGCCCCTGTCAGCTGAGGGATCACTCTGGGTTTGTCACAGGAGACAAACTGTGCTACTGCTGCCTGCACCCTCACTGTTAACATGTGGCAGCAGGGCAGAGAGGTCCACACCCTCAAATATAAAGAGGACTGAAATATTTGTAAAACCTCACATAAAATATTAGCATACACTATTTTTATTTTTACTTTATTATTTTATTCTTATTTTTATTATTGTTGTTGTTTTAGCCTTGTCCCTCACACACCCTGGCCTGTGGTGATGCTGATGACATGTGAAATGAAATGAGAGGAATGTGTCCCCTTTTAGGACCTGGCGGAAGTCCCTGCTGTGACTCCCGCAGGTCACCTCTCTCTCTCTCTCTCCATCAGCTGTTGTGTCCTGGCAGCAGCAGCAGCAGCGGTGAGGAAGCTGCGCTCACTTGTTGCAGCCCGTTACCTCCGAGCGGTCCATGTAGCTTCTCCACCCGGCGTCTCCCGACAGAAAGAAGACATGAAGATGAGGTACTTTTTTTTTGTTTTTTTTAAATTTCAGCTCTCGGTAACGTTCCCAGTGCAGACATGAAGTAGTGAATGTGAGTGCTTGCCGCCTCTGCAGGTGTTCCTCATGGCCGCAGCGCCTCCTGTGCTGCGCCCTGCTGCTGCTGAGCCCCGCCGCAGCGCCGTGGCCAGGTAAGAGCTGCACCTCTCTGCTGCCTCTGTGGGAACCTTTGTCACGTTCAGGATGTTAACGGTGTTAACGGCCTCTCGGAGATAAATCCTCTAGTGCACCCACGTGGGAGTTTTTCACAATAAAAGTTTGAAAGAGCAAAATACTGCCTTGCGTTGACAGACATCCTTTTTAAAAGGCTGCTGAAATTTATTTGCCCAATTTCTTACAGCTACTCTGATTATCTATTATTATTTTATTATTTTATTAATTAGTGGTTTTTCAGATTGTTAGGCTACTCTATGTGTACCTCAGTTTACACAATAACTTCTATGGTTTTCTTCTGCAGCACTAAGTTGTGATGCCTCTCGGCTGCAGTATGTTAAGCATGCTGTGGCCAGTCTTTTCCTGGACATGATTCCACAGCAGCATTTTGGTGCATCACCGTCTGACCGAGCAGCATGGCTACTACAGAGCAGTGATGACACTTTGTTATGGTTCAGCAACAAAACGCAGCAGCGTGTCCATTCAGGCCAGGTCAAAGTGGCTTCGGACTGTTCACAGGTTTTCTGAAGAGCGGAGCTCAGAAACCGACATTCTTCTTTGTTTGTCCTGTCTCTTGCTCTGTGTCTGCCCAGAAGCCTGTTGTTTGTAGTGGCTGCATCTAAGTACTGAAAGATGCTTTTTTCCCCCAATTTATTCCTGCGTGATGACATGTTGCAAGAATAGGCACAAGCAGGACTCTTGTTTCTTTCCAGATGTTTGAATCCTCAGTGTATTTGAACAAAGGAGATGACACGCACAATGGTAATAGTGTTAAAGGGCTATATGAGCCACTGAATGAATGAACTCTGTTCTGCTGCTGAATAATTTATCTTTGGACCTCACTAATGCCATTCATTTAATTTAGTAAACGTTCAGTGGGAGAACTGTGTAGCTGTCAGATGATAGGGAGAGAAAACTGAGAGGACAAGGATTAATATTTGATTGACTGCGAGCACCACCAGCTAGATGCAGTATATTAGGGGCTTTTGGTGGAAGAGGCACTTTGTATGTGAAATGAACTGTACCTCTGTCAGTGCTCATTGTATGGTCTCCTTTGTGCCCAACCCAAGCCATCTAGTACTATGAGCAGGTTTGATCAAACATTCTTCATCTGCCCTCTGTTGCTCCTCCTTTTTTTTCCTTCTCTTTTATATTAACACGCCAGATCTTGATAATACTCCATTTTTACCTCCAGTGGAGACGAGAACAGGTTAAAATGCTTGAAAATGATAAAACATATTGCAAGTAACAGTCAGACAATGTGACATTTTCACAGGAATGCTGTCCGGTCTGTGTGTGTTCAGGCTGAAAAGGCCGGCCACTCAGTCTCAAGAGCAATGCCTTTGGCTGCCTGCGACATGGTTGAATTAGGTCTGATTCATTCCCAGTCCCTGGCTGGGTCAGGAATCCCTATTGTCATGTGATCTTTGACATGCACCCAGCGTGGTTTTCCCTGAGGGGAGCAGGACGAGGTGGGGGAGGGGAGCGGCTGCAGGGGGACACCCCACTGTGCCATTTAATGGCTGAATTAGATGCCACATTAAAAATCACAGCTGGCTTGGGGTTTTCTTCTTTTCAGTTCAGACATGATGACAGGGTCTGTGTGTGCTGGGAACAGATAACAAAACATTTTAAAATCCCTATTTACTGTTTTTGCTCCAAAACATATAGAATGTCCTTTATTCCAGTAATAATCTATTTTTGTCAAGAAATTAGTTGTAAGCTTTTCAATTGACAATGCTCCTGTTTAAAGTGATTCTGTAGCTTCCATCTGATTATATTGAGCTGTAGTTGGTGATCCTCACATTGTAGTGATATATGATGGAATAATAGGTCTGAGGCCAGAGCAAACTGTTTGACAAACATGTGTTGACATGTCATGTATAGTTGCAGCATTTGCAGGAAAACATCTGCTTCCACACCTCAGATCTGCTCCAAGAATGATGATCGGAAGAGTCCTGTTTTTTCTCGCTAGCTCTCTGTGCCTGCAAAAATCTGTTTAGCTCTTTTGCAAACTTCTTGGATTATTGAAAATGTCCACATCTTTGCATTTTTTCTGTTTTTCATGGTAGCACATGATTTAATCTACTACAGAATTTCTGTTTTCTGTGTGAATGGATTGTGGTGACCAGCGGTGACCATTGTGGTTTTCAAGAGAAGTCAATTAAGGCAAGACATTTACCTTAATTTACCTTAAGACAAGTAAAAACACTGTAGTTTGAAGAAACAGCACTTTTATTATATTTACATTTTGTCTTGCTGTATTTTGCCTTTATTAGATAGTAGAGACATTTACAGGAAATTCACAGTCCTTGACTGAATTGAAACCTGACATTGTGGTGACATGTACGTTGTGTGCTTTGGCCCACTGTGCCAACAGGATGCTCCACCTGTGCCTTGTTGTTCTTAGTGATAGCTCAGGAGGTAGCCAATGGATAACAGCATTTTGTTGAACTGTTACATACTGTATTTAATTACCACAAAGCTAATTCAGATCTTTGTCATGTCCGCTCTGTAAAGACAGAAAGAGAGAGCAGCAAGATAAGTGAAGAGCAAGCAATTCAGTTTTCAAAATAAAAGTCTAAAATCACTTTCTTTTGGCAAAAAAGAAGTTTAGTAAAAGCATATAAAAATAGTTACAAAATGTACCAAAGGACTAAGGCCTTTATTTGAATAAATACAGTGAAAAAACAGAGAGCCTAAACACACATTTTGATGATGTATTGAATTCATACATCCAACATGACACACTGGATATATATAGGACAAAGTACACAATAAACTTTGCACACACAAAAATCTCATTTGACTCTTGATCTCATCTGACTTTTCCAAAAATGTTTTGCATTTGGAATTAATAATTAATACTATGTATCCTTCTCAGAGAATGCATTCAATGACCCTGAATTGATGCCACTCCATAATGTATATTGTTATCTATATATGGATAGACAAGTGAAAGGACATTTTTTAAATCCATTCAAAATCATCAAACATATTCTGATTCACAACAGGTACAGCTGTTAGTATAATACATGTGATTCTGCTCTGTGTGTTTTTTGAGAGTTCACAGAAACACAGGCTCTCAATGGAGGACATGGATGAAAACTGAATTCTTAAAAAGACAACAGTGATGCAGACAGTATGTGCTGTAATTTGCAAAAGTCCAGCTCTTCAAGAATAAAGGTCAGATTTTCTTAGGGTAACCACTATTAGATTGGTTCCATTGTAAGGATCATTTTAACTCACAAATGAAATAAATGGGCTGACTGTGCACAGATTCTGTTGACTCAGTGAACCTTGTGATGTCTAATCCCTGGATTTTCTAGTCAGTAAACCTACTTATTCATGATCGACATCTCTAGACGCGCCTCATATCAAGGCTTAGAGGTTCTGTCTACTGTTGTTTTGTTGTATTGTGTTAGACAGCAGTATTTAAAAGGTCGTTAAACCTCTGCAAGGATAATGGTTTGTATGTCTGAGTGTGGAGGTAGCCTAGTTTGTGACTTGCAGTGTTTGCTTTCATGTGTGTGAGGCTGTGGGTGGGGGTCATTCAAAATGTCAAGTGGATGTCTGTTCCTCCCTTTCTGGCTCGTTTTTTCTACATGGTAAAATATTTGACACGGGGGATTGACACTTCTTTTGTGCACTTATGCTCTTACTCGTGCCAGTTTGGCAACTGTCTTTTGTCTGTCAGTCACTGAGACACAAGTCAGATGGAAGCTCTCTGCTGATAATTTGAGTCTGAAGTTTCAAATGCATCAGTAATGGACTGAACATGCCTTTTAAAATCCCATATGATGCCTTGCTGTAAAAACACTTGAGTAGCTGTTTTCTGTTTCATACAGACTGTCACAACAGTGTTTATAAGGCCATTTCTGTCTGTCTCCTAAAAGTCATACAGCAAAACAGGACCACACTCTAATGAAGCACAGCTGTCAAAGACCAGGGCAAGAAAGTGTCTCTGTACTTACTGAGGAGACTGAAAAGGAAATGTAGATATGGTGTAGTTTACTTTAATGTGGATATGTTTTTGTAAGAAAACCACAGTGGTCACATCCTGCTTTGATTACTAAATTCAACCCATCTGGATCCTGTAGTGAATCTGAAGTGTTGTATATATGTGCTGGACATTGAAAAACATGGCCCAGAATCACCCCTGTGTCACCAGGCACACTGTCTGAATTAGGATGTATGTACACATTAAGTAGATGTTTCCATCTTAAATTCTTTAGATTTACTAAAAGATAATTGTTGGAGATCATTTTATTTTACACCACTCAAACACACAAACAAATACACACACATAAACACAGAGGTACACACACAGCACGGGCTGCATCCTTTTGATCCTAAACCTACTTAGTTTATAATTGTTTTATCAAATGAGGGAGGAATAGGATAGTCCAGGGTAACTTTTATCTGGCAGATCAAACTGAAGGAAAACATCAAGGGTTAGTGGCAGATTTATCATAATAAACCAAGCTTCTGCATGCTGTACTAATTCGAAATGCATCAGTTTGACTGATGTGCAGTATGAATAATTGAAAAGGATGATCATGCTTATAAGAACTTTTCATGATAACTGTTTGTATAGTTATTCTGAAGTTGAGGTGTACAGTATATATTAATTGTACGTAGTGCATCCAGCCCAATTTCTGACCTTCCAAGTGTTTAAATCAGAAACTTACCTGAATGTCAGCTGACAATATGGATTGCATTTTACAGAAACCACAAACAAAAAATTGACCACCAGCAAAAGAGTGACATGAAATAGAAATATGAAATTGTGATAAATGTAAATCTAACAGTTTTTATGTATATGACATAGTTTTGATAGCATTGCCATGGGGAAAGAAATTAGGACTTTGCTGAGTATTTGTTCTGTATTTAAGATCCCCTATCATCTTGCTTTTCAGGGCAGAGCACCCTTTTGAATGTTACTGACAGCTGTTATTTGTATTTTTATGTGCTCCCACCACTCAGTGTTTCAGGTGCGCTCGGCAGTTCTCTCATGCTGTCCCTGATGTCAAAATGCCGGGTTGACAGTGGCAAAATACAGAGGGACACCATAATTACTGCTTATGGTCCAAGAGAAGAGGATTTGTAGGGCCACTTGCTCTGTACACCCAACTATCTCCAGCACTAATGGCACACTGAGTGCCCTCTTACCTCTCAGCACCTCTTTCCTGTTTGTGGTGAAACCGTCACTTATTTGCTTGTCTTTCCCAGCCATAATGGAGCTAACAGTCAGTGGAAGGTGTAAAGTCAAGCTCTGCAAATAACAGGACTCTACAGCATCTGACTTTTTTCCCCCTAAGATCTGTGGTATTACCAACATTTTCAAAAGTAAAACTGACCCTTGTCCATCTCTGTAAAGATAATTGTTCATATTTTAAGATACTTTTGAAATGTATCTGCTTTATGAACACATTTCTATCAGGACAAAAATAGATTTTGATTCCAACTTTGTTCCAGGATTACTGATAGGCTACGGCATGTCAAAGCAAGCTACCAAGCTACTTCAAGCAGCACAAAACCCCACAATGAAATCTGTCTCGAAATTGTGAAATTAGCCACAGTTGCAATAGTGTACTGTACCGTGAAAAAAAACGTAATGTTGTATAGACATGTCAGCCACCCAGACTACCCTTGGCAAGAGGTATTTAACCTCTTTAGAAACCATTACATGTTAAACCAGGCTTGCTTCTACTCTTTGTGGTCAGTTTGTCAGCACTATCGACTGCAGTCTGGGTGAACACTGGTTTCCATGGCCACCAGGTGCAGATTTTTCCACCACAAAGCCGTATTTGGCTGTAGCAAAGGAAACCGGATCTGTCTACCTGGCACTTTGTCCCTGTCTCCAGCTTTAGGGAGTGTTCACTTGTCCTCACTGACAGCCTGCTGAACACAGGCAGGCATGAAACAGGAGACCCCCCTCCACCCATTTACATTCTCTTGTCCTAAGAAATCTATACCATAAGCTTTTCACTCTCCATGAACTAGCACTGAACCAGAGTGACCAAGACTTTATAGACCGCCTCATGTCTTGAGTTATGATGTGACCCTCTGGCATTTTTCAGATGTACTTTGCAGACCTGAAATAAGCACATTTTAAATGTCAGATGTGAACACTGTTTATACAAGCACCAGCCACCACCAAATGCGTTTTTTTAATGAATGAAAAGACCATTCAGCATTTCATGAGGCCCCTTTCGGGAATGCCATTGTGTGTTTTCGAACCTCACTTTGTCGTTATATCCCTCTTTTTGCTCTCCACATCGTCTTATGTTCTGATTGACTCTCATGATGTGCAGGCAGCTTTTCAAGGCATCCTTGAATTCCACTCATTCACCCGTCCTTCAAGAGCTGCCATGTCTGTAGGCACTTCTCTCTCTTTCTCTCTTTTTACCTCCTCACAAATCTCACACCATGGGGGTGTGAACTGAGGAGAATCCTATGGGACTGGAGATTACCATCAAGCCTAGAGCTCCTGTGACAAAAGAAGGATTTGCTGAGTCCTGCACCTCTGTCCTCCACTTTCTTATAGTCTTGCTGGAAGTGGGACGAGGTATAGGATTGGATGACATGGCCTGTCTTCACTGTTCCTGTCAGAAACCCAGAGTTGAACTTTCCAGGTGTAGTCGGTATTGAATGTGTCTGTTAAGTCTTCCACTGCCACTACATGTGTCTATTTGCCCTGAAGTTAAGTGCCTCTTAACATCAACTTTGATGCATTGCAGAGAAGTGAGGACATCGCTTTAACTCTTTGTGTAAACATTGCTGCTTGACAGTATAGTGAGACAAAATACCAGTAGTGGAAGAAGAACTTAGATATAATCAAAGATTTTTATTCAGATACATTTAATTTTTGTCACCGTCTATCACAGAATGATACAACACAATGGTGATTGAGCCTATGATCCACTAATGTAAGCCTGTAGCATTTGCTGTATTATGACCCGTGTGTCAGTAGTGACTTTTCAAATCACAAGCAGCACAGTTTTTAACAAGGTTTTTAACGCAACAGACTTCAACTCACCAGTGTGTGAAGCCTCACTTGCTAGCGTTAGTGAGTAAACAGGTACTACAGCCCAACTAAAAAAGAAAAGGTTGATGACTACAAAAAATAGTAAGCAACTAATATTGATGCATCAACATGTCAGCAGCATTTATGTTATTGCAACTCAAGGTGGAGTAAGTGTTAACTACTCTAAACCATATACGTTAATAATTTAGCATAATTTAGCATTCTGGTTCCCAACTGTTCAGAAGTTTAGAGTGGAAATAACTTTGGTGGAACTGCTGGCAACTCATAGACACCTGAAATATGACAAGTGGCCCCAGTGAGACACTGATTCTGATTTAGGTAACAAGTCAAAATGGTTGGAAACTGCTGGTTTAATCTTAAAATACGTATTCTATATCTGATTTTTATCTGAAAAGCAGTAAGAACTAAAGCTCTCAAACAGATGTAGTGGAGTAAAAAGTAAAATATTCCCTATGATATGTGGTGGAGTAGAAATACAAAGTAGAACAAAATGTAAATACGTAAGTAAAATACAAGTACTGTGAAATTTTATAAGCACAGCGCTATAGTAAATGTACTTATTTACACTCCAGCAATGCAGAGGACTTAAGTTCTTGTGGTTTCATATGCTGAGCTTGGATTTTTAGTGAATGCCTTGGTTGCTTGTAACTTGGAAGCTGCTAATTGTTGTGTGAATCATGAGCTCGGAGACAATAAAGGATGTCCTCTATTCATTCGGGGTTGTTGTGGGCCAGGTGGCACTGTGCCATCCATTGAGAGGTTTAGAGAGCAGGAACATAGGCCAGCCATGGGGATGTCAAATATTTAGGGATCCAGTGAAAGATTTGCAGGGCTATTCGTCTGCTCAGACAGTGGCATTATCAGTCAGGGAGAAGGGCTGAAAGGTTTTCAGTCAAATTCCTCACTGTGTGGCCACTTGACTTACTGAAACATCCAAAGAAACTCAGTTGGTGCAATGTCCACCAGATCCCTGTGGTTTCACAAGTCCAGTTTATAACCTCATTATTTGGGCATGGTAATAGACTTGGCTGTGTAAAGTTTTTGTAACCTTGAGTTTCCTGTCTTGTATGTATCCACCCCAGTTAAAAGCAGAATAGAATGTGATTGCACACTGAGAAATAGTAAAGGGGTCCGAATCCATCCAGGCTGCGCTGAGCTGTAGTGAACTGATTTCTGCATTGACACATTTTGATGTGTTCTGTTCCTCTCTAAACTAACAGCTTGTCAACATTTTTTAGCTGTCCGTCTCAACCAGGTGTGACAGAACTGATAAGCTTCTATTCTGTTGATAGTTTTGATTTTGATTTGACAAACCAGTTTTTACGGCAGTATCAGAGAACTTTAATGAGTATTTATTTGTATGTATATCATCAAGAAGTTCATAGCTCTAGTGCAGACAGAAACAGATGGCTGGGTTGCCTCTTCATTGCCTCATGTCGACTCATGTGGCCTAATTTCTTCAGTAAAATCTCTGTAAATACTACAGCATAAGGCCTGCTGAATGCTGAAATGACCCAACTGGACCTGGCAACCCGCTGTCGGCTTGTGTCAGGACCCTTTAAACAGACACACGCTAGCCCCAGGCTTTACTGAGTTTTGTGCTTGTTTTCACTCAGTCTCAGGTTTCCTCCCTTCTTCTCTTTCTCTCGGTGAAACTCTGATAAGGTCACTGCTCTAGGAATGCCTTTGCATGAGAATAACTATATTTCTGGTTTGCCAAACTGTACATACAGTAGATCCGATCAGAGGGCGAGGTTGTATTTGGGAATAAATTCTCTAACCTCAGTTTATATTATGATCTTTATCTGTTTCATTTTGTGTGTGTGCATTCTGCCCTGAAACTAAATGTTTCCTGTTGCTTGTCTGAAGAGTTGGCGGAGCATTGTCTGTGTTTACTTTGGATTCGAGACATAATATTCATACAGGTATGATAAAAATGATTCTGTCCCACCTCTCATGTTACCATTTTTGAAATACCAAGCTAAATTCGATAAATTCTATTTTGTCATACATCTCGGCTGCAGGGTCACAATATTTTTCTGCTGGTTCACTAAGTTCACTTGTTTTAGATCAGGTTGGTGCACCAGCTCACAAAAGCCCCATCACGTGGATTATAACATGCCTTTGCCTGGCTTAAGCAGAAACAGTGGAAGAACATGACCTGTGGGCTTTTTGTGCTAAAGTGCCCAGCGGGGGAAACAATGAACGCTGGCACCCTGGACCCTCGTCTCCTGTACTAATTGAGGGCCCTGATATTGTCTCATCGATGAAAGCTCTCTTTGTCCCTCTTACTTCTCTTCATCTACTGTATCCCCGGGGCCTCTGATACAGCCATAGGCATAACGTCATTCCCTTCCAGCCATTGTCTCCATTCATTACAGGGGATTAAAGTGTCAGTTGAAGGTGAAGTATAAGCTAACCAGCATTATTCACTGAGGGCTGTTTGAAGGTGTTGTGCCTCGTAAGCTAAAAGTTTGTGCCCCCGTCAACACCCCTTCTACTTTCGAGGATGAGACTTTGCCTTTCGGGGACTGGAGGGGATCATCTGAGAGATGGGCCCAAGTCTATTCTTCTTTCTTATGTGGTAACAACTCTGAGCATCAAGTCTACCAACTCAGTGGTATGTCCACTTAAAATACATTTACATATGTAATTGTCTAGTGTAGGTGTCCTCTCACTGTGGAATTTGTATCAGTCGGCTGCAGATGTCAAGGGTTTGGGCCTACGAATCCCTCCCATGAAAAGAGGAAGCTTTGGGACAAAAAAGAAGTGTTTCACCTGCCTTTCATGGTCGAATTTACTGTCAAATTGTTGATCGGCATTGACATGTTCTTGAAGTGCTGTGCAAAGCTGAAACTCAACACTTGAGTGAGGCCTAGCGGGTTCAAAGAACCAGGAGAAGGACAAAGAGACAGGACTGGCCAACAGATTGATCTAACAATCTGCTCCTTACACAAACTGGCTAACGCACAAATGAGATCTGCATGCACATTCTTTCCACATCAAGCCCACGTCTTCAGCGGAGGATTATATTTACTTATGCATTCAGGAGCAACAACAGGAATGGAAGGAAATTCATTCTTGGCTTACACTGACTGTTGAGAGGATGTGCATATATATTTGCTCCTTTGCCAGCATTTTCAGCTGCTTGGTTAATCTGGACCTGTGTAGGCAGGTAGCATGTGCATCCATGGTGAATGTGAAGATCTGATGGGACATGAGTTGAAATGGTATAATATAGTTATAACTGTCGCATTTTCAGAGCTTCTGTTAGGCATTTACTTTCCATCTCAAGAGATGATCAAATATATGAGGTTCTCAACAAAGGCTTCCTTATAATCCAAAGTTTCAAAGGTTTGAAAGATTTTTAATTTATTTTGGTTAGAATGCAATCTAGATTATGTTAAACAACAGTTTTTGACATGCCATAAGTAGAGGAGACCAGCGTTTGTAGCACAGAAAGGTGTCTAATCTGAGTGTACTCAGAATGATGAAAAGGGGGTAAATTAGAGATGGTTTAAATTACAGACAGCAGATCAGAAATGATAACTCATTTCACTTTTAATCTAGACATCACTGAGACATCATACATCTGCCCTAACATACAGTAGTTGAACTCTCTATACTCTACAGTCCAATATGGACGTGGTTCAGCCACTTGTTGCATCGACAGTGAATACCATAGTCAGTGTCAAGTGTTGAACTAAAGACAAAAATATGCCATAACTATATCTATTAAATTCTTTTTGCTGTGTTTTTGATGACTTCTCACATTTCTACAAAACAGTCACTTAACTGACAGCGTCACTGATAATTATTTATGGTCTATCAGGCCAAGGCATTCAAGGTCTTTATCTGATGTACAAGATAAAATCCTTCATGCAACCCATCAGTTTTTTTCTTATCAGAGGACAACATTTGGAAATTGCTTGAGGAATCAGTGTCTAGGTACATGCCAAGACACAGGCTTTACAATTTGTAGCTAATGAACCAGACTTCATTCTAAAATGTTTGATCTTTAAGTTCTTATCTTAAGTCTTTCAAGGTGGTGTAAACTAACATATTTCAACCAAACCCTCCAGTGTCTCTGTTATGGAGCAGCTTAACGGTTGTTGAAATATTGCTACTGTGCTACACACCTTATTCATGCGATTGTTTACCTGTAATGTAAGGAACTATAAACCTTAAAGTTTCTCTGTTGAAACATTGTATCAAGGTTCTTAGATGGTCAGTCAATAAATTGTCCTGTGTGACTGGCAGGAGAATCTAAAGAATGCTGATAACCTGGGAAGTTTGTCAGTGGACATTCTGCACTCCACAGAGGTGGGCCTCTATTTTATTAGATATGAGCATGTCTTGGAATGTGTCCATAATGTACCTTTTGACTAATAGAGCCAACAAGCAACAGCAAGTTTGCAAGTCCTTTGAGTTCCTTGGTGTTGGAAGTTGTTGTTTTTTTCTTGTTTATGGTTTCCTTATCATATTTCAAGCACATTTATTATCGATTATTACTTTGAAACTGGACAATTCTCGTAATGCAGTCTTATTCACAAAGTAAGAAATACTGTAGAAGATAAACATGTATAACCACAGTTTTATGCTGTCCACACTACTTTTGGCACGCTTCCCCACCAAAGGGTTTTGCCTCGGCTGAGAGGAAACAACACTGTCTGTAGCAGATAAGTGTCAGAAAGCAGGTGTATGAAGTCAATGGAGATTCGACACTCAGTGCAGCTGCTTCACAATAAAAGCTTTCGAGCAAAGAGGGACGGATGTCGGCACTGATCTCCCAGTTCAGTTCAGTTCAATTCACAAAGTCCAGATTTGGTTCTTGTTTATTCTGTTACATCAGATAAATACCATTGTTGCATAAAGCACATTATCTTGGAATTTGTCCTGGGAACTGAAATTTCATCTACATTCAACAAGTGAACAACACTGTTGTTTCCTTGACTATAAAATTGTGTAAAGTGCACATTGTAGTCTGTGTGCAAAAACAGTTGATAATAACAAAAGGCCTGCAATGCTTTCAAGGGCACCTTAATTATGCATAAGTAAAAAATAAATGCCATCCTTTACTTTAACTTAGTGAAGTGTAGAGTACTTAATCACTTTTTGCACAGATAGGACAGAGTTTGAAAGTCTGCTTACTATTGTGTCTGCTTTGTTTGTGTTGACAAGACATCAGCTGATATCTACATACTTTCTACCGACAACCCCACAATGCAGTGGAGAATAAGTTAACGAGAGAGTGTTTTCATACACAGTCCAAAAAAAAAGCCTGAGTCCTGACTATCCTGTAAACTCTGTTGTGTCTGCACAAACTGCAGTTTTTCATGCCACAGGTCACAGGACTGCTGTAACTTCATTTTTTTTTAAGTTAAACCAAGCTGTATGTGCATGTTATCACAACTTGATTTTCATTGTACACATCATGCAGCCCTAATTCTACAATGACAGATAGACATAACATTTAGCGCATATATACACATGTACACAAAGATTTGAGAAATCATTGTTGAATCGTTCAAATGATTCTGACTTCTGCTGTAAAACCGATGCGCCTTCTAATGTGCAGATACGATGTAAACTACTATGTCAGTGTGCCCACTGTTGAGGTGTGAATTATGCCCAGGGGCATGTATTCTGACTAAACATCAGTGAGTCAGAGTAAGGCTTTGCAGTCACCTGGGGAAACATGGCTTGGGTGTCTTTGATTTAAGTTTGCGGTTAAAATTTTACAGATCTGAATCATCATTTTTTTAATACTCCTGGTTTGCTGGATTGTTCTGTTAAGCTCAGCTGCAGACACCCATTATCACTTGGGAGAAATCCCAACACTCATTAAACCAACTGAAGAAATGTCTAACCAATGTCACACATTGACTGCATCTGTTCCCATATCTGCATAGTATCATCTCCCACACTATGATCTTTTTAAATCGCACTTTTGATTATATGTATTAACATGATTTGTAATTGTTTTGACTAAAACCTTATTCTGCCAGAACAGAATCAGTCTGGACTTTTTCTCACCACTCCCTGGTCGCTGTGTTCTTCGTTTTTTTGTTTGAGTGAAATGGGCAAAGAAGCTGCTGTTAAAATGGGTCAAGTGGGAAGATTAGAGAGCTCAAGCACACAATGTGTGAACCCTATGGTCTGTGGTTTACACCCCTGTTGTTTAGTGGTTTATCTTAAACAGCAGTTTCTGGTTTGACTGTGTATCATTTGGTCTTCCTTCCTTCATTTGTATAGGAAAATCATGTTCCTGTGTTTTCCATCATTTAGTGCAATTCAGGCATAGAAATGCTATGAGTTCTTTGTTTCACCCCTAAAGATAGTTGGTTTATTTGATGAAATGTGGCTTGCCCTCGCATGTTCACGCTGATGTCAGATGATCAAGATGTTGAGGTATTGTATTCAGAAAAGAATCTGTGTTTTATCTCACTGAATGCAACCTGCCAGTTAAAACTGAGTAGTGGAAGCAAAAGCTTTAGGTAAATTGTCTAGGGGATCAAAATTGGATAATAAGGTACGTATTCTGATCTACTTAACCTTTTAACTTGATAGTACAAGAGTTCACATGTGGCCACGTGGTTTGGACTGGATATTTCAGTTAATGGCTTATACATATGGTTCACTGACAATAGTCTTTCATTTTTTTTTTCAAATAGGACTTTTAAAACAAAGTACAATGAGCTGTATTAATAATCTCTTAAATCCCATTTGAATGAGCATTAAACACAAGTCAAACCCTCCAAGTTAAGGGCACATAACAAGCTCGTTGGCGGCTTATTAGATCTCTTGTCAGTGTAATTCAAACCTTGTCATGCTAGCAAGTAAGGTAAATGCTGACCCTCAGATCTCTGTGATTTTTTAGAATTACTGGTTACAGTAAATAACCTCTCACCTAATCGAATTCTGACACCTGATATTATATTGACTGAGATCTGTTTCCAATGTTCTGGGCCCAGCACAAGGAGCAACAGGAACTGATGCAGAGTCTGTTTAGAGACGCACATCCCACCTCTGTCATTTTGCAGGCTTAAACTCGCTCACAGCTAAAAGACCACTGCATGCTGCAGTGCTCTGCTGTTTGCGGTCTGCAACTGAATGTTTTTAAAGTCTCCCTACAGCCACAAAACCATTTCAATTTGTGTTTTTTTCATACACATAATGTGTTAATGTGTGCGAATGCAGTTTTACTGACAAGGATCTAGCTGAGAATTAACTTTGTGTTGATAGCAAAGACCAGCTGAAGTTGATGTATTGTGCAATAAACCACAATACATGTTACATGTTTTTTTTAGCCTCAACACCATCGCGATATGCATATCTTACTTCCCCGCCTTCTAAAAGTCTTGCCTCAGGCTCCTGACCGTGTCTCAGGCCAGGACAAAAAAGAGTGAGCTGATGAGGTGTGTCTGTGTGAGTGGGTGGGGTGCACGGGGCCTTACTTTAAGAAGCTGGCCACTCTCCAAGAGTTTAATACATCACTGAAAAGTCACAATGGGGTGAAAAGTACACTGGTAACAAATTACCCCTTGATAAACTCAGTGGAGAGCTGACCTGATGAAAGACAATTTTTTTCAGAGGATGTAGGCCGAGGTGGATCTGTGGGTGTTCAGAGCAGTGTCAGTGTGTTGCTAATAGTGTTTGAACTGTGTCAGGAGAAACCATCAGGACATGTTGGCTCACGAGGTGTGTATTTGTCCCACTTCCTGCTCCTCACCTACCATACGCCTTTTTCTTTCTGCCACCACTCAGGTATTTGGACACATTCCGGCCGCGCATACCACCGCTCAGCCCATACAGCACAGCAGCCCTATTGGGTTACTGCAGCGTTACCTAATAGGTCTGATCTGGGCTCAAAAGCGGCATAGTTGTAAGATTGGCTTCCTTATTAAGTCGAGGAAGCAGAAAAGTCTGCACCTCTTACGCTTTTTAAGTTAAAATGGCAGCGCCAAAAATGTTTCACCCACTGTACCTGCAAATTAAATGCTTAACTTGTTTTGTCAGTGAATCCAGAGAGCTCTGTGATTTCCCTCCAAATGAAAAAACTCAAAAGATGAAAGTTGGCCCGCTCGAGAAAGAACGAACAACCACTGTACAAGACGTCATTCGACAGAGTAGAAACCCAAAGCCCTCCCAGGGGCTATTAAATGCTTATGAACGCTCATCACATACTAACAAGCCATGACTGATAGTTTCCTTGACTTTTACTGTGGAAGTAGGATCATACTACTGTTTTTCTTGCAGAAGGAGGAAGTAGGAAATGTACTACTGGAGTAGTCAGTTATGGCTAATTATTTTCATATAGCACTTTGTAGTGAATGTACAGAAGAGTACAACTCATCTTGCTGCTTCATAAATGCTCACAAGAGAATCTGTTAAATCATTCCTGTTATTTCCATTTATCAGGCATGTGGCTTCATGAAATTCAGCCTCCGAACGTCGTTCCTGTAACAGTTTGTAGCTGCCGCGGTGTAACTTTTGTAGCTTTTGTTGTATTTATTCTACAGATGAATGGCACATTGTTTGTTAGAAAGAAGAAAACTAGGCCACACACACACACACACACACACACACACACCTCCTCCTCTAAACTGGAGTTCACCTTCCTCCGCTGCCAGAAATGCCACTAGCATTAAGCTTTGTAAACATGCGTGTGTAGCTCTAAATTCTGGTGTGTGTGTGTGTGTGTGTGTGTGTGTGTTCTTGTTTAGGTTTCTTAGGTTAGGAGTCCTGCTACACACAACGAAATGGTCCCTTACCCCTCCCGCACCCCATCTCTTAAGTCCCGACTTCATTTTATCTCTGCTCCCCCTCAGTGAGTCCAAATGGCCACAAGCTCAGTGGCTAAAGTCGAAGTGAGGGGTCACACACACACACACACACACACACACACACACACACACAGTGAAGTCGCCTTGGTGAATAGTCACAGCTCGTGGGGAATGCCTCAGAGCAGACAATAGCCATGTATTCTTACTTCTCTCACTTCATCCAACCGAAACACTACGGGACTCTGAGATCTGGTCTGTGCTCCCCTTTAGCTCAAAGTGTCCCAGCCTGACTTGTTTTCCTCTTGTGACAGAGATCTGAGTGAGCACACCAAACCTAAAAATTTAAGAGATTAATGTCAGTGACATCATAATTCACCTGGTTTATTTTTTGCAGCCAGGTTAGCTAGACAAAGGCCAAGTAGCCTCTTGGTCTGTTGGACAAATTTATCTGCGCATCTGCTCTAAATTATGTGTAAGTGACATAAAAAGGCTTAAAAAGTAAAGAAAGTTGAACCAGTTGGTAGAAATACAAAATAGGATCATAGAGTTGTGTTTTGCTTTTTTCTGGAGCAGTGGTGGTAGATTTCCTGCTGCTCCTCTGATCCTCTGCTGCTGAATGATGCCCTGATGTGTGTGTGTGTGTGTGTGTGTGTGTGTGTGTGTGTGTGTGTGTGTGTGTGTGTGTGCAAGTGGTGGGATGTTTCAGTCGTCCAGCTCTGTACTTGTGGGTCTGGGTCTGCTCACTCAGTTCTGTCATATCTTTGATGTCAAGGGATGAAAGGATGCAGCCTTCCCATTTCGTCTTTCGTCTACAAGGACAGCCTGTGTAAATTTAAGTGTCCTCCACACCCATAGCATTTCTCCTCGGACCGGGCCATAAAAGTTAACTTGCAAGGGACAGAAAGAGGGACAAGTAAAGAGCGCAGGTATTCAGATGGCCAGACTTGTACACCCCACCCAGACTTTAAAAGGTAGCATTGTGTCTAGATGACACAATCCTTTTGGAGTCTTCCTGTTTTTCACTGCTTCCTTGTAAGTTTTGGTGATGTTTGATTGTCCTTCAGGCTTGTCTTTAAGGTTAAAACTCTGCCTTTTATGAGTAGGACCAGGTGTAAAACGATAATACTTTTTGACTACAGAAAGAAACATGTCTTGAAGTCTTGAAAGCTGGCATCAAAAGCTTGGTCAGACTCTTAGTCGACTTCACATTTACTCTGATTATTTCCTGATTTAACTGAGTTTGGGCAGTATGCGAGAAACTGTGTTTAATGCTTGATGCTCTGCCAGCTCTAAACTGCAGACAGCTTCTCTTCTTATTTTTCTTTCCATCCGGTGCTCAGTAAATAAAACACCCGCTCAGCTGCATAGAGGTCAGGTGACTGACTTAGGCCAGTTGAGGACAGCTCAGGACCGTTTAATGTTCAGCCATAAAAAATCTGATCATCTGAATTATTTTAAAGCTGAGTAACTAAAGGGCCATGACTTCTACACTGTTCATCTAGTATCAGTGTGATTGGTTTTATTTCTCTGTAACTGCAGTGTTAATAACACCTAACATTATAGTATATTGAAATATATTACCTAAGTTTATTGCCTTGTTTAAAATATGCTTATGGTCATTTTTGAGCATTTTAAGAAGTATAGGAGTAACATTTGAATTCAGATGTTGGTAATATCTCGTCCTTAAGCCATCTGTAGCCATCAGCGTCATGAATAATGCAGAGTAGAGATGTAGGAAATCCCTGCATGTCTGTTTAAGTGATTGAGACCCTTTGTGATCCAATTTGCTGTGTTAGACGACACGCTCGCCACCACGTTCGGCCACAGCCTCTCTCTCTTTTGTCTCTCTCTCTCTCTCTCTCTACTCCTACACTGTCAGCTGTGTTTTTACTTCATGAGACTGTTACGGATGTGAAGTAAATCACATGTGGTCTGGAAACACATCTCTTCCCCATCCCAAATCCCCCAGAAATCATTCAGACATGC
Source organism: Scortum barcoo (assembly GCA_023238725.1). Taxonomy (NCBI): domain Eukaryota; kingdom Metazoa; phylum Chordata; class Actinopteri; order Centrarchiformes; family Terapontidae; genus Scortum; species Scortum barcoo. The sequence goes on from CM041550.1 coordinate 22,873,140, forward strand.
TTTACCAATCACTGACATTTGATTCTGCGACTCCCCCGCTGCAGAATAAAGATTAATCTTTTGCAGCAGTTTTTCCTTTTTAAAGGAAACCGAAGGCGTTCGCAGTGACTAATGCCCTCTGATATTCTCATCTGATGAGTCAGGGCTGTAGTTTTTGAAAATATACTAGAGGTTTAAAGGATGTGATGTGGTCCAAAAGGCTGTATCGCTGCATTGAATTTACCACTGTTGATGTGCCACTGTTTCTCAGATTACTGTTTATGTCAAGGAAATAAGGTATACTTGGATGTTGTAAGGGCAAACAGATGTATTTGGCCGACTGTTGAACTGAGTCAGGCTGTCTTGTTTCCAGGAGTCTGTAGGTGGTAGAAAACCCCACCCTCCCTCACTGACCACACAAAACCAGAGCCCCGGGGCGATACTTTTGGTGTGCCTGCCTGCCGTTCCTCTTTCACATGCAGCATTTTGGTATTGCAAAGCCTGAACCAACATGATTGGAATGCTTTTTTTCTCTTCTTTTGTCCCCTTTCTTGTAGAGAGGCTCTTTTGTTCTAATGGGATAATTTAAGTAGGAATGTTTTCACTTTGGGGTTTGGAGCTGGGGGTGGGGGGCTGTTTAGGGCTGTGAGTGGAGATTGAAAAGATGGACACTGGAGAAAGACCTTTGTTGGTCAGAGATGGTCTTTCTCTCTGTTTGTTGTGTGGCCCAGTCTGCGTGGCTTTATTCTTTTGTTTCTCTCATTAAAATCATGGAATTCGGCCATTTTACTTAAATGTTTACACAGCTTGAACACAGCATCTAAACAGTGCTGTCTTTTCACGGTATCAGATCTTTCCACTGTGAGTTTATACACAAGGGCAACAACCACTTAACGTTCAAGGAGCACTACATCAATTTTACACATAAAAGGCAGTTTATTAGTCACGGTTAGTACTCACTACCCTGTGAAAACATCACAAATACAAGATTGAGAAGGGAGTCCTGATGATGTCAAATTTCCAATATGATGAGACAGTTTCAGGCAATTTATAGCAGAAAGCCTCTGTCACAAAATGTTGACATGAAGTTTGAATGATAGAAAGATGCCGTCAAAGTGTATTATGGGAAATTTAGGATCCAGGGTGTCACACTAGGGGCTGAAAGTCAGCACATCTTGGCCTTTACAACACCACTTTTTAATTTAAACCTGTCTCATGTGGGTCCTTCAACTTTATGGAATTAGAATAATACATTGGTGGAGGATCACTTTAAATAATAAATGGTCAACCATGACTGTTCAGATAAAATATTCTTATCCTATAAGAACAGGAAGCCTAAAGCTCAGTCGTGTCTTGTGGTGGCTTTGTTTAGTCTGCAGGCTTGACTGGGGTGTGGTTAAGAAAAGGTGAGTCCTGCTGTAACTAAAGGGGATGTAAGCAACTGCATTAGCTGAAGGAATAAAACACAAATCAGAAGTTAGGGACATTGTCTGTCTTCCACCTGTGTTTCCAAATGATTGAAAGAAAATCAAACTGTGATTTGAAGATGAATCAAAATCCACAATTGCCTGATATTGTCATTTACAGTCAACAAGACCTGAGAGCTGCATGCAGTGAATAAATACCTTTCCCACTGAATTACGTGTTTACAGACTTATTTTCAGGCTGTTTGGAATCAGGTCAGGTAAACATAATTTAGAAAATATGTTTAATTATACCACACTCATGCACTGATTATACAAGTGTTTGATTGCAATTATGAATACACTAATCAAAAGGTAATTCGACTTCTTTCCATTGCTTTGGTGGTTTTTGGCATCTTTACAGTGCCCAACCGTGAAGAATAATTAAACCATCAGAATTTATAGTACACCAGCTCACTGCTGCTAAGAGTACATTTTGCTGTCGACCTCACACATTACCTTGATTTCTGTGGCTTTGGATTGTCTGCTGTATTCTATTAATGAGTCAGCACTATTCTGGGGCTTTATCACCGCTGCCTTTGCATGTCTTGTCTTGCATGAAGGCTTTCATCTGCAACCAGTTTCTTTGCTTACGCTGGATTAGGCTACGCTGGAAAGCCACCGATTTTTCTCTTTTTTTTATCCCGGTTCTTCCTCAACAACTTGCTATTAAGAACAGATCTGCTGAACTAAGAGAACAATCCCCTTTGATATGCCTGTTATGGACCATGTGTGTTATGTGTTCTGGCTGTGCTTGTGAATATGTACAGTGAATGCTTTGTGCACCTCAGGGCTCTGTGCTGAACCTCTTCCCATTGCATATGTTTCTGAAATGTTTTCCTAAAGAAAGTGAGACATACAGAGAGTATAGCCCCAGTCTGTGATTTGGGAAATACCTTCAGAACAGCGGTAAGTGTTGTTAAATGACCTTCTTTGTTTTACAAATTTTGACGGGTATTATCTGCAAGAGAAATGGAGGGTTACTGCTGTGCCTTGAGTGTAATGCTAATACATGAGCGGCAGAAGGTTGGGCTCACAGCTAACCTAAAAGATGGCTGTAATAAGCTTAATTCTTAATGGACAATAATTTTGAAATCATGGGAGTAGTAGAACAGTAGTTCCTCCTCAAATAGTGACACACAACACAGTAGAAAAAATGTATCAAAGCATCCTGTGAAAAACTTCAGAGCTCTCCTACAGTGTGATCACCTTCTCTGATGTCTCAGTCCATCCCACACACTTTTTTTTTTACTGAAATGTGGCTGAAAAGCACAACTAAGATCTCAGTAATCACACAAAATGCAAAATGCTTAGGAAGTGTGTATATGTGTGTGTCTGTTTGCACATTCAGAATTCTGATAATAGATATGCTTTGTTTTATCGACTATTAATTGTTTGATTCATACACTTTAGCCAGTTGATGGTAATGGCATAAGATCAATTGCAGCCCTAAAATTTGTGATAATTCTACTCAGTTGTATAAAGATAGAGAGTTGTATACGAAAGAGTTGTATAATTTAGTGATGTGCAACTGTTTAATGTTAAAAAAAAGAACAGATGCTCACAATATAATACAGATTTGCAATAATATTACACTTAATGATTATAACACAATGTAGTCACATTTGCACATTTTTTATCACTGCCTCTGTTCTCTCTCAAACACACTTGTTTGCTAGCACATTAAATAAGCAGGTATGTGCAGCCTAATAAAAGTTAATCATTTCCGAATTATGTGGTGATGACGCTGCCTTGCACTTGTCACTGACACCAAGAAGTTTTCACTCATCTTGTGTTCATTTTTTTTTTCTAATAGACCTATTGAGAGGAACTTAATGCTTGGTCTGCTGAGTAAAGCTTCTGGAAATGACTCCCTTTCATTGGCATGGTCACAGAAGAACGCTCCTCTCACGGCCACAGTCCCAGGACCTTTTGATGTTTAAACACATGCTCCACTCATTTTGGGATTAAGAGGCTGAGGAAATGGCCTGGTTGACATTGCTGGAATTACCCAATGATCCATGAAAGTCCAAGGCTTAATTCCCGTTCTGTTATCATCCACTGGACTCCGTGGCTTGTGTTGGTGCCAGTGTGCAGCCACACAGACACATATTAACACTGACATACTGTACCAAAAATTGCTGAAACTCTTCTGTGATTTTATTCTTTGTTGGTTAGAATTACCACTTGGGTGGTTCTCGCTCAGCACAACAACTGTGCAACCGTCTTCAGATGAAATGTCATTGGATACAAAGGCTGGAAGGATAAAATCATTGTTTGATGTCTCCAAATCTTCTCTATCCGTGAAGCTCAACAGACTGAACACATAATACGCTGTGTAGCTCCGGCACCTCCGCGAATGTGGCATAAATGTTTGTAAAGGTATAAATGTTTGCAAATTCTTCTCGCACAAAAGGCCAGACCCCGGTGTTATTGACTGTCTGGTAATAGAGACGTCTGGATTTCCCCTCCATCTGTTAGTAAGCAGAAGAAATTTCCAATATACTTCTGCTTCTCCTGACTCATGCTTCTTCACAACAGAGCAGTTTTCCTCATTTCAGAATGAGTCAGTGAGCGGAAATAAACAGAGTCTGAGACTTTGAGTCTGAGACCTCTAATAAATCCAAAATGCTTTGTTGTGATTGTTCTGCAGTATCTGTGACACATTAATTGAATTTTAACTCTGTCATGAGATTTACAGATAAACCTGTTTTACTCTGGACGGTGGTAGTAGCAAGACTTTGACAGCACGCATGTGTATACTTAAGGCAGTTTTATAAATGAGTGGTATAATGTGCACAAGGAGTCAGAGAAATATAAATAGCCACAAATGATGCTTCCTGTCTCTGTAAAGAATGAAAAAAAGAAACACCCCTGTAAGTTCATGTCTCAGCACATCACCGTCTCTCTCCATTCCTGGCAAAGTGATGATGGTTGGTTTGTACCGAAGCCAAGTCTACCAGCCTGTCTGCCAGGCATGGTTTATTACATGGTGAGAACCATTGAAGAGGTCGCCATTAAAAACCAGCCAAAGGCTTTCAATGTGTGTGACAGGAAATTCTTAAATAATGTGAGAAGACAGCACATTACCCATTTCGAGAAGAATCGTTACAAAAGTTAAACATGAAGTCAAATCCCACATAAAAGAGAACCTGGCCACAATAATGAAGATGCTTATCGTGTTAATGGGGCCTTTCATGTTGTATTGAACAAAGCAAGCCCAAATAAACACTGAAATTTTTCTCCTGTTCACACAGGAGGTAATTCTTTTAACATGAAGGCTGCTTTTAGTAATACATCTTGCTTGATTTACCTTAAAAGAACCTGGCACTTTCATCAGCCTTGTTCACCATGCTATAAAGATCTAATTTCTTGCTACAGTGCTGATTAAAGGCAGCAACTTAGGCAACAACAGAAAGTAGACTTAGCACTCAATACCTAAGGTGCTTTTCTGTTTATGATTTTTGCTGCTTAAATCAATATTTCAAGTCTCTAAGTGTTTTCTGAGTCCTGCCTAAATGAAGTATTACCCTCCATTAAAGGCTGAATGTTGCGTTTCATCAATTCTTCGGGATCAGGATACTCTTCCCATGCACCATTTGAGGAATTACACTTTCCACGGAAATTCTCATAGCCCACATTCCTTGTGCCTGTTCTCATCTGGGAAAGGACAATAATAAAAACAACAACTACCCACGCAAAAAGAAATATGAGCATGAACAAATCCTCACGGGACAAATATAATGTGTATGTTAGCACAGACATGTTACAGAGTAACAGACACAGCCTTTTTGGGAGAAAACAAAAAGGTCAAAGGATTATTTAAAGCATGTCAGTTCTGTTTGTCATTTCCCTGCAGTCACTTACAGATGCCTCTCAAAGAAGTATCTGGATAATTTGTTCTGTTTTTGCCCATCCGGTTATGGATCCTAATCCCCAAAGCCAACACTCCTAATGCCGGACTTCCGATCTCCGCGTTGTTTCATCTTTGTGGGAAGTGAGAATGACGGCGTTGTCATCACCAGCTAGCGAAACTCTTCCCCACACACAACACTGTAGCTGATCAGGTAGCAACCATCAGGATTTCCCTTTGATTGGTGGTGAGCTTGTATTACAAAACCTGAAATTATCTCCCTTCTGATCCTCAGCCAGTGGCTTGAGATGCAGTGGCAGCGACGCGGCCGCTGTTCAATCTGCAGTGTTTTTGCTCAGTTGATTTTCCTAAACACGGCTTTGGTTGGAATCTGACATTTTTTAAGAGGTGTCAAAATATGGTTCAAAATTTGGCCCCAAATTGGACCCTATTGGACCCTTTGGCCTTTTACATGTGTGTCAGATTTCTGAAAGAGGAAAAGTTCAGACTTGCCGAGCACTGTCCTGTTAGGCAGTCTCAGGGAAACAGCTGGTATGTGCAATTCCTCAACTAACCTCTCCACCTCCAGACTCACCTCAGCTGGTGTTTACCATTGGAGAAATGAGATATTAACTATTCTCCTCTTTCATTTCTGTAAGGAGCTGTCGGAGTGGTGGCGCTCAGAAAGGGAAATGTTTACAGGCTCTATTTGACTTAACTGATGCTTGTCCTGCGCACAACTGGGATTTGCTTGCTGGAGAGAGATGACAGAAAAGAAACTAAACTTGAGCCCAGTGATTGAACTATTCACAACCTGGAAATAGCCCGTCATTTACAGTCATTTATCATTAGCCAGTGAGCGGCTCCAATTGTGTTAAAAGTTAAGTGGCTCTGTCTGTCAGAGGAGATGACACTGTCACTCATTTATTCCTCCAATCCAGGTTGTCCCAGCTGGACTTCAGAGTCAAACTTGTGACCCTCCAGCCAAAGAGCCCATTTCCCTGACTTGTAGCCACCTGGAGTGACTAATGACCCTGTTCTCTACCACAAAGAAAAGAAAAACTCTGTTGGATGTGTTGAAATGAGATTTTTTTGAACACACATATGACCAGTGATACAATATCTTATATATTTTATCTCGCCGCAAAAGTTCATAGTTAGAAAGCTGTTATTTTTATGGTTTTATTAAAGTCATCAGAGCCAGATACTCTGTAGTAAATATGTAGCTAACATTTTCAACCCAGTGACCCTCTAACCCTGCCCTTATTAGACAAGCAGAGTGTCTGGATTCCAGGTTTGGGAGAGTCCCTTTTCATTCTTTTCAGATCTAGAAAGCAGGTAAATGATTTGTCAGAGTAGGATGACCCTTCACTTTAAGTTCACCCAAAGACTGGCTGGGCTGTCCTTTGAAGAAAGTTCAAGAGAGTTCACTCTTGCACATGATAACAATGAATAAAAAAAAATATATATAAAACTAAATAAGTACAAATAAGTTACAAATGTTTCTATGTGATATTTTGTTCTTTTACTGCACTGAAAACTACACAAAATAGTGCTGATAAGGTTTGAGACAGGCATTGGGAAATACATTTATTCACTTCATTCAATTGAAGGACTTGTGTCACTGCTCTAAACAGTCAACCATTAATTTGTCCTAACAGCAAGGAACAAAGAACTGACCTTCATTTAATTATGTGTTTAGTTATTAAATAAATATATACAATGAAATGGGAATTTTAATGAAGTTCAAATGGGCATTATTAAATAAAAATCAATTATTTCAAGAAAAAATAAAGTACCATATATGGTGCTGTTGAAAAGAGATTGGAGGAGCCTACTTATCCAAACTTATGTCTGCAACATGGCACTTTAGCTGCAGGTTAGTGTAACTAAATACTTAGGCTATGGCTCCCATGACGACTGGGATGAACTTTGCCATCCCGTTTCTCTGCCCCACCTGTTTCTCATTTGATATCTGTATGTGTGTGCATGCTGATGACAGTCCTGTGACCTAAGTGCTTTGCACTGTAATGAGGTCAGTGGCCCATTGAACCCCATTAGAGGGCCCACAGTGATTTAGTCTCCCTCTGCTGATGAAAACAGTGAACAGCACAAGCGCACCAGAAGATGTGGTTGTAAATCTGTTTTGAGTTATTACCTTGAGTGAAAAAGAGGTTGATTTTGGCAGTGGTGATAATTCTATAATCTGTCCATATGTCTTACTGCAAGTCACCTCATGCTCTATTAAAGAGCCGACAACCTTTAAGAACTTAATCGTCGAGCCCAGTCATTCAGGAACCATAATAATTCTGATTACACGTTTGTGGTTTTTTTCTTTGTGCAGTGACATCAACGGTGCAGGTGTGTTGACAGTTTAGCCGGAGGCTCGGCCACCACATCGGTGCAGCTGATGAAAATAAACAGCGTGTAATGAGATTATTATCTTAGTGAGCATCATATTAAACAGGGACTTTGTATAATACAGTCATTCCTTTTCACTGTCCACTTACACACAATCATGTACAAGCAAACAACTGTAGACATACGCTTTTCAGAGGTTTTTTCCCCCTCTGTATCTTGCCGACGTGCTTTATCTGCCACGAGGTGCTGCTTGCTGTTGACAGGCCTTATGGACATGTTTGACTTTCCACAGATGTGTTTTTGTTAGTGAGCACCACCTGTCTAGTAAAGTTTGCTTTTCGGCATTTGTTGCAGAAGCATAGATATTAAACAGCATGTCAAAAAGAAGTACATTTTTTACCACTGACTAAAAAGTTGTAATATCTGTTAACAATTTATTCCTTATGAGACTATACAGCCATCTACACTAAGAGTATACTGTTTGTATTTGGCTGCTCCATGGGTTGAAAAAACAAAATGAATTGCCATTATTCAGTTGTGACTGTATTTTAAACGTAGTGTGAAATGAAACAGTTTTAATACTGAGGCAGTGCTGTGTGGTTACAGCAGTATGTGACAGTGAAGATCACCTTGTTGTCAGTAGAGGGAGCCATTTCCTCACAACTACACGTCACTGCTTTGGGGTGTGAAGTGATACTCCAGGCAGAAATACTAGCACAATCAGATTCCCTAAGCTGCTATTACTTTGGATGCAGCTTTAGCATTCTCCTCAGTAGGTGTAAGTTTGTGTAAAGACTGTGTTTCCCAAGGGCAACAGTGGAAATATTCTTCCTTTCCAACATGACTGCAAAACACTCCCTAAGACTTTTAATAGATGATACCAGTAAACTCTCCCAAACATCTATAAATGAGCCAGGAAACTTTCCAAGTGTTAAAAGGAACTCTGTGTAGGCCAACACGTGTTTACATAGTAAATATCCATTACAACAATGTGCTCTGCAGTTTCAGCCTGTTTAGCTGTGTACTGCAGTCGCCCATGTACTGAAGTTCTGTTTCAGGCAGAAGAATCAATACTGTGTCTGTCATTAGTTGAGATAACACCTCCCAGGCATTGTGGGCTAATTACACTTCAGACATTTCCGGATGCTCTGACTTGACAGTGCACTAATTAGTGGAGTCATTACAGGTACAAGAGCTCTCCAACTAGTGCCTTTGGAGTGTGTTTTTTTAAGGATGACTGCAAGCAAGTTGGTTTTCAGTTCTTTGGTCATTTCCTGCCTTGCATCTCATTTAAAAGCCATGTCATCTTTTAAGTTAAAACACCTGATACAACAATTCCTTTAATCAGTGTAATGTTCAGGTGATGATTAATCAGAGCTGCCTTAATACAATTTGAAAAATGTACAAGACTGTAAGTAATTCTTCAGAGTTTGCAGTTTATTTACATAAATGGATGTAAAGAATTTTTCGGTGCATGGGTAGCAGTTCCCAAAACATACATGTTTCATGGGGTTTGATTAAATCTAGAGCCAAAGAATCAGCAATGAACCAATCAGTCACCGGTCACCAGGGGATTTCACGGTGTTTCAAACTAAGTGGAACGTAAAGTTGTCATACTCTCAGGGTGCAATCTATGTCAGAAACAACAGCGTAGCTTTGATCTGGCCTGCTAGATAACAGACAGTGTTTACTGAGAACATTTCTTCACTGCATTAGAGCTGGTGAAACATGGGTGCCTGCCCTCCATCCCATACACAGTACTGCCTCTGCCCTTTCCTATACTGTAACTGTTGTTTAGGCCCCACAGGCTACATATTCTCCTGTTGTTATGGAATGTGTCTTATTCAGAGTGACAGCCAAGCTGTTTCTGCTTGCCTGAGCAGGACTGTGAGGAACCCTGCAGGGCTCTGTCTGACTGTCTGTCTCTTTCTACAGGACACTGGATTGTTCAGTGGAAATGGTTGGAAGATGCAGCCTAGCAATCTCTAAAGGGGCAGTCAGCAGTTTTTACTGCTTTTCAACAGAAAGCTGTTCTTAGGTTCAGTATCTGGTGGGATTTGATAGGACTGAATGCACTGCAGCACTTAGCGCTCACTTTGCCATGTGATGAGGTTTCTTTTTTTAAACTCGCTCTTTCCTAACTTTAGTTGAGACTATGGTGTGACAAATTATATCTGTGCTGCCACTTGTCACTGAAATCAGAATGACAAAAAGGACCATTTGAAAGTGAACACCACTCAGGAACTTTAATTCTGGTTTTAATGAATACTTGCTAGAATTAACATTGATACCTCAAAACAAAAAAAGACTAATGGTGTCACTTACTGTAGGCTTGTTCATATATTTCATTGTGTATTGGAGTAGTAGGGCAGTTTTTCAAAAACTCAGTGCACCAGGTGATTCATTCAAATTCAAATTCAAATTTGAACACAGCCCACATAGTCATAATTGCAATGTGGAATTAAGTTAACTTTACAAATCTGTTACAGATCCATGTACGAACAGTAGTTTGTATATAATGGTAGAGGTGGGTTTACAAGGCCTTTATCTTGCACTGAGCTCTGTAAATGGTCAGTAAATACACATAAGTACATATGCTAGTTGGAAAGGCTTGAGTGCATTGTGTTACTTTACTGTTTGTCAAGATAAGCATCAAGATAAAGATTGTTGTGAACATTTTCAAGCAATCTACAATGCTTCATCAAAAGATTTTCAAGCCTTTAAACTGATTTTCAAGCCTTTGCAACCTACATCTTGGTGTGTATTTCTTCTTTTCATGTCCACACCAGTGATGCCTTTGTGGTATTTGCCCTAGTGTTGTTGTCTAAATGCACTCTAGCACTCAAAGTTTTTAGATAATCTGCAGTCCAGACAGTGAATTTAAGAAAGTCACAGTTTGGGGTTCCAGTAGTCATCATTTTCACACTGCAGGCAACCCACTCACAAGCTGCCCCTGCAGGCCACTCAACCACTGTGATAAGTCTCTATTTGTGGGAAACAGGACCCCTTTCCCTCCTAATCTGATAGCTGTAACCTTTTGACCTCCATTCTGTCAGCCAACCCCCACCTCTCATTCTCTGGCTGTCTCACACAGTCAGTGACACACATTCACTGGTTGGAGATCTTAGAGATGTGAGAGAAGATGTCATTTGAATTAGGGTCTTTCATTCAGACATGGAATGTGTCTTGTATAGTGTGGCAGTATAGAAGCTCTATATACTGTATGTTTCAGAGCACAATCTGCTGTTGCCAAGTTGAATTAAGTTTAACCTTGCTGATATGTGGGGCTCAGACCTTTGACACTAAATGCAGTTTATTCTTCAATCTCAGCACCGGATAAAGTGTTGGACTGAGTATCTGGTGCTATCACACTTGCCATCAAGCAAGGCTAACCTTCACTCAAAAGAAAGTAAAGTTTTGCACTCTGGGACATACAGTATATTACACTAATTCCCATGAGACTGGAACAACAAGGCTACATGACCACAAACTGTGCCTTTTAAAAGAGGGGATGAGATAGGTGAGTGCACTCTGTTTTCAAGATTCACAGCAGGCTTTAAATTTAGCTCAAAGGTCACTGAATAGTTCCTTTGCTGTACGGTGATTCACTGTTCTGTTGCAACCTGTTGCTCAGGGATACAGGGTCAGATGAGAGAAGTTTTCCTTTCTCTAGCCAGATATTGCAGCCTATAGCGAGAGTGGACAGACGCTGTTAAAGATGATCAGATGACATCACAGGAATTTCCTCCTGTGTTTTTTTTTATTTCTGCGGTGGATTCAGACTGAAGATATGTTTACTCTGCTGCTCAACTGTGACATGCCGTATGGCTGCAGCTCTGACAGGGGAGTCGTGTGTGTGTGTGTGTGTGCTTCAGCCACATGTTCACTACAGTTTGTGTCTGTTTGTGTCTTACTGTTTATACTGCTGCTCAGCTGTGACGTGCTGTGGGACTGCAGTCCAAGTTTGTTTGTGTGTGTGTGTGCACATTTCAGCCATATGTGGGCTTGTTCACAATTGTAGATATCCTGATTAGTGTGTGTCGTTTAAGACTCCCAGCTCTGAGTGCCTCGGAGCTTAATGCTTGTCTAACCACAGAGACGGTGACTACACGATGACTCACAGCGTGAGGTCAACGACCCCCACTTGCTGAAATAACATCAGTGAAGGTGTAGGGGGTGGGATGCCAAAAGGCCCTCTGCTCCAAGGCCCACTGAGAATAGACCGTTTGTTTGTTGTCAGCCTGGCTTGTAACGTGCGTCTAACTTCATACCTCTCTGTTTGTTCAGCAGTTACACTTCAGCTCAGAGTGACTTGCTGCATAGTGTAGAATCCTTACTACCTGTAAAGTCTTTGAGTGATGAAGGTGCTAGATATTTTGAGTAGTTAAGTGACAGTTTTATAGGTGAGCATAGGTTAACATTAAAAATTGGAGGCAAGGTTTACGTGGAAACTGCAATTGAAACATATACTTTCCATCTTCCCATGCAAGTTCTGTAGGAGATTGTGTTGCACATATATGTCCTAGTATTCTTGAATTATTCAAAAAAGCTATATTTAGCACTGATGACATTGGCAGTCAGCATATGAAATTCAATATCTGAATGACAGTCAGCATCGTATAAAATACTGCTGTGCGGTGACAGATAATTGGATGCCTTCGGCCCCTTGTGGATTATGTTCAGCAGGTTTTGTTGGTGTTGTAATTAGTCCATCATTCATCCTCCCATTGATGGTCTCAACCCTCAGACTCGTTCCTGGTCTTAGGTTTCACGCTTTTGTCCGTGTATTGTGAGGACAGACACTAGGGAGACCTGGAATTTCAGTTCCTCCCCTGCTCAAACATCTCAGGATTTTACAGGTTGCAGACCTAGCAGAAATGTATATCACATTGCCATATGTACACAGCAGTGTAATAAAAGCTGTTCTTTCTTAAAGGAAGGAAAGTATACAGTTTTCATGGCAAAACCAGAGCATTCAAAAGTGACTTAAAAGAAATCAGTAAGTGCATGAAGTCAATATTTTTCAGTCTGATTCATTATTCAACGGTATAGCCAAAGATCTCTGGTTATAACTGGAAGCTAACCATGTAAACATTTTAGATAATTTGGTTGAACTGACCGTTTGGATCAGTGAGAGAGAGATCCTTGCTGGGATTATAGTCCTCTGTCAGCGGGCAGCAATTTGACAGCAGGTGACCAGCAGGACACAGGAGCCTCCAGAACAGGAACCACTTCCTCTGTCAAGTAAAACATAAACTACAGAAACGTATGCTTTAGTCAAGGAAGAAGATGTTCAATTTCTAAGTATTTAAGCTTTTATATTTAAATTTGATATATTTTATTTTTTATACATAAGACTGGCCCCAAATAACAATCACACTGATGAGGGCACAACACTTAGTCACAGTCATCCAGGGGTTTGTTATCAAATGACAACAAAATTCCAATTGTTAGTCCCACCAAGACACATTCATTTGCACTTTCTGAAATAACACATATTATAATGGCAGCTCATCTGACCTCTTTGAGTTTGATTTCCTCTGAAAAAGTGAAATGTATCATCATCAAAATAGAGGGGATGCATTTCTTTGTTCACTCACCGCTCTGCCTTCAGCATTCAGTACAGTGCAAACTTTTCAGCCATCTTTACTGTAATTACCTGTTCCAATTACAAATGCCACTCTAAAAAACAGGAAATCTTCAGGCAGTGTTGTCATTATGCTGCTCACAGCCTGTACTCTATACGGGCAGTAGCAGACATCAAAGGGATGTTGAAAATAGGGACACAGACTTTTTTAAAGAATTTAAAGTATTTTCATAGTTTGATAGGTGAAGATTACCTGTGCTGAAAAACTGTCACTCCAACAGCACAACCACCTGAATTAAGTGCAAAGCCTAAGGTGACCACCCGAGTAAGTTGTTTAAAAGTATGTTTAAAGTGTGTTTGAAAATTTCCAAACTCTGTAAAAATCTCTTTATCTTTAACTGTCATGCAAAAACACCTTCAGAGTACCTCAGATTTAATTTGAATCATCATCTTTGCAATAATAACACACAGTAAAAGAGCAAACTGTTAAAATTATTTTTCATTTTCTGTTTGGAAAGAGTCTGCTGCTATGATCTTGTTTTAAAATCCTAACCTATGCAATGATATAATGAACCACAATAGTCCATTAGAGGGCTAGAGCTGATGTTTAAGGCTAATCATTACCTATAACAAGACAGAGTTTATTACCCTAAGGTTTATTAACCAAGCCCCTGCTATGAACACTGAGTTAATTTTGGTTTACAGACTGACAAAAGAATACTTTGATCACTGAGTTTGCCTGACCACAGAAAAGTTGGCTTGTGGTTGATCATTTATTACAACTCCACTTTTAAAGGTTCCTCAGACATTACATTATAGTCACTTTTTTGCGTGGCATTGTCTGAAAGTTGCCTTGAAAATGAGTTACTTTCCCACAGAAAGTCCATTTTTCTTTTCAAGAAACTGTCAAAAAGGACAATTTGTGTAGGAGTTAAGAGTGTCAGGTCTTGCCCAGAGGGTCAGCTAATCTACATTTGTTGTAATCATGCAACAACCAGCCTCTTAGAAACTGTGTCACTGAACTTGTGATGGAAACATTATATGTTCCACTCTTGATATAGCAGTCTTTATCAATTATAGGGGTGAATACAGTTTTATCTCTTGTTTGTTCCTTAGAGGAAAAATGTTCTCACAAATAAAAGTCAGACACACAACTAAACAACTAAAAAGACAATCACAAGTCCTGTAGTCATGGTTACGCAAAAGAAGCTGCTTTTCATATGACTACACACAATATCTTTCTTTCACTGAACTTTTATCAGGGCAAAAAGAGAAAAAATAGCTTGGCCTTGTGATAAATGAGTGAGATATACCGTATTATTTCCTTTAATAGGTCACAGGTAACTACTTAACATAGTTAGCTACTTTCATTAACTGTATACATGAAATGTATTATATAGTTTTATTTTTCAGGTTTTTCTTTTTGGAAATTGTCAATATTTTCCATTATACTTTACAATCTGGTTAGTGATTGTCCTTCCCCTTTTGTTAAACCAAACAAACATAATCTTGCAGACAGGGGTCAGCTGGATCATCAGTGGCCATGACAGAGAACTACAGGATGAAGTTGTCAGGCTTGTGTTAACACATTTATGCTTCTCAACATAAGCGTCTGGGGCCTTTATAGGGATGGCGGCATGCTGTAAAGAAATGAACTGCCTTCTATCAGCAACTGAGGTAACATGCAGAAAATACCTGTCTTTATTTTAAACCCCGGTGCTATTAGAGAGACACTTGCACAAACCTCCTGCTCCTTTTATCACTAAGCTCCCATTGGCAGACGTTGAGGGTCTCTGTCAACCGATAACATAGGCAGTATTAGCAACCAGTCTGGACAAGAAAGTGAGGCCTGGTTTACTGTTTAACCACAGAGCACTAAAAACAGGGGTCTGAACTGGATATATATATATATATATATATATATATATATATATATGTGTATATATATATATATATATTATATATATATATATATATATATATATATATATATTATATATTCTTGCATAAAATGATGATACAATTGCTGTAATAAGATACTGATTTTTGTATTTGTATCCTATTAACATACCACAACAGCAGCAATATGCAATGTGACTCATTTAATCAGTTAGAGGGAATCCAGCTCTATTTTGCTTAAAAACCTGACATCACAGTATCACATGGCCACAATTTCTGCTCCCACTGTAGTTTCACACAGTTAGCAGTTTTCTTTAAACTAGATCTGTCGTTTTCTTATTATCATGGTCTAACAAAGAAAACGAGTCAAGGGGAACAAATTGCTCTTCTCTGTAAAACACTGAAGCATCAGTATTGTACACTGAAAGGCAGGGCTGCCGTAATTCTAAGGTATCAGTCAGCAGGAGAGATCGCTTTTCACTGCTGTGACAAAAGGAGAAGGAGGAGGAGGGAGGAGTTAGCAGAGGAAATGTTGTGAGGGCAGCCAATACAGAGCACACCTCCTCCTCCTCTCCCCCTTTACTCCTTTGAATGGGGCACTCCTCTTCACTTTTTCTCTCTGCCTACTGGAGTGTGTGTGGAGACAGAGCTGGAAAGTGTGTGAGGAGTGTGGTTTGGACATGTCACAGTTCACTCTAGGTGTCTGATCAACTGGATGGATGTGGTCAAGACTTGACATTATGCCTGAAATGAGGACCCAGTTAGGAGTTTTTTTTTTGTTGACCTTGTGGGTAGTCTACTCTGATGCTTGGTTCTGGTCCTGGACTGGTACTACAACTTTGGCCCCAGCAGTGGACCATGAGGGGTCTGGAAGTTCAGCAGGTAGTGGAGAACCGCTGTCAGAGAATATTGCAAGGGTTGGAGTGGACATCATTGAAGAGGGACATGGGATCCAAAAGGTTGTGCAGTCTTGGGACGAGAACACTGAGGCTCCTCGACTGACCACTTTAATACCTACAACCAAACTGGGGACTGAGCGTGCATCAGAAAAGGAAACTGCAGGGATTTCGTCACGCAGACGTAAACCTGGTAAAGGCACATCTTCACTAGAGGGTATTGGTTCTGGAGAATCTGATCATTTAAGTTTTACAGAAAATGTTTCAGGACTTGGATCTGGGCTTGAGTCTGAATTGACATCAGGTCTTTGGTCTAGATCTGGATTCTTGTCTGAATCTGGATTTGCATCAGGAGCTGAAACTAGTGGGGGATCTGGGGTTGAAACACAGGCATTTTCTGAGGAAACCCAACAAGGAAATGTAATGCCCACTGACTGTAGCGGTTTAGATAGTGATGGTAGAGGTAGTGAAGTGTCCCGAACAAATGAGGAAAAATTGAAGATTAATGAAGTTTTACATAAACAAGTAGTAAAGACTAGCCCATCTTCATTTGCTAGCCAGCCATTTTCTACAACTGAAACACCAACTACTACTGAGAAAATCTTTACTACCCAACCATATATAGCCAGCAAGAGCCCAACCACTACGTTAATACCTATAGTGGCCCAACCTCGAATGCCTAGTCAAGCATCACCAACTAGCCTAGTAGTGGTGAACAGCCAAATCAGTCACATTGTAGATGCTACTCAAACATCAGTTACAGAAGATGCATCTAGCCAAGACACAGAAGTAGATAATTCAGCAGTGGTTGTAGAATCCCCACAATGCTTGTTGTTAGATACTGCTCTACCTTTCTGCTCCTCTATGGTTGGGAATAGGTTTATTGTGCCCAATTTCCTCAACCAGAGCACCGTGGATGAAGTCCGGGTACTCCTAAATGAATGGAAATTGCTGTTGAGGTCACATTGCCACCATAGTTTGGAGTGGTTTTTCTGCCTTCTCTTGGTACCAAAGTGTGGTTCTCTGGTCCCGCGGCCATTGTTGCCTTGCCGGAGTTTCTGTGAAGTCTTGCGGGACAGTTGCTGGACACTCCTGGATGAGGGCCGCCTCCCTGTGGAGTGCCACACTCTGCCAGATGAGGAGGATGATGGGTATCAGTGCTTGTCAGTTAGTAACCAGAAAGGTAATCAATGGTTCAAGTGAATCCCACTTTTGGGATTCATTTTGAACTGTCCCTACTCCCCAGTTTGTCTGGTGTCTCCACCCACTACCCAATACCCCAAAACTGATATTTATCCCTGTCAGGACAGTCAAAGACATTAACAATGTATTGGTGCACAGAAAAAATAATTTAAAGGAAAAATAAGCATGTTTCAAGTTTAGCCCTGTTGTTAAAAGAAAGTTGTGACTCTAACTCCTAACAAGCATGGTGCCAGCACTCCTTATGATGTTGCATGTATGTCCCTTTTTGTTCCCTTTTTCTCTGGATTGCATGTGACAACTTGAAGGTCATTATAACACACACACACACACAAATGCACGCATGCACGCGCACACACAAACACTCAGAAGCAGACACACAGACATCCACTTGGACACACACACACACAGTTCAGTGGGTTTGAGGTTCATTACCAAACCTACTGATGTGTATTTCCTCTGTCAGTTATTTATTCATAGGGTAGTATTTTACTCATTACAGACATTACTTGGTGTTGTCTGTTCTATGTGTCCTACCGGTCATAGCATCAGCAGACATACAGTTCCACACTGTTCAGAAGTATCAAACAAAAAAAATGTGAATGAAGACTACCCCTGTCTGCTAGTTTAACTAGAGTTCTTAAATGCAGACTATAGTTACATCAGAAAACATGATTTTGTAAAAAGAAAAAAACATATACTACAATACTATTTAGAACTTGATTATTAAGCAGTTTCATACTAAATTGTAGTAGTTTTTCAACCTTTTTTTTGTAATGGTGAGGAAGTTGTTGCTGAGTTTGCTGTTTGTCTTAGCATTAACACTGAAATTTCAAAGACCTGTCTTCTGTAAACAATGTGTGCATGACATACTGTAGATAATTTGGCATGTGGAATTGCATGTCTCTTTTGACAGTGAGTGGCTTGCAGGCAGTTTGAGGTGCATTTTCTGTCCAGGAATGGACAGATTAGGTTGTCATGCATGTGAGGCAGTCATGTTTGCATCAATGGTTTTCAGTGGGGTGTTTGTTCAAAATATGTTTTTATGACAGCTGGAAATGAACACACTTTAACAGGTCAAAATGTAAAGGTGAAACTGATTAATCAGCATTCGAGGCACTTGTCTCTATCTGATCTGGCGTGGTGTGTGTAATCTAGATTGTTGTAGTTTAATGTTGTTAAGTAGCTAATTAATTCTTTGATCTTACATGATTGTAATCACTGTGTCAAATATGAGTTTAGATTAAGAAAATCTATTTCCGTGAGAAAGTTCAGCTAAGATTATGAGTGAGTGTAAAACCTAATACCTTTTACTGGGTTACTGCCCTCCCTCCACTCAAGTCATATCACTGGGAGTTCAAGATGGTGTCTTTTTACAGTATTGCTATCTTTCTGACAGATTGCTTTATTGACAGACATGAGTGGATGAGATGTCTCTGGTTCCAGGATTAAGTGATGCATCTGGGCCCAAATAGATTTGCAGTTATTCAAATTGTTTTCACTTTCTATGTGTTAGTGTGCACGGTGTTGGCTAGTTTCCTACATCAGGAGGATTAGGCTTTTCTGCCCTCACTCTAAGCTTCATGCTTTAATTGTTTGACTGTTTTTAAATGCTTCAAATTTAGTTCTGACATTGCAGATAGACTTTAGGCACTTTCAAAGGTATGATCTTGTCCCCATCTGTACACAGGACAGCTTTTATAGGTTCTGCACCAAGACGTGCCTGTTAGGGTAGCCTCAAGGTATCACTGGTGTGCTTTCAGACACTCTAAATCGTTCTTGGATAGACAGAAAGCCTCTGCAGTCAAACCCATCTGGCATCACTCATTCAAACACAGCAATCTTAAAAATCTGCTTGTTAGAGTGATGGTTCAGATGGAATCCTGAGGCCAAACAGACTTGATGTAACAAATTACTTTGATATTGAATTACAGCTCCTGTGAGGTTCTGTGAGAGAACTGATAAACTTTAGAGTCAATTAACTGTTTCCTATGAATCTCTAACCCCATATGGTTTCTGTTAACAAAACTGCCTCATGTGCTTATGCCAAAGTCTTACTGCAGCAGCTAGTGGTCATACTGGTACATTTTAAAAAGTTGGTGGGCTTTGGCTTAAAGCTGAATGAGGTCACACATAAATGGCCAAGATAATGTGTTACAAAGTTCTTTAAATGTGTGCCCTAAAGCCCGAAATGCCTTATTTCCCAGTTTATTAGCCCAATAACATTATCTCGGGCTGGAGTCTCCTATAACTACCCACTTACGAGCCCTTTGACCTCTCATATTCACTGATCAGAACCCCTGCTATGCTGCGTCTGGGAAGCTTCAGACGCTTTTCACTATCTGCAGCTGTGTTTGCTTGACCTTTGACCTGTCATGCAAGAATGTCTTATGATATATTTCATCTCTATGAGATTTTGGTTGAAAAAAAATGCATAAGAGCTCTCAGCATGAGGCAAGAAATAGAAAGGTACAGTCTATACACTAAAATATCTGGCTGAGACAATAGATATGTGTATGAGGAGGTTACTGTGGGAAGATGTGCAGAGATATCAACGTGTGCATTGAAATTTTGTAAGAAATCTGTCAGATGTGATCCTTTTACCACAGGGGGGCTACCCCTGAGGTAAGACAGGGTTGTTAGGGCACAATAGCCCTTTTAATGATGTTTTTCCATGGTTACCAGTCTTCTGCTTGAAAGATGAGCAGTCATTCATATCAGGGCCAGAGGTCAACTGCAATTTATTTTGGTTAGTTCTTGATGGTAAAACTACATTCTGTATGAGAAACTCCATTACTCTCTGTCAGTTTAGGCTGTTTAATTGAAATTAAATGGCATCCTGTTCCTTAAGATATAGTGTACTCTTCGGTGGTTTCTGAATAACTGTGTGCATTTAGTTTGTGTTTTGTAGTTTGCAAACCCTTTTGGTGGTCTGACACTGACTTGTAGCACCTAAGCCAAGACTGATATTGTATCTCATGACAGGAAGGCCAAAAGCTGGCTCCAGTTCATCAGCGTGCTGCTTGCCAGAGACTCATTTTGAGTTGGCTCTCAGGGGGGTTCCAATTATGGGCACAGTGTAGTCCGACTTCTTTGCTGCCAGAAACTCATTGCCCCTTTTGGTTTGTGTTGCACCATTACAAAACGAGAACTGATGATCCTGTGCTGTGAAACACACAGCAGAAACACATGAACGTCTCGAGCTGGATGAAAGTGACACAAATTATATCTGGTAAATGAAGTATCCCTAAACCTATTTAGAAACATTTAAGTGTTCCTCTGTAAATTTAACACATGGTATTTTCTTTCAGTTTTCCAACCATATTAATGAAGGTAGTGGTATGTGGCACGTGGTTTGTTTACACCCTGCATCTTACCTCAAAGGTTTGTCACTTACCGGTAAAGAACTTGGTTGAAAACTTGAACAGTATCATGTTACTCCTTGCCTAAAGAGTAAAGTGCACAGCTTGTGGTAGATCCATCTTCCTTTTTGTGGTTTGAGAATTACAGCTCAGTCTTCAGGGCAAGCCAACATGAAATCTCCTTCCTGGACTATGATGTGGTTTTTGGTTTGATATCTTTTTCAGAACATTCTGCATCATTGGATTAGAGATACTGCAAAATGTGCCCAGAGGTTCACAAAATACCCTTTGCAGAAAGAAAGGACCATTTATTCACGGTGTTGATATGTACCTTGATATTCGAAACATCCTGTGTTCATTTTTATTTTTCATTACACACATCAGACACCTTGTGGTTGGACTTTGTATAGTTACACATGCACAGTATATGCCACTATATATAGATGTCTATAATCTAGATATATATAGATTTTACATTGATTTTATTATTTATAGTCTATGTAGTATGTGTTAAAGGTAAAATGCATTTGTCATATCAAAGTGAATCTTATATAGTACTTTATTTAGCCAGATAAAACTGATTCCACCAATGTACTTGACACTGACTTATCATTATAAGCATTACGAATGACTCCCTTTTAACCCAGGAACACGTACATTGAAACCATATAATCAAAGAGGGATCAAACGAGCAGAAAGCAAACACGACCACCATATTATGTGACCAGATTAAATTTACTACACTTTCAAATCAATTGGCTGACAAGCACCACATAAATAGTTTATGCTGCAAATGCTTGAAGATTGTAGACATTTTTTTTTTACAATTATGGCATAGTAATTTTCATGCCCCCAGGGGCAAAAACTATAAATTAAGGTCACTCAAAGGTCAGACCACTGACCAAAGTTAGAGGAGAGATCATTGGCCTTGTCAGCAGGCCTCAAGGTATGTTTTAAATGGTGATGGAGCTGAAGTTTTCTGGGACTCTCCAGATGTGCAAATGTTTTCCCATGGATTATACATGATCTTGCACTTCCCAAAGCTGTATATACAGTCTCACACTGTATAAACAGCTTTATCAACAGGGTATCACAAACTGTGGTACCCCATCCTGGATTGTTAGGAAATGGGAAAGCGCTGTGTTCCTGGTCAGCAAGCGGCCTTCTTGACAAGACAAACTAGCACCATAAACCCAGCACCGCTCCATTAATCAACAGTCCTTTTTTGTTTGCCCGATTGGCCTTGAAGCTGTCATTAGGTAACAAAAGCTATTTGGAAAACCTCAATTGAGATTGCACTTAAAATGCTAATGGTGAACCTTTTGTAGACCCAACAATTTTTGATCTCTGAGAAGCAATGGGTGGCTGTCCCTTTGCTGACAATGCAGGCACGTTGAACATCCCTAAGCAAATGCATTCCTTTGCCATCTTAAAGCATGTCAAAGCTTTTCATCTGCTTTAGACCCAGTAATGAAATTCTTTATTTACGGTTTACAGGGGTTTTTTTTTCACCACTGACACAATTACATCAGGATACTATTTAAATATTTGTAGTAAATGGTGATAAATTTGTGCATTTAGCATTTGATCATCATCTGTTTCTCAAGGATGTTTCTTCTTTTTGGTAAATTCTGAAGATAGCCCAAAAAAGTGCACATCTGGTTGGTGTGAGTGATGACCAGTAGTTGAGATACTTCACTAATGAGGGGTTTGTGAATGTGCGTGCACATGCGAGGATGTCTGCTGTCCATTTGGCAAAGGCATGAGGAAATCAGATGTTTGAATTAAAGGAGAAAGAGACAGTCATACATGACGCATGCTGAGGGACAACCAGGCTCTATTTGAGAGATGTGCATCACATTCCAACTTATTACAGACTTTGAAGTGTAATCGACACAAATGAGATATTTTTTATGATGTGCTACTAATTTTAACTTAAGAAACTGCATGCTTCTTGCAAGTGACTGAAATACATGATTTGCAGTTAGTGGACACATTTTTCCATACAAATCTTATCATTCAGATCAAAATCAGTTTCATTGCTTTTCATTACAAAAAAGAGTTACGGTGCATGCTCAGTCATTGAGTGTTTCTGCTTCAGTTTCAGCGCCTGTAGTAGGAAGATTACAAATTAAAATGGTGTGCTTTCACACATGATGGATTTCACCACTGAACTACTACAAAGTTTGCCTCTTTCAACCCTGCTCTCACAGAGATGCATACAAGAGGCAGTCAGGTTCAGACATGTGAGCACAGGTCCACTGAAGAGACCCTCAAGGTCATTCTGACTTTATCAGACTAAACATCTGGTTGGCCTGGTGCAAATGACAGTTTTTTGTTAACTGCCACCCATGCGCGAGCGAAGGACCCACACTCTCCATTAGGCGTTCTGAATCAGGGACTCTGGTTAATGGTTAACCTTGCTGAGGTCATGTCGGTCGAATAGAATTTTAAATAAATTGCTTTATAAACGTTTTATCAGTTGACATATAAGAGCAACAACTGTATCATCTTTTAAAAGTAGATATTCTATAGAAAGATATCCAGCTATTGATCCTCCTTTAATCTGCCTTTTAACTTGCTAATACATGTTGTATTGGATATATTATATTATATTTTCCACCAAACTACTTTGTTGAAATTTAACCAAAGAGTATCATTTGTACTATCCACTAATGTAGGACATATAACAACTTTTTCCTTTTTTTCTAACATTTGTATTACTTATCAAAGTGTGCTTTTCCAGATTTGGTTGGTATTTTTTGGCCTGTCTTTATTCTGTCAGTGCTCTATTTATATATCCTGATGACATGTAGTATATGACAAAATAATTAAATATTAAGATTTACAAACTGCTTAGTGCTTACTGCTTAGTGATGAATCTTCAGAAAGATCTATGTGATTGTTGCAGACTGGAAAGTATTTTATTGCTGCTTGACTGGGTTCTCTGTTAGCTCAGATTCAAATGAAAGCATCTTTAGTTCTCAGACAGCATGCAGAATATTCAGACTTGTGTTTGTGGTTGTGTAGCGGAAAGCAGGACCTCGGGTTCAGCTAAACACCTCGTGTGTTTAAGCTCTCAACAAAGCCAACTGCCAACCCCACTGATCTCCAGCACGCAGGGCAGTGGGGAGGCTTTGAACCGAGCAATAGAGCTTGCACATTAGTCGCCAGGTGGTAAACCAAAGCATTTCTTCAAAGCATGAGGAACCATGTCAAGGGTTCTCCCAAAACAGTGATTTTTGTGATTTTTCTTTTAACACGAGGAAACATTATTTTTGATCAAAGCGGAAAGGTTTAGTCTCAAGTTTAATGCTAGTAAAACAAATCTCCAGCTTGTATGTCAATGAACACACATTACTCTTTGTGTTCCTTGTATTTCCTAAAAGCCTCCAATTATTATGCACCGACCTCACTAGAGTCACCCAGGGTGATGGAAGACTGAGCAAAGATATGCAGGAGGCCCAGCTGTTGGTCCCTGTGTGCCCCGGAGCAGTGACATTTAGCACATGTCACACATTTTTTTATTGTCTCCAAGAATGTGAGGCATAGACAGATGAAATGTGTTTTTTGTATGTAGTTTTTTTTTCTATTTGAATACATTTTTCTGTGCAATCTACTGCAATGGATCTGCATGTTTTCATCTTGTTTTTTTTGTCACAAAGTCACACATTTGTTTCATCCTCTGTCACTTCATTCAATAACATTTTATTTTTAGCAAAAGTCTAAAGCCAGCTTGAGTCAACTCTCAAGTCACATTTTCGTGTGCTTTATCTTCTGGACTTTGACTTCATTTTAGGAAGCAGAAGTTGTGCTTGGAATAGAGGCCCGGCGATGTCTGCTAAAGTGATCAGCTTTTCTTAGTCTCATACGGCCTTTCTCTTGCCTTTTTTGTAGATGTCAACCCTTTCCATATTTCGGTGTAGAGGTTATAAAATGTCTTGTTTGTTTGTGGTCCCCTGAGCAGAGTCGCTTTGCCAATGATTCTCAAAAAAAACTTACATTTAGGTCGGAGGGCAGTTGTGGTAACTTTGTATATACATCTTATGGAATGTGTTGATGCTCTTTAGTTTGAAAGGGAAAAAGTCATTGACTAATTATGCTGTAGATTTTTTTTTTCTAGCACAACAAATACTGCAGTCCTACTCAAGTAGCATCAGTTGTTCCTGCATCAGGCACATTCACTTTAAGTCAACCCTGAGCAGCCTAATAGAACCTGGTCTAACATCTTACCCTGCCATGCAGCCCTCCCACCCTCCTAACCTCCAATATATGTCATGCATATTGTGGCCTCACATCCTTTTTCTGTCCCCATCTAGAAGACAGTGGAGTCTCCCTGCTACAGCTGATTGGGGATCCTCCTCCAAGTGAGATCACCCAGGTCTTCGGACCTGACAGCAGCCCCGGCTATGTCTTTGGCCCTGATGCCAACACGGGCCAGCTGGCTCGTGCCCACCTGCCAAGCCCATTCTACAGAGACTTCACCCTTATCTTCAACCTGAAACCCACGTCTGACAAGGCTGCCGTCATCTTCTCTGTCACAGATGCCGCACAGCAGATCATGTATGTGGGTGTTAAACTGTCAGCCGTGCAGGACGGCAAACAGAATGTCATCCTGTACTACACAGAGCCCGGCTCACAGCAGTCATATGAGGCGGCAAGGTTCCCCGTGCCCTCCATGAGGGATATCTGGACTCGTTTTGCCATCGCTGTGAGGGATGACAAGGTGATGTTCTACCTCAACTGTGACATAGACCCTCAGGTGATGCGCATTGAGAGGTCCCCCGACGAGATGGAGCTGGAGGCCGGTGCTGGGGTCTTTGTTGGCCAAGCTGGAGGAGTTGACCCTGACAAGTTTCTGGTGTGTACACAGGCTTTGGCTGTTTTGAACAAAACAATACTCAGGCCCATGGAATCAGGAAATTAAGTTATTAAAGGCCTAAAAGCTCTCAAAATAGGTAAAGAGATATTTGTGTGATGCTTTTGCAGTGAATAAGTGAGACTAATTGTTGCACTGGAGTCAGAGTCTGCACATCTCACACTTCCAAACCCCTTCTTTCAGAGCCAGCATAAACAGTGATGAGACAGGAGTCCAGCTCTGTGGAGTTTTGGAAAACCGCATTATAGTGTTTTGATTTTCCGTAGTCAATCATGTGAAACATCATGTGGATGAATACCTCTCATCTGATTTGATTGCTGAAATTGGTCCACTCTAAACCATAACATAAATGTCTGCATCACCTCACCATCGTCTTGAGAGTAGTCTGCAAATAATTGGACAACCTCACAGTTGGGATGTAATCAACTTCAGTCATTTGACTGCTGTAACTGCTGTAGACTGCTTGGTTAATAAGACTGAACTGAGGCCATGACGCCATAGAGGCAGAAGCACTTTTGGCAAAGTTGACAGACAAGCCAAATAATTCCCCATTGACTCAAAGCCCTGGAAATAAATTGTAAAAATGAATAGTTTTCCCAGCTGAAACATCATCTTTCATCTTTCTTACTGCCTTGTTTTAGGATAGCTGCTTATTCTGTTGTAAACCACTTTGTAACCCTGCCACAGTTCAGCATTTTCTTTTTATATTACACAAGACCATCAAAGGTATTTCCTTGTGGTTGAATATTCTGTCAGAGAGATGTTTTATAAACTGCCAATTTGGAACTTGTCCCCGTTCCTACTTACACAACTTGCTGGCCATGTGCTCTTTGTTGACCCTAGCATGGCCCTAAGCTCTGGAGGTCTTGTGAATTGAATTTCTCTAATCAAATCAAGACTTGGAGAGCTTCGTTGGCATCTAAATATTTACCTTATATATTTATAAAATGAACATTCCACTCTGAAATGGGATTTGTTTAGTAGATGTCCCTTTTTCTTATTATCCATCACAATCAGAAACATGCTGCGGTGACAGTTCGGTCCTTCCTGTGAACAGGATCTAGGATTTATTGTGAGGATCTAAAAGCAGTTTGTTAGAAAAAGGCCATAACACATCGACTAAATATTGTACTAGTTACAAAAAAAGACTGTCATCACAAACTTTAAAAGCCTGTGTCTACACAAGGTTACAATGTCAAAGAGCCTTTGCTGTTTATCTTCAAAGCTGTCTCAAAAAGTCCATTAGACTTTTTTCTCAGGACATAAAGTCGAGTCAACTTCAAATAAGTCAGCAGCAGAGAAACCACCTCTTCATACAGAGCTAATGGCCCTTTGATGAGCAGTCAGATAGCATTCATACGATCTGTATGAGTATCCTGTGTGGGAACATGTATCAGGTCGTGAGTGTGAGGCAGAGATAGTGGCACTTCACAGGCAGAGGCAAAAACTGGAGACATCAATAGTTCTCATTTTGCGGAAGAAGGGGAATTCCCTGAAAATCTGGCAGCAAGTTCAGAGATATTTGTACGCAAAATCTAAGACATCTTGTGTGTGTGAGAACAAGTGCTTCTCTGACATTATCCTATGTATCATCAAACATCAAAACACTTTGTCTTGGTTTTGCAACAGGGGATGATCGGTGAGCTGCGGGTGGTGGGAGACCCCCGTGCTGCTGAGAGGCATTGTGAAGAGGATGAAGATGACTCAGATATGGTGAGTGACACGATCACATTTAAAGACAACCGGCAACATGGGATTGAAATGCTGCAGGACAATTCAGGGGAGCAGAAATACTGTATTTTAGGAAGTTAAAACAGTATGTGACCACATATCAATCTGACTGACAAAACCCTGCGCCTGAACAAGCTTAGCCCGGTCAAGTCTTTGCAAAACCAAAAACAAGAGCGAAAGTGTAAAGAATTGATTCAGTTCATGTGCTCCAACAGACGCTCCAATCATCAGCATGTCAGACTGGCTCACTTGATGCTTCTATTTAAAGTACGTTAATAACTGCATGGCCAGGGAGCATGTCATTAACTAACCAGGTCACATTATTTTGTGGAGTGACATGTTATAAGTATTTCCAGTATTTCCAAGTAAGTATTTCCATACTGTGGGAAAGCTGGTCCTGGAGGCTTTCAGAGTATAGGCTAACGCAAAAGTAAAGCAAGAATATAAGCTACAGTAAGCAGCCAAACAGGGTTATTTTAGCACAAAAGAACAGTGTGATCTTTACCTTATCATACCTTGTTACACTAGAACTAACCTGGTCTACAAGACAGTGCAGAAACAAGGTATTCTGAAAGGTCAAACTGATTTGTAAACTGGAACAAATAGTACAGTTAGGACAGAGATATTCACATCTGCTTTTAATGAGACTTTACTGGACATTATTGATTTTTTGCAGCATTTTACGTCATGTATTTCCAATAGTAAATCTGTAGCAGATAAGAGTCTGAGAGCAGCCTCTCCACTGCTGACCCTGACCACCCACACACAAACGCAGGTGCCTCGCTGAAGCCCACCAGCAGCCTTAACTGTTATTTAGTAAAACATTGCCATCACAGCTGTTCTGCCCGCTGAGACCACCAAAACCTTGTCCGTACTGACAGAACAGGGTGCAAGATTTCACCGCCTGTTGACATCAAATCTTTAGATGTTGCTTGGATTAGATAGGAAAATCACATTCCAAGTGGAAATGACAGGTTTCTGATTTCAGGATGTGTCTTTTATCTCAAATGATAAGCTCACACACAGCTGGTTTGCCTACGGAGGACACAGTCAAGAAAGTGACTGAAAACCAAGCTTTGAATCTCACAGTGCATGAGACCAACTCAGCGTATCGTAAATTCTCCGAGACAATAAATGTTTTATATTTCTATTTGACTTAATTGCATTAGTGCAGAGACTATTTTAAAGAGCTGAGTATTAAATTTCACCTTAATTTAACCAGTTAAAGCTCATTCAGATTAAAATATCAGCAGGGACCTGACCAAGAAAGTGTCAAAAGTGCGTATTTACAGCAAATAGGCCTGTAATAGCATCACACAGAGCACAAATAGCACAGAGGTGATGGAGTTAATGTATACACACACATTTTCAATAAAAAACACTAAACCTAAACTCTTTTTCAGCTGACTTTTATTTTACCAAACATTCAAGTGAGGTTCATGAACTGACACACAGTTAGTAGAACATTTTTAGGTATTTCAAGTTTTGTATCTGTTGGTGCACTGAATAAAACTAAAGAACATTTTCTCAACATTAAATTTAAAATCTTTGATTGGTTTTCTCAGACCTCAGGTGAAGGAAGCGGCTACGAGGAAACCAGACCAAAACCAAGCGTGGAGAGACATAGGTGGACGGTATGGAACGACCTTTGTTTATTATTGAACTCTTTTCTTTATGACAACAGATTGACTGCTGCTTGTTTATATTCATCATCTAAACGTGGCTATTTGATGTTTCAATAACAGTACGGTTCCTTGCAGCGACTTTGCTGCCCTTATTTTTCTTTCTTAAAACACTGTGGGTCAGTATACCATTTTCTCACTGGAAATTTCTCTTGAATTAGTGTGATGTAAAATTGTGAATGAAAAGTGCATACCAGAGGGAGAAGAAGAATGAATGAAACAGCTGATCAAGCCAGAGATGTATGCCTTGCTGACAAAGGTCATTAACAGCAGGCCACACTCTCCTGCAAACAGAGTCATCCCACTGTTACATATACCACTGACGTCTCCAGTTACTCGGTATAAGTGAGTGCGCCATCATCCCTCAAGACAGATTAAAAACTGCTGAGTTGATGTCTGGAAATTGAGCTGCTTCTGTCTTATACATTTGAGGACAAAGACTTTTTACATGGAGAGCTTCCTCTCGTCAGACCCGGAAATGACCTTGGGGAGTTAAAACTGGGCTTTTCCAAGATTTAGTAGGAACCAGTAAAATCCTTCTGAAATTGTATGGCTGTTTTATTTCTTATAGTAAGAACAGGAAGCAAGGCCAGCAAGAAGAACTGGATGAAGGCCTGGCCTAGTGCTTGTGCAATTACTCCCACTATCTTGCATCTCTAGGTGTCTTCCTTCATCTCTCCTTTGTCGCTCCCTTTATCTCAACCCCTTTGTCCTCCTGTCTTCCTCTCTCTGCTTTCTGTCTCTCTCACACTCTCACACAGTCAGATTCCACAGACACCCACTCACACCTTCCCAGCCTCAGAGATAGACACGCAGGCTGAAATGCAGCACAGTCTCCACCCTGCATCACCACCAACACTTCTGCTGTGCGTGCATGCACTCCCACTCACGATTATAGTGGAGAGTTAGAAAAACCAGATGTGAATTTGGACGTGATCTGATCCAAGACAGAGGCCCCGTGCCTCAAGGCTTTGTTAGTCTGACTGGTTTCTCAATTAGCTGTGTACAGGAACTGACGGAGGTGGAAAGAAAGTAATAGAAGGAGACAGGGAGGGCAGGGTCAGGTAACTCTAGTCGGAAGTCTCTTTGTCATTACTGCCAATATTCTGCCTTGATACCCTGCAACATTTACAAGGGGCTTTTCCATCTGTTCAGTAGGCATTTATTAGCATCATGTAATATGCAATGTAAAAGACAACAGCTGGCATCTAATGCCTACCTGCCCATATCTTTCCTTCTGATGTCTGTTCACAGAAAGTAGAGCCTACACTCTGTGCAATTGTCCAACAGGTGTAATTAAGGCAAGTCTGGGCAGAGACAAGTAAGAGAGGGAGAGCTGTATAAGTGAAACTTTCCATTTTGTAATCCTGGAATTCACAGTGATAGATGGCAGAGCGAGTCAGTCATCCTTAACAGTGTCACTGCTGGAATCCAAGTGTCCCCGTCAGCATGAAGCCCAAAGAGGAAATGTTTCGAGAGCATAGTTCCAACTCAAGGTGACACAAATGATTGTTTCAGGTGGAGCAGAGCCACTTAATTGTTAGCAATTTGCAATCATCTGTAATGTTCATCATGTTAAGAAAGACCTACTAGGCATGTGAAATGATATTTTTTCAGATTTAAAAGAAATCTGCAGTGTGTTTAATGTGAACAAATGAGTAGATTATGTATGTCAAGAGTTATACTCTAATCAGTGCTGCAAAGCAAAACTTTGAACTGGACTCTAACTTGTAAGTTGCAAATACAAAGACTTGTGCCTAAATTTAGACTCATCTGCTATAAGACTCAACTAAATTGTGAGGAGACCATAACTATTGAATACTGCTCTGCTGAATGTAGCATGTATCCGGCTTTTGAAGCTCTGACCAACTTTTGTGAATAATAATAACCAGAACATCTCCATGATTTATAATACAGGCTTTCAGTTGCAGCTGATTGTCCCAGAATAAGACAGAGAAAACTCTGAAGTTAGCCTACACGCATAAATGAGTAGCTTAATAGCGTTCCTTCCTCTCCAGCATATCACCTGTTTTCCCTCCTGCAGCCATGAAAACGATTCTGATGCACAAATCATTTATTAGCAGCATGTGCTGAAATCTGCCTTTAGTTATTATCTTATTTTTTATGGATAGAAATTGGTTTCATGTGCTAATTATTAGAAATAACATTTTTTTATGTTACATGCCACATTTAACATAACAACCAGGATCAGTGATGAGCAGAAACATTATGATGTTCCAAACAGACAGAAACTCAATCATTTTGCACCTTCACTTCAGTTGTTCTCAGTAAACTATTTATAACATGCAGATTGTTTGATTCATTACTTGGAACTGGACATTAATTGCTCAGTTTCCATAAAAAAATATATATGCCACCACCATGCCCTTTTGTAATTTTCATACTAAGCATTGAATGGAAAAATGTGCTTTTTAATTTGTAAGTCACGTGCTGAAGACTCGAGACTTGACTCAGACTTGGCTCAAAAGACTTGATAACAGCTCTGACTTTAATCTTTGACGGCTGTACCGTGGCTGCATTCCTTGGAGTTATTTGTACATATTTCCTCCCATTGAAGTTATTTGGCTGAAAATGCACAAAGGCTCTGTACTAAACAATCCATCTTTCACATTTAATGAGCAGAACATGTCATATATTGGACATATTCAAATTGATTTACAGAGTAAAGATTAGATAAAAACAGAAATCAAATGCGAGATTAGCACTATTCGTCTTAATATGTGTTTGGAAATGCTGCTGTAGCTCCAAGTTTATGGGAAGGGAGGCAGGAACAGGGAAGGCAGCTCCTGTTTGCAATAATGACTTAATTCACTGTATCTCCACCACATGACACAGAGTATCAGTAAAAGTTTTGTTTGTGGTAACCTCATTCAAGATTACTGCTGTGATATGAGATGGCTGATCGAAGTAGCAAAAGTTAAGCAGAGTGCTGAAGGAGCCTTTACTTTTTTCAATTCCAAATACCAAGTAGCTAACTGATTGGCAAAGTTTTGCATTTATGGTATGCTTTTAAGTCTAAATTAAATGCAGCAATGTTTGGGCAAAGGTGACCTGAAAACAAAAAAAGCCAGATAACACTTCTTTATGCCAGAGCCAATAAAAATCAAGTGAATGGTTGCCACATTTTATGAACGACCAGACTATTTTACTTTCATCATCAGGCCATCCACAGAAAATGTGCAGATTCCTCTGCGATGCTTCACAGGGTATGTCAGCAAAAAAAAAAAAAAGAAGCGTCCTAAACTTTTGCAGAGGTGGAATATGTTCATCGCCGAGGGAGCTGCATACCTGCTCTTAGATTCAGGGGGTTTAGTGGTTCAAATCCATCAACACTATGTTCTAAAGACTGGAGCCTCCCACCCGTCAACCCCGGCTATGATGGATAGGTGAAGGAGTGAACAACCAGGGTATTCTTTATCACATTAATACATATATCATCTTAGAACAGTCAATAGTGGTCTGGCCAAATTCTTAGCATAGCCTGTGCCGTGCAACGCAGTGGGGAGAACAGTTTCCACAGAGAGGAAACTGGTTAATTATCAACACTGGCTTCTCTTTGCCCCTTCAGCTGCCCCCTCGCCTACATTCTTTATCCCACCCCTCTCTTGAATTCCACAGGTGACAATTCGAGGTGTGTCACCGGTGAAGAATGAGCTACAGGCGGGGGGTATTTGCATAATTTCTTCCCCCTCTCTCCTTTTCACCTAAATGCATTCTCAGAGCAGAGGTGACCCCACCTCCCCCAACCCTCATTTACTCCTGGTGCTTCTCTCAGTGCTTTTAGTGATGGATGATTGTTGGTAGGCTGACTTGTCTTTTCTTTGTCCACAAACACAATTTACTCTTTAGGTAAGCTCTGTTGATCAAAGAATTGGCACAGACATTCACAAGAATACATACATTTAAATTCCAGTGAAGGTTGGTTTATATTTCATTTGTATTGCTAAGCTTGCTAAGTTATTGTACTCCGACACTCTATTAACAGTAGATCAGTGTGATACATGGGGCCCTGCTCCCCGACAGCTGTCATAATGTTCTCATAAAGTGGATTTTGCAAAAAGGCCCAGACAGGAGATGTCTGACACTGATTAACACATAAACTGCATTTACCAAAAACAATAACAATTTGCCCCCAGGAAGAAGAAAATAGTTTTAGCCTTGCCATGCACATGTTGACTCGATCATGTTGTAGAGCTGGGAAACAGTCGGTTGGTTGGTGAGGAAGAGAGCGTTGGCTGCACAAGCTGTAAATAGTGTGCAGTGCAACCGAGTTGGACCACAGCATGAGTCATTTTTGTTGGGATTGTTTGGGATTAATGTTAACAAACCATCCTTTTTTTTCCAATGGAAACTGAGGAATGACATGTAGAGCGGCTTTCAGTAAATGTCACCCATTGTCCTTTTTTAACATGTATCTCTCCATGTTGCATGATTACTGTCCCGCAGACTCCTCCTCCATCTTCCCAGCCCATTCAGCAGCCACCGCTGACCAGGAAAGAGCAGGTGTCAATTGCAAGAGAAACAGGTGAGTTTATCTGGACACTTTTATAATTAAAGGTCACTCACAGTCCTTCAGTTAGGCCATTCTACTAGCAAAGAGACAGTAACACTAACTTGTAACAGACTTGCATTTCTGCATTAGTTCTTTACTGCACAGAAGTACAGAGTTTTGCTAGTCAAAACATTACTTTCTACTTTTTCATGCAGGAGTGTTTTTACAGATGCCTTTGGGGTCTGCCCCTTGCTGTTTTGCAAATATCCCTGTCTGTCATAAATTCATCATTTTATTTTCATAGATGGAAAGTTAGTGTTGTACTTCCACATGCTGACACGTGACTTAGCTCACCTGAGGGGAACATTTATGACAGCACATGGTGCTACAGAGTTCATATTCCTAGAACATGCATGGCTGGGCCAGTCAGAGCTTTCTACAAACAGATTGATCAACACATGTCTCCATCTAGTGGACATAATCATGAATACAATACAGATGTTTTTGTGGTGAGCACGGAGGGTGGTGTAGGTTTTGCTTGCTGTGTGAATTAACTTAAAACAAATCATTTTAACTGCTGCAGTTTTCATTTTGGGCAGAAAGATGTTGATGTTTTTAAAAAGAAACTTGTGAACCTTCCCCTGTGTTCTACCATTGATGAAAACATAGCTTAAGAATGCTTTATTCTCCTTCTGCTAAAATATACTATCCCCCTTGCTAAATGAAAAGGTATTCCAGCAGAGAATAAATAACACTTGTGTCATGTAACTATTCTCAAAGCCACTTTGTGTGAGATTTTAAAACTTTGGCACCATCTAGTGACAGTAGCATGAACGACACAGTGGCACCAGGCTCCCATCAACCAGTAACTAGGTCTCACTTTTATTTACTGAAGCACAATACTTTGGTTTGGAATCTGGTTGTTGTCTGCAATGATTGTACAAAAACACTGTATATTACAGTAGTTTATTTTCTATCAACCTGACAACTAAATATAAAGATGGAGGTCATCGTGGGACTTAAATGTCACTTAATTGCAGAGAAAAAGCAAGATATTTTGTCTTGTGGAAAAATTGTATCTTCAAGCTGTGTATCATACTGTAAATGTATAAATCAGTAGAAAAAGACTGAGAAAAGGTCACCTGCTATGCTGTATGCTGAGAGCATGCACAGTCGTACTGCAAAGTCACGGTATCATGTTGGTGCATCATCAGAGTGACCAGAATCTAATCCATTTCAAATTAAATGAAATGTTACTTGTAAATATTTTTTACCTTTTGACTGTACAATATTTACACAATATTTGTAATTATTGAACTTGAGAATCCAACATACTGCAAAATAGGGTGTAACTCTGTGTATGTTGACATCATTAAGACACCTGTAAATGACAGTATATTCATTCTTTTGCTACTGAATCTAGTATTGTTATTAGGACTGGATACAGTAAGGAAAACAATACTTAAAAAAATACTAAAAAAAAAGTGAATTTCCTTGTTGTTTATAGCACAGAAAACAAACAAATCATGACTTAATGTGCAAAATAACAAATTAGATTACCTCCTGTTCTGGAACATCCATGTCACTGAGCTGAAATAGTTTTAATCTGAAAAATTTATTTAACAATGTCTTTTGTGTTCAGCAAGTGACTCCCAGCATGTTTCAGTTTCTGTGGAGTCCCAGCCTGGACTTCCTGGGTCACCAGGTGGTGTATTATTTCCTTTTATTCCTGGTCTGAGGGTCTGCCTACTTCATGTGTACTCCTCATTCAGGACCTCACATGGATTTCAAAAGCACACAGGCACAAGAATGCATGAGTCTATCTACTTTATGCTTTTGAATTCATGCAGGGTGGTGGACATGTTTGTATATAAGCCAGATACAAAGACCAACACAATTGGGAGTGGAAAATAGCAGATGGGAGAAAATGGGAAAAGGATAGGGAAAGAAGTTTGGTCAATCTTCATACAGATTTTGTTTTCTTAAAAATAACAAGGATTTGACGACTAGGACTAGTATTGCATATAAGCTTAGGCTAGTAATGCTACGTGGCAAGATACGTGGCATTAGTTTTCTCATTAAATATTATAGCAGTATGGAATCCATTTTTCTGTTGCTAACTCTTACTGCTTAACTGAAGGACTGAAATTTTGCTATGCACGTCAGTGTGGATTGGATTTCATACAAACTCCACTGAAAGTGACATATTCAATGAGAAGAGTTTAAGCTCATACCAGAAAATAAGTCTCAGGACAGCAGTGCATGCAGGTGTGTGAAGGTGCATTTGGTTGCCACCTCAAAACCTTCACATGGCCTTTAAATTACAGCTGTGCATGCTGGGATTCTCGCTCCATCAACCAAAAAGTCATTTTCTTTTCCTCATTTCTCCTCTTTTGGGTGCAGGGAATGTCCTGTTTATCATTTGGGATGTGGGATACAGTCATTAATCATTTTTGAAGGGTCTTTTCATGAGGGTATTAATGACTCTGTCCTTTGTCGTTGTTTTCAGGGCTGGTTGGGGCTAAAGGAGAGAAGGGTGACCGAGGGGACAGAGGAGAGAAAGGAGACAGGGGTCCTATTGGGCCGAAGGGAGAATCCGGCTCAGGCTCCGGCTCACGGGGTGGAGCCCGTGGGGAGAAGGTTTGGACCTTGGTTTGAACGGTTGATGCAACACTTGTTTTAGAAGTAAACTTCCTCATTTTAAACCTTGTTTGTCCCTTTGAAGGTTGGACTGTGCAGTGCGTTAGTGGGTCTGAGCAAGGACAGGAGCAGGGCTAGGAACAGTAGTGATATGAGCTTACGGTGGAGTGTCCCAGAGGGACACTAGAGGGAGCTGCAAGTCTAAATTTTATTCAAATGTGCAACACAGTGTAAAATCTGCCATTCTTATGTTCCTTTGTAATACCAAACAGTAAAAAGGAAAGAAAAGAAAAGAAGAAATAAACGAAAACAAAAAATAGATTCACACACACACATGATGAGGATAGACAGAGTAATATTTCAAATAGTTTCAGGGGTTGGTGTTGCTGAAGCAATATTTAACACAGACATTTGAATGTGTAGCTCTGTAACTAAGCAGAAATTAGATATCCACTGGTGTCACCTCTAATAACAGTGTATACACTCAGTATGAAGTGCTTTACTCCCCAACATGCGGATGTGTCTGTGGATATGTATGTCAATGTTAGTCCAGTTAGACTGTTTGTTCTTTTCATTCTCAGGGAGAACCAGGAGAAAAGGGAGCAAAGGTAAGTTAGAGATTATTTCATGTTTTGGGCTCTTTGATTTGAGTCACCTACAAGTTCCACAGAAGTGAAGTAATAAACATTATACATACACTGATGTACCAGGGGTCTTATATGACTGCTGGAACAATAAAGTGGTGGTTCTTTAGATTTCTGATAAAGTTGTAAAGTAGTCGTTCACTTCACTAGCAACAGAACTGATAGATGTTGAAAAGCTTACATTTCACTACCTCTGTTAACATTGATCCTTCTTTATCTCCAGGGCAGTGCAGGATTTGGCTACCAGGGAAAGAAGGGGGAGCCTGGCCTCCCAGGCCCTCCTGGCCCCCCTGGCCCTCTAGGGCCCGCAACTGAATATACAGTCGGCAGTGACGGGTCAGTTGCTTCCAGAGTCCCTGCACCCCGAGGACCAGCTGGACCACCAGGTGCCCCGGGCCCCCAGGGACCACCAGGGGCAGATGGAGAGCCAGTTAGTAGACTGCAGTTGAATTCCAATGTGCTGTGGTTGTTGAATCAAGATCGCCTGTATTTGTCACGGCATCTGGCTGCTCGTGTTATAAATAAATATAATAGATGTAAAGCACATCTTGTCTTTTATGTGTTCTGTTGAGAGATAAAGCAAAGTTTAGATTTTGTAAAAAAAAATTCTAGTATTAACCTTTAGATTAATTTTTTTTTCAATTTCACAGGGTGACCCTGGTGAGGATGGAAAAACTGTAAGTTTTTATTCTGCACAACAGCAACAACAGTGATACGACTTTAACTTCTCAAAATATCACCTCATGATGATTGTTAAGGTAGATAAAGACTTTAGACTTTGTTTTTCCTTTTGTTAACATGGCTTAACATTAATGTTTCCTCAACACAGGGTCCTGAAGGACCTCCAGGCTTCCCAGGAACTCCAGGTGACCCTGGACTTAAAGGAGAAAAGGTTAGATTGACAGAACAACAAACATTTACAAAGTCATTTGAGATTAAATGGATATTTCTGTTGTGGAAACCTACCTTGCCTCAGTGAGTCTCGTGCATACAGGGAGACCGTGGAGAGGGTCAACCTGGCCCCAGGGGACCACCAGGACCTCCGGGTCCTCCAGGACCAGGACTCAGATCTGTGAGTTAACCTTGGCCTCAGTAACATGCTGTGTCATGTTAAGGCACATCTTGTTTCAGCACAAAGCAGCTGCCTCTGTGAGTCATTTGTTGAATCCAACTGATTTCAGTTCATGTATTTCAGACATTTGTGGACATGGAGGGCTCAGGATTTCCTGATCTGGAATCCATTAGGGTGAGAAGAATTGTAGTACTCTCAACACGAACAAACTCTTTTTTGATTTTTTTTTTTGCTGTAGACTATAAGCAGCACCTGTTTATGAGAAATCAAAATCACACCACAAAGAAGATAAATTGCTCGTATATTCTTCTGAGCACCTACAAATCTTCATAGATTGCTGTAAAGTAGTTATATGCAAAAGCATCTTTTTGTTGTTGTAGGGACTGCCTGGCCCACCGGGTCCACCTGGTCCACCTGGTCTTCCTGGACCTTCTACAGCTGGGACAGCAGGGAGTTCTGGGGCTTTCGGTCCACCAGGAAAGGACGGAGCGCCCGGTCAACAGGTGGATGTCTCTCAGCATCACTAGCCAAGTTATTCTCTAAACCCTCTCCTAGTTTGATTCATGACTGTACAGTCTAACCAATCCAACATCTACTGTTTACCTAACTCTTCTTGACTCAAGGGCTTGCCTGGTTTGCCTGGTACAGACGGCCTCCCCGGAGCCCCTGGTCCCAAGGGAGAAAAGGTAAAGACTAACAAACTTTGAGTTGAGAAAATTGAGTTTTGTTAATGTTATGTAGGTGCATATGTTCTTTGTTTTTGTTCACAATGTCAGCACTCGAAATTTGAATGGTGATCTGTATGGACGGGCACTAATATAGTACATAATATCACTAGATGAAGTTTCCTTACATGTTAGGAGAGTTTCCAATTTCTGTTAGTATTCAAATGTTTTGTCTCACTTTTTTTCTAAACCAGGGTGATTCAGGCGAGCTGGGTCTTCCAGGAGCAGTTGGAGAGAAGGTGCAGATTTATGACCTTAACTGTTTCCTTTGTTTTCTCAATTTTACCTTTGCTGCTTTACAGTGAGGTCTACACTCTAAAACAACCAAATGCAAATGGCCCTTGTTGTTGTAACCAGCATTAGAGAAGTATTTATTTGACATAATCCTGAAAAGATACATAAGAAGGTACATAAATTCAGGTATTCAAGTTGGTGACATGCGTTTGGGATGCGACAACTGTGTCGATTAGATGATTAGGATGACATATCAACTTTTATCAAACTATTTCTAAAGCTTTTCTCATCCCTTTCATTTTTCCAGCCAAGCTCCTACTTTTCTTTTCTCACCAATCTGCTGCCTCACTACTTATCCTCCTCCTACTTTCCTAAGCCTTCTCATCTGCAGGTAACTGGGCTCCAGCACTTCAGCCATCAAAGAGGATTTGTGTCTTCTAACAATATGCAAATGTTTGTCAAATATTGTCAGCTACAGACTTAAAGTTTAATCTGAGTGCTGGCTATGGTTTGATTTAACATTTGGTGACGTCTGAATTTGGTTCCAGAACAATAAGCATGGGTGTTTTTGCAGTTACACTATCTAACATCCTTTAAACCTCTCTTATTAGTACTTATACGGAAATGCTGCATGACACAGGTATCGGTCGCACTGTGGAGTTAATTTATTAAGTCTGAACAATGATTTTACTCTCACCATTTCATCCTTCAGGGAGCTCAAGGAGATTCTGGTTTACCAGGACCTGTAGGACAGCCTGGACTGGCTGGTCTGCCTGGGCCCATGGGACCAGTTGGACCACCTGGCCCCCCTGGGCCTCCTGGGCCAAGTTATCATGTTGGATTTGTAAGAATAGTTTTTGTGAAGATACTTGGCATAGTTAATAAAATCTCACAGTAAGAGAAAAATATTACAATTTATTTCTGTAATTTGATGTCTGCAGCAGTTCACCAGGGCCCATGTTAAAATAAATGTAGATATGAAAAGATGTTAAAATACTGTCAGTGATAGAGCACACACATTGGTGTGTCTATCAGAATTAAATTTCCTATTTCAACAGAAAAATAGTCAAAGTATGCACACTGCAGTAGGTCTACAGGTCACGAAATTAAGAAATTAAGAAATTAAATATCAAGCAGATATGATTAAAATTTTGTATTTCAGGTTCAGTTAGATTCCATCATTCTTCACAGGAGCAGGGTCAGTTTAGTCTCACCGTTCTCCTCAATATGGGTATCTTTGTCTAAGCAGTGACATTGGGTTACAGTATTCATTTGGAAAATATATATCAGGGAGGTAAATCATCTCAGGTGACCTGATAGCGTTTCATCTCAGAACAGAAAACAAAGGTTTCGTTTGGCTGTTTTTCATAAAATCTCTGTTGGTGTTTGAAGGATGACATGGAGGGTTCTGCTGGAGGTTTCAACACTGGACTCCCTGGTGTGAGAGGACCAGAGGGAATACAGGTTTGTACTACATAATGAAGAAATACTTCCTGTGGAAGACAATATAAAATCTCAAATTCTTCTCACTGTGACCATTACAGTGAGTTTCAAAGAGTTCCTCCCTGTGCTGTGCTTTTAAATGTTGTCTCTCTTCATATTACAATCCAAAGTAAGTCTCTGATCCCAAATCTGATCAGCAACTTTACATTGTGATCAAGTCATGTCATCATGACTGTTAAAAAAAAAAGACTGTCAGGTGCAACATGGCAATTATTTTAGACTCCAGAGGCCTGTTTAATGAGAAAAGAGAAAAATCCTGAAAATATGAGTTTTTCCGTTTTTCTATAATTCACGTAATCTTTTATGGTGTAATAATATACATTTTGAAACAGTAAAAGTAACATTCATCACTACAGAAAGCCTCACAGCACTCAGTAACTATTTACATTTTTAACATTGCTTAACAAGCTGCTATGATAACTAGCTTAGGTAACTTAAGTTAATGCTGTTGCCACCACAACAGACGCAGGTTATCTGCACGAACTGATTGTAATTTGATCATGGTAATAGTAATTAGTAATAGTAATAAAAAAAAGCTACATATGTAGTAAGACAGACAGATAAACAGGTGTCCATGTGTTTAGCTGTTTTTGGGTAAAGGTCTAGAAACTATTTGGCCTAGTTACCACACAATTTGTAAGTTATCTGATTACAAAACATTTCTGTAAAAACAACATTGTACACATTTTGTATATGTGTATATTTTGCATGTCTCTGATTATTTCTGGTCCAGCACTTTTTAATGGGAAGTTGCAAATCCACGAGTTAGATATACATGAGCTTGCAGATAACCAGGGCAAATGTGTTTGCTTTCAGGGTCCTCCTGGCTTGCCTGGACTTCCAGTAAGTAACTGAGGATGTTTTCCAGTAATCTTTCATGAGTTGGTTCTCTTGCCCACTCTTTCAAGTATGTGGATTAAGTGAAAACACATAGTCAAACCTGAAGTACAGCTACTTGGGACTGAAGGTCTCAAAGGCAATGGGCAAGTGTTTGACCCCTGTGCACTCGTCCAGTATTCTTATGAGTTTATTTAAGATTCAGGTTTGATGATTAGTGGGAAACTTGTCCACTGCTATCATTTCATGTGTTTGTTTTATAAAGCATTTAGCTGCAGCATTATTAATTCCTTAATGAAAATAAGGCCATTGCGCTGTGTAAAGAAACAATACTAGCAACACAGAAAATATTTAAAATGAAAAACAAATACAGAAAGTGGATGTATAGACACAATTAGAATATAAACTAAAGAAAACTGATATGTACACATTTATTATCGTCAGCTACGTGCCATCATCATGCAGGAACACCAACATCATCACCAATGTTTTAACTCTGCTTTGGTCCACATGATGGCTGGACCATTTGAACTCCCCAAAGCAAAGCATGAACAAAAAGTAGCTGCGGAGTGGGGTGTTGACTTTCAGTGGGATCAACAGTACAAGCCGAATGTTTCACCTTGGTAGTAATATAGTGGTAACATCCTTTTTTGTGTTTAACTGGTTTTTGTTTTTCACTGGTGTAACATTAATCTACCTCTGCAGGGACAACCTGGGTTACCTGGTTTACCAGGTCTGAAGGGCAGTGCGGGTCTTGTAGGGAGAGATGGGCAACCAGGATTGGATGGCTTCCCTGGGCCTCAGGTAAAATAAGAATACACACATAAAAATATTTCATGGACCAGCTGGATAACTATAAGCCACATTCTGCACATGTAGTCGTTGAAAAGGCACAATGTTAACACAAAGTTTGAAACCTGTGTGATGTAGCAGAGCATTTGGTTTACCAGGTTACACTACAGGTGGGGCAAGCTGTCAATAAGGATAGTCGACTTTAAAGGATAGATTAATATTTTTTGTTGTTATTTTGAATTCTTGAAACTGTCTGACTGCCTCCCACTGTTTAACCTTTTCTGAGATACTGTTATACAGCAGACTGCACAACAGTGTCATAACCTAGCAGGGCATGGGCCAAAATATTTCACACTTTCAAATGTTTCTGTTTATGGACCATTTAACACACTTAGTACTGAGTATGTCCTGAGTGAGAAAATTATTATTGTTTTTTTTGTAGAAAAACACCTGAGTATCCAGCCTTAAGTGAAATATGGCACAATTCAGTCACAGTAGAGGAAAATGCAATCCCCTCACAAACCCCTGTGTCAACCAATTTTGTAAAAAGGTAGCATTG
Organism: Scortum barcoo; assembly: GCA_023238725.1. NCBI lineage: Eukaryota > Metazoa > Chordata > Actinopteri > Centrarchiformes > Terapontidae > Scortum > Scortum barcoo. The sequence goes on from CM041550.1 coordinate 22,915,551, forward strand.
TTAGAGGAGAGGAAATTGACTATTAATGGGACAAAGTGGGAAAAACAGAATTGTCATCTCTGAATGTCCTGCTGCTGTTATGTCATATAATATAACAGATATAACAAATAACAACTGTCTTGAGTTTTCAGTGAATAAGAAAGTTGTTCTTCTCAGACTTTCACCTGTGCTAAAGTACCTTTTTTTCTTTCCTCTCAAATTTTAGGGACCGAAGGGTGACAAAGGTGACAAAGGAGAAACGGTGAATATCATTTTAATCCTGAATATCTGTTAATTCTTACATTATGTTCACTACAAAACAGTTGTCTGTAAGATGTTGATCCCATGTAGCACTTCTGTATGTTTTTTAATCTCTTTTGAAGATATTGTTATTTTTTATGTGTAATACAAATGTAAAAACTTTAGCTGTGTGATGCTGAGTATTTCATTTTTTTCTGGTCTTTTAGATGGGACAATTATTTATTTCTTTTGCCTCACATGTTGTTTTTGTGGTTTTAGGGTGAACCTGGTCGAGATGGAACCGGACTTCCAGGTCCACCCGGCCCACCTGGACCACCGGGGCAGGTCATCTACCAGACATCTGGCAATGTGAGTAACACACAGCACACACAGTCGCAGACATGCAAATTAACTGTTAGAATTTGTTTTCCAGACTGAAATATAAACTAAAGCACTAACTAGCAGCTTCAATCACTACTAGCATTCAGCTCTTCATTTCCTTTGTGTCTCTACAGTTTGATGGTAGTGCTGGCAGTGTTGGGGCTCAGGTTTGTATTCATGTTTTTCCAGTAATACTGACACCAAAAGACAGCAAAAAAAACTCTACTATAGATACATCATGGTCTTTGAGACCATGTAGATGATCGAGGGTGTCATTTTACATCTATGTGGAACTGTACATGCACATAATCACAGATTTCGTATTTAAGTATTACACATCTGTGTTATTCAGAGTCTAAATGTATTTGGTTGCCCTTAACAAGGCCCTGTACATTTCACTCAGCTTTTTACAACACATATAAAGTTGATTGTGCACTTGTAATTATAACCGTAGAGTGGGCTGTCAGCTGAGACGTGACATCCACACATGGTGAAACGTGTAATTAACTTGTCCTTTTCTGTGTTTGGGTAAATTGTGGAACCGCTGTTCAAAAGACACATCAGTGCTCAGCGTGTGATTTTTTTTTTTTTTTTTTGAGATGTCAAACTTCATTAGAACATGGGATTGTCGTCATTACTGCCTAACCTCAACCAACCATCAAATATTACCACAAAACATGCGTTTCCATTTCAGCATATTATAAAGACAGATGTGTGAAAGCTGCATGTATTTCACAACCTACACTTCCAAATGAGTCAGACCAGTCACATAGGTTAGGTGTGGATTTGTTTGAACATTTTTGTTACTTGTTGAGTCAGTGAAAACAAATATTTGCATAGTAAAACACATAATATCAATCCAGTGAACTTGGATTTAAATTGATGTTTGATGTTTTCCTTTACAGGGAAAACCTGGTTTACCTGGTCAAGCTGGATTCCCTGTGAGTCTTCCTGTAATATTTCATCTTGTGCTAATTAGAACCATTACCAATTTATTTATTACATTTTTTTTTTGTCAATGCATAATTGAAGAGTTTGTTCACAACAGGTGATTATTAAAAATATATCCTTGTTTCCTGCTGTGTTTTGAACCTGTTATTAATCTACATTTTTTCTTTTTTTAACGTACTGTAAAACAAATGCCATGAAAAAAACAGTTTTCTCTATCAGCTTCATAGTTTAAGTGACATGGTGACACATGAAGACACCATATTCTGCCTAAATTTGAATAGTTTTGTTTAGTCTCAGCTAATCTCACTGGTTTGAAGTGGGCGCTATTCCATTATTTCAGTGCACCAATCAGGATTTGAACCAAAGCATGGTGACAGTTGTTGTAGTGTTTGCTTATGTTGCCAGATTGATTGATCCACACCTACACAGTCATGATGAAGCTCTTTATTTCTTTATAAATAATAAATAAGAATATTGTTTTACACTCAGGGAAATTTGAAAGAAATTGAGTTGAACCGACCTAGTATTCTACCTCCAGATAATTCAACAGTAATGTCTGACATCCACAGAATAAACAAGCAGTTCTACCATACTGACACTACATTTACTCATAGAAGAAAACCGCAACAGACTCTTAAGGAATGGCTGATTTCCTGCTGCCAGATGACCGTTACTCTGACCTCTTGTTAGTTAATAAATCTCATACTTACTGGATCTATCTTGCAGGGTCCCATTGGACCAAAGGGTGACCGAGGAGACCCCGGTCCTCCAGGCTACGGAGCGAAGGTAAAACCTCGGTTATTTGTTTGTTCAGCTACTAATTCGGCCACTCATCCTCATTAAGACACTGTTGTAATTGAGTTTGTGTTGACTTGTTGCTGCTGCTCTGTGTTCAGGGTGAGAAAGGTGAGCCAGGCTTGGTGGTCGGACCAGACGGAAATCTTCTGTCTCTGGAAGGGCTCACAGGTCTGAAGGTGAGTCTCCTATCTGTCTGCTTTTCTCTCTATCTCTCACCCACTAAAGCAAACATACAAACACTCTCTCTCTCACACACACACACACACACACTCTCTTCCCTACAGTAGATGTTGCTAGTTTTCATGTCCACATATGTGACCTGTTTTGATCTGCCGCGTGCTCTGCTGATTGCCTGTATACAAGCTTTTTGTGAGCTGCGATACCTTTATCCAGTTACTGTTGAAACTAACGTGCTTCCTTCACCGTGCCTGTAGGGAGACAGAGGACCTCCTGGACCTGTTGGACCCCCTGTAAGTGTTGTAACATTTCTATCCAAGATATATCTACCCTCATTTAACAAATCCTCCAGTCAGCTCACATTGTCTTCTGTTTAATGATTTATTGTTGTAGGGCCAGTATGGGCCTGCTGGATTGAAGGGTGAAATTGGAATGCCTGGAAGACCTGTAAGTAAACCTTCCTTAGTATCTTGTGTTGGTATATTTTCATATAAATATGTAATATTCCTTCAATATTGTTTTATTCTAAGTATCATATAGTAATTGTGTTGACTTATTGTACATTATTGTAGTAACATTTGAATCCCATTATTTGTGTTTTTCCAAACGCAGGAAAATATAAATAATTGACTTTCTCCCCTCAGGGTCGCCCTGGTGTAAATGGATACAAGGGTGAGAAAGGAGAGCCAGGAGTTGGTTCTGGCTACGGCTACCCAGTAAGTTTGAATACTGTCAGTGTCTGAGAGAGGCTGATTTGACAGCTGCCGATGTTAATAAAGACAGTTTGACATCATCTTGTTTACTTTCCAACCCAAAACCATGCCAGACTGTAATGCAGACTCAGGCTCAGATGTCACATAGAGACACTTCCTAAATGTGCCCTCTATCAAAATATCTGTCATGAACTACATGTGCTCACTGAACAGGAAGAGTCTTGCACTGAGCATGAAAATGTTTTAGTTAGTCTCTTATTTCATTTTTGTGATATGATTGAATAAGGAATAGGTTGTAGTGTAGCACCAATAAGATAAATCTAAGGTTTCAAAAACATGACTCCTGTGTAATGGAACAAATGTCAGCTTTGTATTAGCACTCCCAATCTCTTTGAATTTAAATGAGTTATTAATTTGTAAGTTCTACTGTGATACATGTTGATAGAAATGAAGACGTATGTAGAAACACCATTCCTTTTCTAGAGTGAGTGTCTTAATTAGTTATAAGTTAAGTTAGTTGAGTTAAGTATAGTAGTATAGTTAGTATAGTAGTAAGTATAGTTAAATTATTGATGCAGTGTCAGTAATCTCACCTCTATCTAATGGTAAGCATTCTGTATCTACACACCAAACAATAAGAAAGAATAAATAACTTTGTTTTCGTCAGGGAGTCCCTGGACCACCTGGACCACCCGGGCCCCCTGGACCAGCTATTCCCTTGGATCGCTTCAATGTGAGTACACAAGGTCCCAAACCTGATCCCTTGAATTGACATTTGGACATTTATATGTAGCTGTTAGTGTAACCTTTATATATGTTAACACAGCTGAAGTCTCACATGTAGCCCCAGTGGCTGAGAGCTAAACTATATCTTATCTGAGCCATTAAGTCAGTCAACCAGTCATTATGTTCTGCTGTTAATGTGAAACTAGTCAGTTGCTTATTGCATAGTTTAGTATAAACCTTAAATCTTTTCCTCTATTGCTGCTGGGAGTGGCTTAACAGAGACTTTTTCCTTCTTGTTCACAGCGCTATGATGAAACTTCAAGGAATTACCCAGGTATGACCCCCAACACACACAGTATGTTGACTTAGCAGCAATACACAATACTGTTAGATAGAGAGGGATAAGAATGGAGAAGTTAAGTAAATGTGCCAGTCAAAGAAGAGAGAAGAGATTTAGAAAAGGTTTAAAGTGTCTGCAGAGATAAACACTTCTATCTTAATTTCAGTTTGATCCGGCTGCCTCAGCCTGAAGGGGATATAAACTCTATTGTCAAGAGATTAAGCTGTCAAGTCTTACTTGATTTGAAGAATAGCTTAATAAAACATAGAATACATCACCCTCAATGACTCAGGGCAAGCTGCAATTTTAGATACACCTGTGGGATAGTGTGTCTAACTCCTCAGTGTTTTCTTTTAGCCATTAAAGGCGAAAAAGGAGATCGTGGGGATCGCGGACTTCCAGGAATCCCAGGTAAATCCTAGTTTGGATCAAACATAGTGTAGATTCTGTGCCATTACTACAAACATCCACTGCACTTACTGGAGTGCTTGAAGTGAATTATTAGTACTTAATTACTAAAACACCTTTATTTTTGTGTTTTTCAGGAACAGCCTCTAATTTTGATATTTACACGTTCAAGGTAAACTAACTTTTTGCTTCACCAGTCAGTTTCATTAGTGTGCTGGATGTATTATAAGAAAAAATCTTCATAATGATTAAAAAACTGTTTCTAACAGAATGAACTGAAGGGAGAGCGTGGAGACACAGGTGTGAAGGGAGAAAAAGGAGAGCCTGGTGGTGGATATTATGACCCGCGTTTTGGAGGGTTTCAAGGTCAACCAGGGCCTCCTGGCAAACCAGGCCTACCAGTGAGTTCTGAGAGTAAATTCATTGTAAACTGCCCAGATAGTAGTTTGTCCAAGATCCGTGCCTTCACCTGTAGGCACATGGCCTGTTATTACACATAAACCATACACATCTATAAATGTGATGTTTCAGTAATTGAGACTTTCTCTTTCATGGTAGGGTCCAAAGGGAGATCTCGTAGTGGGCCCCCCTGGACCTCAAGGGCCACCAGGACCACCAGGGATTGGTTATGATGGGCGACCAGGTCCTCCAGGACCACCCGGACCTCCAGGACCCCAAGGGTTTCCCTCACTTCCAGGAGCATACAGGCCCAATCAGCGTAAGTGGCTTTTTAGCTCTGCTCACACTTTGACCGTGAGACTCACACCGTGAGACTCACACATAAACCACATCACACACTCTCACACCACGCCTCATGTTTCTTGCACCGACAATCCCAAAATAAGTAGATAAATATTTCCCCCTGTGACGTAGTCTAGCAGAGTGTGAGGGAGGTGAGTCTCTCCAGGTGTGGGAGAGAAGTATCTGCACAGTGCTGCGGCCACAGAAAGGTACATACTATTAATGGTAGTTAAGTAGCTTAAGTCAGCCATAAAGTGTTAGGACGAGCTCAGGCTGCTGCAGTCTGTTTTGTTTGCTACAACAGAAGAGAAATAATATGTTTCTTGAGTTGATTGGCGTTTACTCACTGATGAGCCAGGCTGAGTCAATTAAAACGAAAGCAGAACTCTCTCCGGTTCAGAGTCATCAATCAAGATAGGTAACATCTTATCACGTTAATCACAGAGTCAGGCTTGGTAGCTTTGATGTTAGAGTAACACACCATCTGCAAAACAACAGCATCTGTGTGTGTGCTGATGAAGTAGATCAGATGATGTGATGGTTACAGATGGTAAGAGCCCAGTGCAGAGCACAGCGGGAGAGAAACAAGAAATTTTGCCATACTGGCAAAACACCCAACACAGAGAGAGTCAGAGAAGTGAGAGACATCCTTCAGATAGAAACCAATAAAAGTTCAGGGGAGTTAATAGATCATTAGCACAGTTCTAATTATAAGCAGAATAATTTCTCTTTCAAATTAAAAACCTTAAAATATGAGTTAAAAGTTTTGTTCATGTAGATGCATTTCTCACTGAAACGTAGCATAACCTTGTCATATGACGGTACCTCAGTAAACTTAAGAACAAATATTACTTGGACCGCTTCAGAAACCTGGAGATGAACATTTAATATCCAGGAATTCACATTATAGACACAACCACTGACAATGCATTGAACATTCAGGCTGTAATATAGCACATTAACCATACAGGGTCGGCCATATACTGACCAGTCTTGTTTTATTCTGTATCTTTCTAAATGATAAACTCTTAAGGACACTCTAGAGTTATACTGTCCTGTCTGGACGTTACTTGTTGACTGCTGGAGACAAACTCCACCTTTCACTATTTCAACTATTAACAAGGTTTTTTGTTTTTTTTCGTTTGAAGACATCAGTATCCCTGGACCTCCGGGTCCTCCTGGTCCACCTGGAAGTCCTGGTCTCTCATCTGGGGTAAGTGCCATCACTGCATTTCAATAATCCTCCAACTGACCAACTGATTATTCGTAATGTTCAGTCTGCGCACTGGAGCAATTGTTGCAAATTGATCATGTCATGTCTAGAAAACATTTACTAGATAAATATTCTGCCTTAAATAAAAAAGAATAATTTTTATTGGAAGCCATTTATTAGTTATTTCATTTATGTTCAAAAACAACCTGTATGTTTGTTTTCCACAGGTGACAGTTTTGAGGTCATATGACACAATGATTGCTACAGGCAGACAGCAGGCAGAGGGCAGCCTCATCTACATCATAGACAAAGCAGACCTCTATTTGAGAGTGCGCGATGGACTGCGGCAAGTCATGGTACAGTAGTCAACAAAGAAAATGCAATACTTACACTTACACTTGATTTTCAGAGCTTCAGTACAAGTAGACTTTAAAGCTGCTGCTGTAATTGATTTCTGGTCACTAGGGGGCAAAGTTCACACAGCCTCTACCCTATGTTGAATTATTATGGCTAACATGCTCGCGACCAATACATGAGGCAGCCAGTACTGGCTTTTTACAGAAATACTGATCAGGGAAGATATGCAAAGAGACATTAAAGAGAGTTTTGGCAGGATTTTATGAGTGAAGTCGACTGACATTTTTCTCAATTCAAATTGTTTTCTAGTTATCAAGCTCACTGTATTCACTAAACACCATTTTCCCCTCTCAGCTTGGAGAGTACAGTCCCTTCTTCAGAGATCTGGTAAGTGCCACTGAAGAAAAATAGAAAAATTAACCAACTTGGTTTTTTGACATTCACTGACTAATTTTTTATCCCTTTCATTTTCATTTAAAGGAGAACGAGGTGTCAGAGGCCCAGCCCCCACCTGTGATTCTGTACCCCCAGTCCCAGGATCAGTCCCACGCCAACGGCGCTGGCCATTACTCCCAGGGTGGCTCTGCCATACGACCCATTGAGCCTCCGCCACGACCACCTGTAGACCCCAGATACCCCCCACAGTATGATCCCAGGTTCCCAGACCCAAGAAACACAGGTCAGACAGATGGGAGACTGGCCACCCAACAGACCGAGAGCAGATACCCTGTCACTCCGCAGCGACGAGCCAGCCCATCTGTACCTGGGCCTGCTGTCCCCGTGGACACATCGAGATCAGGAGTGAGTAGATCTGACACAGGACTCGATTGGTTAATTATGGAGTTACTTTATTGGTGTAAATGCTAAAATACTAAATTCAGAAAGTGAGTTTCTGTTGGTGAGGTGTTGCACTAACCCTAACCCTGAACATGAAGACAGTGAGGATACAAAGGAACAAACTGATTGGATGGTTGGGGAAAGAAAAAACAATTATAGAACTATAGAATTATAGCCTTTAAGTTTAGGTAAGATAAGATTACAAAACTTTTCTTTCACCAAAATTCTGCACTGAGGCAAATGTGTTGACTGGTTTTGGGAATAACTGTAGGATAAATGTGGAGTATGCTGAGTGGATTAAAGCCAGTGTAGAAACAGATAGGAGAGAGAAGTGGAGGGGCAGCTTCATGTAAAAAATTGTTCATTATTCATTAGTTTCTCTGGACCTGAATATTTCACTATGATAGCTTGAACGATGCTGGAATTTCAAGGCTGATTTTTTAACTGTGATTATGATATGTAGTGAGTTGGACACTTGAAAATCTACTTGTGGACAAACAAATGAAGACTCGTGACTTTTCTGTACTTATTTCTTAACAATCAGCTGACATTTATCTGCTATAACTAATATTAGCTGATATAATGGCTTAGCTTTTTATATATAAAGCACTTTGTCTTCAGTAGGATAAGCAGGACTAAGGGTCATATACCTCTAAGAACTTATTGCCAACAAAATAAAATTAACAAAAATGCAGACATAATTTTAAAAAATTAAGGTTTAGGAATTTGTAATATTAAAACCCCCATTTCATAAGGTACTAAAATTACAACTTATAACTAAAGTTTATTTAAGTAATTCACCACATACCAACACAAGAGCAGGTCAGTTATTTTAACATAAAACTGTGTCTTCCTCATCAGTTACATCTCATCGCCTTGAACGCCCCACAAACTGGTAACATGCGAGGAATTCGTGGAGCAGACTTCCTGTGCTTCCAGCAGGCCCGCGCTGTAGGCCTGAAGGGAACCTTCAGAGCTTTCCTGTCCTCCAGGCTCCAAGACCTCTACACCATCGTCCGCCGGACGGACAGGGACAGCTTGCCCATCGTGAACCTCAAGGTGAGACACTACTGCTGAAGGGCCCCATACACTCCAAACAGTGGTCATGGTTCTGATTATACTCATATGATGTTACATACATACATAGTTACACACATTAGGTGTCTGAATACGTTGAACCTCACACACACTCACTTTATTGTAAAGGCTTCTTGGAAATGTTTTCTGGATTCTGTCTTTATGGTTTGCTAGTAAAACTATATTCTCTGTGTCTCGCGTCCTTATGAAGAACACATGATGTAGGAAATTCAATTTAAGGCATTGTATTCTTTTCCTTTTCAGGACCAAGTATTATTCAGCAGTTGGGAGTCGATCTTTGGTGACAATGCAAGCAAAATTAGGGAGAATGTACCAATCTACTCCTTTGACGGTAGAGACATCCTCAGGGACAGCGCATGGTGAGTCTTTGTTAGCAGGGCATGATCTGTACAGTCAGTTACATTTTCTATACTTAGTTGCTTTTCTATCTGTGGACACATATATCTGTATATATCTTCTGACCTCTGTGGTTTTTTTGTTTATTTCTTTCCCCCAGGCCAGAGAAAATGGTCTGGCATGGGTCAAGCAACAAAGGCCACCGGCAAACAGACCACTACTGTGAAACATGGCGGGCGGGCGACCGCGCTGTGACTGGTCTGGCATCATCACTACAGAGCGGCCACATCCTGCACCAAACCTCCAGTAGCTGCTCCAGCTCCTACATCGTCCTCTGCATTGAGAACGCCTTAACATCACACTCCAAAAAATAAATCCCGTCCATGCTTTTTTTTTTTTTTTTTCTTTTTTTTCTCTGGGCCCCTTAGACACATTTTACCCTGATAACATGCCTCGTGAACATGTGGCGTCCAATGAACTGGCCCTGTGGCTTTTTGCCTGGCACAGACGCTTTGCTCTGCTCCGCCCCTCCATGAACACCAAAGAGATGGGTCGAACGGAGGGGTGTTGGTCCTTTTTCTCGGGGCATTGGCACATATTTTCTCCAAGGGGTGAAACGAGAGCGGAGAAGCTAAAGGTGTTCTCAAATTGTATCCATTTTTTAATTCTGTATATTACATGTTTGTCGTTTGTGTTTTTTTTTTTTTTTTTTTGGATGTTATCAATGTTTTACCTTTTGAACTGTTTATAAAAATGCTATATCCATCCTGTTATTGTTTTTTTATTTTAGGTATTGATCATTTTCACATTTTTTTCCAATTTCATTTTAGATTTGTGGGTTATGGCGGGGTACAGCAAATTTTTAAAGACTATTTTAAACTTAAAGAAATAATAGATATTTATTTTTAAATGAAGTTATGTACGGACAAAAAAAATGATTTGGAAAGATTAAAAATGCTTCATACCCTCATTTATATTCTACACAGCACAGAAGATTTAATTCTTTTCGAAGAGCCTCTCATCAGAAACTGTGCCTTATTAAACAACCAGGACTGCTTTTACAAAATAAGCTCATATAGTGAACCATTTCTTTTGTATGCATTATTCTACAAATATGTAAATGTTACAGCAATTTTTGCTCAAGTGCATTCAGATGCTTTTTACTTCACACTAAATTTACATGATGCCTTTTTACGTTGGACACAGACACTACTGTAATGAATAATCCTTGGACATCAGGAGGGCAAGATACTCCCTAATGAATAATCCCACATCCGAGCTGGAAATTGAGCAAGATTCCCTCTAGCTGAAATCTGAGCCTTTTGAATCTGAAATGACTATTTTCCCTTTTACTACTTCATAAAAAACCTATCTGTGAGTAAGCTGGAAGTGATAAAAAACTAGTTTGAAGGCTGAAGTTTAGTCTAATCTTTGCTGCTAATCTTTGTTGGAGTGATTGCTGTCATGGGTGTTAGGGACAGGAAACTCAGTATGTTATGGGGGCAGTTTTTGCAGTAGCCTTGCGTTGAATTTCAGAGACTAACCTGTCCTTAGTGCTCCTGATGTCTTGACTGAACGGATATCCATTTTTATAACAAATTGTGCTGTAATGTTTCTCCCAGGCACTGAATAAAAGTCTTTTTCAACTACAGCAGTAATGTGATGGACTGCACATCGCTCAGCACAGCGTGTTGAATTCTTTCGTTCGCTGAAGCAGGTGGAACCATCTCACGAAGATCTCCGACAGGACCGTGACCTTGATGCGTTTCACTCAGCGGCCCTGACCAGCAGTTTTATGTCCCACTCTGTGAGATGTTGCTGACTCCTCCACAAATCAGTGTCTCCAGCGGCAGTGAGGGGCACTCAACACACCTTGGTCATACATCATCAATTAACCTTCACAGTTAATCTGCACTCCAAATGAATTCAGTTCAATTTCACCAAGAACCATAGACCTAATATCTATTTGTCATAAATATTGGATTGTTCATGGAGCATCTCACAAAGGTTAATTGGGTGACCTGCTGACCTGAACAGTACAAGCATAATAATGGTAACTACCAGGTTTATAAGTCTGTACTTCCACCATCACTTGGTGCACAATTTTATGTATTTTGATGTATTTTAGATGTAGTCTAGAAGTAAAATGATAGCTTATAGATGAGTTGCATTGTTAGCAAATTAGGACAGAAGTACAACAGTCCTAAGTACCTGAAGATTCAATGAAATTACCAGGCAATCATGAATAAATTAGCTGTAGGTCTACAAGTAAAGTGGATTTTAAAAGAGAACTGAATTAGGTCACCAGTCATTGGCGATGGCTTATGAAATCCTCTTAAATCTCTTCTTTAAAGTTAGGAGGCGTTTCAAGATAATATTTGATTAAGAAGATTAATTTGAATTATTCAGAGCTGGCCTAATTTGGTAGTTACTTTCAAATGATGTGCCCACCATAAGAGAGTTTCTTAAATTCACACGGCTATAGTGGACAGTACCTTATTTATGCCTCTATATGTAGGGCAACCATATTTAATTTAACCATATTTGAAGTATTTGAAATATAAAAGATCCATCATTGAGAGGTAGGTGTTCCTCTAAATGTACGTAGAGATTATGTCGTTATAGAGAAGATGTATTGAAAGTACATAAACGCATTTTAAAGCAATCAGATGTGTCTGAATACACTCCATAGACCTACCTGCTCATCTCTGCAGAATAGCACTCTGAAATTGGCATGTAATGTAATGGACCGCTTTCACAGTTTATACTGGCCCAGAAACTGAGGCTTTGAGGCAAAACTGGCACCTCACTGACCTGCTGGGCAACCTTTCACTGCCCTTGACAGCTTGAAGTTACTGGCCTTCGGCCTTCATGCTTTGTGCCTTTTAAAAAGGAACAGGCCCACTTTTTGGCCAATAATCTATAAGATAAGAACATTGATAAAGCTCTGATTCTGATTTCTGTCAATTAATATAATACTACAGACCAGAAGTCGATTAACTTCACTTAGCACTGGACTGAATAAGTTGGCCTGATCCTGTGTAAAAGAAGCAAAATCCACTTACCAGCACCTCTTAAGCTCAATTTGTTCAATCGCAAAAAACTAAGCATAAAAATGAGGGAGCTTTGTACGGGTCCATTTCTTGGCTTTCTGGAGTCTTTTCACCACAATCTTGCCAGACGACCAGCTGGCAAAAAAACAAGATATAATGTGCTAATTAGTGTGCTTCAGAGGCCTTCACCTCCATGTTAGTCAGCATGGCTGGTGGTGTGGTGACTGCTGGCCATGTGGTATTGCAACTCTCTCAGATAGCAGTGGATGTTTGAGGTGAGGAGTGTGTACCAGGCACAAAGTGCTCCATCCTTTATGTGTCCCAGAGATGGACATGGATGTGTATGATTTATATGAAAGACCTTTTGATATTTAATTACTGGCTTGTTATACATAATTATAATGTGGCACGTTAAAGCACAATGTTGCATCAGCAGTGCTTTTGCACTAAAAGCTACATTAATTTTATGATTAATTTACACTGTAACACAACTATATTTTGGAGAATGTGCAGAATGTGTTCATGTTATGAAAGTGCATTTTAGTAGGAATAAGTTATAGCAGTGTGTTTTTCCTGTTCTGTTATTTTAACACATCCAAATGACAAAAATAGAGTAAAGTAAACACTGAATATCAAATGCCAAAACAAAACTCAGCTGCAGGTAAGTCTGGGACTGCAAACTCCAAAAAGTTGTTCTGAGGGAAAAGGAAAGTACAATCAGTTATTAAGCTTTAGCAAGTCCAAATGCAACAGGAAGTACAAAGATAAAAATAAACATAGAATAGACATAGAATTGCCCTGAACAGTTTCCAGAACATACTGCTGATGAAGCTGTTTTGTTTCCACAGATCCTAAAATAATTGAACACACATGCCATAGGTAAATTAGCCTATAAAACTCACTGTGGGAACACTTCACTTTCATCAAGCATGTCAGAATTACTGCTTCACTGAATTCGAATGCTAGCATGGCAACATGCTCATAAAGTTACCAGAAGTAATTATGGTATTTTTGGAATACAAAAAAAATCATAAGCATGCCTGCAACTGTGTCCCATATATAGGAATATATGAGGTCAGCAAAATACAACAAGATAAAAAGGGGTCTGTTGGTTCTTCTGTCAAATATATTAGATTCTATAAGAGAACAGCACATGTGCATTATTGCCTTTACACCATAGCCACTAACCTATAACTGATACTGATACCTATTTAGAGAAAAACACGTGCATATTTCTTTGCACTGTTGCAGTTGAGGAGCCTATACAGTAGAAGCTCTTCATAGAACTAGGGTCACAATCTGTGTAACCATTGTGTTAGTGTTTTCTGTGCTCAGACTATTGATCTTGTCATTCACTATTTATCATATTATGTGCTGTATCTGGTACAGTCATAGGAAATATTGTCTTGCACATTTTAGCCTGACAAGATCTGCAGCGTGTGGCTAATTCTGCATTAGCTTGCTTTTGTGTGCTTTTGTTCATTTTTTTTTATAATGCACATTTTCCTGCAAACAAGCCTCTACTTCATCTCTGGACACTGAACATTGTAAAAACTGCCCTTGGGAAAGTGTCTTTAAAGTTCTACATTTCAATAAACTCATGTGGAGGTCAGTATGAAATATTGGGAGCGTGTAGGCATCATCTTTAGCGACATGTCATTTTAGGATCAAGTGTAGCCGATAGGACAGAGGTCCAAATCTATCCACGCGCCCACCCTGCAATACAAAGCAAGCATTCCCTAAAAATAATCAGTAAATACGGTCACTTCCCACTCAATGTCATCAAATCTGCCTCTTAAGAATCCCAGCCCGCTGAGCAGTCTTATGAGAGCTATAAGGCTTATTTTAATTGACTGGGGGGGCTCAGTGTCGCTGCAGTGTCCCAGCTGAAAGAAAAATAAACTAGCATCATAACTCCCGTCAAATTCCTCAATGTCCGTGGTTGAGCAAATCTTCAGGAAAAAACATAACTTACTGAGTGGCGTATTATCCATTTAAGTCTTGACTGAGTGAGGTTAGAGTGGGTGGGGGGGGTGGCTGGGCTGTAATAACCCGCAGCTGGCTTTTCCTGCAAAGTGCAATCACACTGGCTGCCTGGGGAAAGCTATATTTAGTGGGTGCTAAGTAATAACTAAGTACAGTGAAATGATCCAGCTACGGTAATGATACAACAAGGTGACAACCAGATATTGGGGGACTTAATTACATTCGGGGCGGAAGCGAGAAGCCACAGTTGTCAGATCTCTGCTCTGTGTTTATTCGACGCCGCTGACTCGCTGTCACATTAACCCAAATCTAACACTCGCCGCGTCGTTACAGAGCCACTTTGTTTTGTGGCCTTCTAGCGTTTTATCGGAGAGAGGAGCCTTATTTAAGCACCGACCTCTCCTACAGCCAGAGAAATAGGTGCACGTATAAAACAATTACTTGCCATAAATCAAAAGTACATTTCTTCATTTATCACCATTTTAATGCATTCTGCCACTAACAAGACCAACATGTTTCCCCATCAAATTAAAGGGTAATAATGAGGCCTAAAGCAACATTTGTGTAGTGTCTCAAGTACTTAAGGCCTTCTGCAAGGCTTTCACATTTCACTGACATTTAGATAGATAATGAGTAACAGTCTCCCAGTCTTTAAATCCCCTTGTGAATCTTCTGGCATTTAAGTCTATTTTTTTCCTCCTGTCTTTAAATATTTGATGAGCAGGATGTTATCTCGAGTGGATATTCCTGGCATTGTGAAGATAGGCTTTGACCACTTCATCATACCTGCTCCCTCCTTCACACCGACCCACGTGTGCTGCTCCGATGCCTTTTATCACCTTTAGGGTGCAGAAGACGCCGCAAGGTAAAATTCAAAGTCAAGGTAGAGCCACTTCCTGTCAATCAGTCTCTAGGGACATGTCGTATTCTACAGAGGTGAAGAGATCATGACTTACCACGCAGCCAATACTGATTTTCCATTACTGGTTGCCTTTCCTGTAATTGATGGAGTTTAATTAATGCAAGCTATGCCTTTGCATTTGGTTTAATGCAAATTTTATGCATTTTTCTGGATGAAAATGTCACTTAGCAACACAAAGAAAAAAGAGCTCTTCAGCTTTTGCCAGAATTCTGAGCCAAAACTAAAAAAAAACAAAGCAGTTTCTTGCTGTTCATCACTGAAGACATCCTAAAGCCAGACTTTTTATTATGAAGAACAAAATAAACACTACAAACTAATATCCGTTGATATATCATGCTTCTGTTTTTGCATCGCCCTCTTGATGAGACTTCTGTGATGGTGTCATTTAGGATTTCCCCAGGTGGGGTCTACAGCGTCAGTTCACAGCCACCTCACCAACCTTACACAGCTCACTACCCGTGGTCATCACTGCAGCTGGCTACATATTCGATGTGACATCTCCTTCCATCTTCTAATGAATTTTTTATGTCTCCTCCTCTCCCACTCACACGCAGACGGGGGCTCGTATCAGCCCCATTCTGTAAATCTATGCTACTGTAAATGACAGCATTGCCTTTGGAATCTGTGACCCTGCCGTCCTCTTATTGCTGTATATTGCTCTCCTGTAGGTTCCGTGCTGATTGGATTTCTCCAGAAACATCAGAATGCACGGTGTTGGCACATTTGCAAGATAATTTACAATCATTGTGTTATCAAGATACAAACTTCCTGCATCCAAAGAAGGAGAAAATCAAGTCAAACATTATAAATGTCCGTGAAATTATTTTTCTGATAAGGAATTATGCGTGTACGTCCAATCTTAGATGCCATCATACAAGCAAGGACCATTTTTTTCAACTCATGCATCCCCCTGTCTGGAGATATCGATTTCAGAGAAAGACGAACTTCTGGATTTTTCTCTCCTCTAAACTGACAGTTTGATGCCACACTTTTGCCGCGCATATCCGACCATGCTATAATGCACTCAGGTATCGACAGCCTCATTGATTTTCAGAGCCCCTGCTAAAGATCATTCAAAGAGGAGTAAGGCGCTAATCTGCAGGTCCTACACACGCAACAGTTTCTTGATGACGAAAAAATAACACTTTTAACCAAAGAGCTCAGTTGAACATAATTAATACATACATACATATATACAGCATTAAAATCCTGTGGACTTTTTATTAAAGAACTCTTAACCACTGATGTTAGTGTACTGCACTTCAGCATGTAAAAGTGGTTTTAACATGTTACAACCAAACAGCCAAATCGTCCCTCAATTCAGCATGACACTCGTGAAGATTTTCTGCTTTTCCTTAGTGGACATCCTGAGGTTTTTGACTGTTAGTAGGATGAAACAAGTGATCTGATGACATGACCTTGGCCTTTAGAAATTTTATTTATTTATTTATTTTTTTTTACTTTTCCTTGTTATTTAACAGACCAATTGAGAAAATAATTCATCGATCATTAAGGTAACTGCCACTTACAGCCCTACACTTTAATAAGTTCTTATGAAGAAATAGATTTTCAATAAATCCATGACTGATATAAAAAAACTAACAAAAATCACATGTGACCAAACAGGCAATCCATTGTTCTATTGTATGATGGTGTCATGGCTCCCTGTCTCCACCAGGTCACATTAATATTGCAGTCCTAACGATCCTGTCATGAAGCCACAGTGAACATTTATGTAAAGGAGGTCCGAGTACGAATACCAAAAATCCATTATTTTAACAGATAAATAAATGATAAATAATAGAAATGAAAGTTTAAACATTTCAGTTTAAGTTTGAAATGAGATCTTGAAGTTAAAAAATGAACTTTGTTTTTTCACTCGACTATTGGTGTTCCCTGGAAAGCCACTGGCTGACTGTCACCATTAGTCTGTATGTACGCCTTGAGTCTGCATGGGTTTCCTCCCACATCCTCAACACATGCAGGTTAGCTGAATTGAAAACACTCAACTGCCCACAGGCGTGAATGTGAGTGTGATTTTGTTTGTCTCTGTGTGTTAGCCTTGTGATAGACGGCTGACCTGTCCACGGTGTAATCCTGCCTCTTGTCCAACGCACGCTGGGAGAGCCTCTGACCCCCCACCGTCCTGAGCAGCGGTTTAGAAGTGGACAGATTATTTTCCTTGGGGACTCTTTCTTTTCACAGAGAGGCCAAGTTATTGTCGGAGCCTGTGAACATCTTGAAGAAAAGCCTGAGTTTCACAGTAATACAGAAAAACCCTGCCTCCCCTCACAGCTGCCGGCCCCTGAGAATTCCCCCCCATCCCTCAGAAAATCTACCTTTAAGCAAGTCGCCGCCGCCGTTTGCTGACAAAAAGAGCAATGGAAAAGTACTGCTTCTGTCTTTTGATGTAACATTATAACTGGTGTTCCCTTCACTTCCCTGTGCAGAACAAGGAGTGGGATGGTGATGTGCCTTTAATTCCTCAGCCTGACAGTTCACCATTGATCATTTATCAAGCTGGGTGCTTGCCAGAGCCATCGATTGAGCGAGGGGAAATAAAATAAGACTTGTGGAAGTGAAGTACGCTCCTTGGTGAACGTATGAGCAACAACGCCTGACGAAATCTCACACTTTGCTCTTATTCTCTGCTCAGTGTTGCTGA
Source organism: Scortum barcoo (assembly GCA_023238725.1). Lineage (NCBI taxonomy): Eukaryota > Metazoa > Chordata > Actinopteri > Centrarchiformes > Terapontidae > Scortum > Scortum barcoo. The sequence continues at coordinate 22,933,472 of CM041550.1, forward strand.
TGAAGAAGGCTCGGTGTAAATGTACTGTACATGGCAGAAGGAAATTGATTATGTGGGTGTCTGTGTGTATGTGTGTGTGTGTGAGCCTGTGAATTTGAGCACACCCTGCATTTGTCACCGTGTGTGTGCCTGCCTTTGTGCGTGTGCACCTTGTTGGACCGTACATGAGTAATTCTCAAACTCTGGCTGACTGGAGCCTCCTTGCTGACTGGCAGCAGGGCTTTTGCCAGGTCTGCAGAGGAGCATGCAGTGACACTGTGCTGGGTTAAGTGGCCCAGAATCTAATCACTCTAATGTGTGTTACAGCCCTAAATCACGCTCACTGGCTGGAGTGCAACGCCTGCTCTGTCCTTCAAAAAGGGAAGCTTTTCATGACTCCTTCCATATTGTGATTATTTCAACTGGATATGAGCTATTGCACTTATTAGCTGGGGCAAGGCACCGGCTGCTTCCCCTTTGATTGGCTGCCTGGACACCTCTGTGCCGCCTCCCATTGGCTGCCTGGAGGAGAGTGGGAGGAGAGCTCACCCCATCCTCCCCCTGTGGCAGAGCGTGGAAATGTAAAGACTCTTTCTCTGCCTATTATCTGAGTGACTCGGGGTTTTGGTGTCTGCCTCCGAGCGCGTGTGTGTGTGTGTGTGTGTGTGTGTGTGTATGTTGGAGGCAGAAAAGAGATAAAGAGAGAGAGAAAGGGAGGGAGAGGCGAGCAGCGTTTCTTCTCCCCCCTTTAGCCTCCCCGTCTCCCTGCTCCCTGTCACTCCATCCTTCCTCCCCTCTCCTGGACCACCCTCCAGCCCTTCTTCAAGCCAGATCGAGACCCCCCCCCTCCCCTCCTCCGCCCAGACCACCCCGGGACCCTTTGACTCTCCTCACTTCTCCGTCCCACCATCTATAAGCTGAGCAGGTAAGACTCTGCTTCTTTCAGTCTGCACTGAGGCTCTGAAAAGTACTTCCTGCCCTCTCCTCTCCTCCTCCTGCTCTCTCTTGTTTTTGTTGTCTTTGCACTCAGTTGTCTCTCTTCTCTCTGGCGTCTTTCCTGCATGCATATTTCAAGTTTTCCCCGCAGCACTTGTATCCCTCTCTGAAAAGTGACACAGTTGCAGGAGATAATATCAGTGAGGTCACTCTATCTTTCCTTCTTCCTCTGATGTTCTGCCCTGATATCAACTTCCTCCTCCCTCTCTACCCCACAATCTCTTCATCTTCCCTCCTCATGCCTTTTGCAGCCTCATACCCTCTGGCTTCCAGTGTGTGCAAATTCAGTGGGAAAGTGAATCTTTTTTTTTTAAGTCTGCCCAGAGCACAAGTTGCAACATGCTGTGTTTTGCCTATGGAAAATGCATTTCTAATTGATTTTTGAAAAGTGTTTATGTTAGTTAGCCACAGCTATTTATAGGTACTGACGTGCCAGGCACACGTGCTTTTCGCTAGGCCACTTCCCTAATGCTGGGACAGATCACAGGGCTGTCCACTGGCTCCAGAACGCATGACATTGCACAAAGTAGAATGACTTTACAAGGCAGTCACTGGCTTGATTGAATCAAGCAATCTTTCCAGCAGGAGAACTCCAATATTAACATGGCCCATAAAGCATTCCTGGCAACAGCAGAAGAAAACAAAACTGCTTAGTTCTCCATCCGCCCATCCTGTACTTCACCAGGAAGGGGAAGTGAAGTGTGTGTGCGTGCAAGTGTGTATTTGTGAGGGAGACAGAGATACTGCTAAAGTGCTTTAGACATCAATACTGCCAGCCCGGAGATTTTAAAGCCACTCTATCATATCTGAAAATTGGACCTTACACCAGTGTCAACAACTGAGGCAATGCTTCTCCTGATGAGGTGTTTTGTTTCTTTGGAGGGTTTTTTTTGAGGAGGTGGGTGTTTAGATATGACCGAGGAGCAAAAGTGGACAGAAGTCTGAAGTTTACATTTGTTAACAGCATGTAAAAAAATGGTGTGTGTGTGTGTGTGCATGCGTGTGGGTATATATCTGCAAAGCAACTGCACAGCGGTTTTTATTCTTTCAAAGTGTTCAGATAATTTCATTTAAAAACACGACTATTATAATCCAATCACAGGTCAGGAATCCTGTGATTGGATTTGCATGGCTGTACTATTTTTACTATTTTTATTATGCAATTATATTAAGTTTGCAGTGACTTTCAACTTCATAAAAAAAAAACTGGCTCTCTCTATCAGACAGTTTGACCTTTCTTTCTGTGATGATAGTTTTCTAATTTAGACAAAAAGAGCATCTGCGACTAAGCCTCCTGGGAATGAGGGTCTTCCTAACAGGGCTGCCTCGAGGGAGAGCAGCTTTCACTGAAAGGCTTTTATTGTGATAGTTGGACGTGTGGAAGAACTGAATGAAAAATCTTTGACACTTGAAATAGAACTCTGACGTCTCTTTTATTTTACATATTTATGATGTTTTTGGCCATAAATTAACAACGAGGAGCATATTTATGATGCTGTTGGCAGCATTCAGGTGTTGGGTTGTCAGTTTATTAGGACGTGTAAATTTACTTCTTGAAGAAACATGCAGGTGTGTGTCTGCATTACACCTCAGCTGGCTCTTGGCCAAATGCTGAAGCAAAGTCACAACTGCTCATCCTCTCTATGTTAATCCAGGCTAGAATTTTCATCTATCATCACAAAGAGCATGTTGATCGGAGGCCTTTAATCCTTAACGGAAGCCAGGCTGGATGTAAACTTATATTGCTCATCGAATGAAAACTACATGTGCCACCAATACAAGTAAACTTGGCTGACTGACTAGACTTCTTGCGTCATACACTCAGCTGAATTTTATGAACTATGTTGTATTTTCATGAATAAACCGATGACGTGTAGTCTCATAGAAACCTCTAAGTTTTGAGAAATGCTCCTCTCCTCTAACTCTTAAAAAACTGTCATTGTCATTCATGTTTGTGACGTCTGAATTTGACAAACATCTTTAAATCACCATATTTAACATAGTGCAGGTTTAGTCAAGGCTTGTCAAAGAAGATATAAAACTCACAGAGAGAACAAAAGAACTATGAAAGAAAATGAATTGGCCTTTCACTCCAAACAAAACAGTCATTATCTCACCACATCAGCCCAGCAGCTCTTTTTTCCAGGCACTTAGTGCACATCAACCCTTTCAGTGTAAGCTCTCATAAGAATGCATATGTAAAATCCCTTGTAGAATGAGATATTTATGAGCCTTGGTGAGGAGTATGCACAATCCTGCTTGTGCACTTGCATGCCTTCATAAACCACTGCTTTAGGCTTAAGTTGAGCTGCATGCAGTTACCCACAAACAATGAGTGTGGCTCATCATGTCAGGCTAGTTTTACTCTTTTATGGTGACAGGTGTTGTGAAGGTTTGGGAATTTATTTAAATAAAACACACAATTAAAGTGTTGAAGTGGCAGCATATGAAATGGGAGCTGACAGGCTTTTGTTTTTCTAATGTTATTGAGAAAAGATGGATTCATCCTCACGATGGCATACGACTCACTGGTTGATGATGGACTACTTGCTCCTGATTATTCAAGTGAATCCTGGGTAAATTCCACATTAAAACATACAGTATATTCTCTATAAACGCCCTCAAAATTAATTTCAGTGCATTCCTGTTTCCACCACTAATTTTCCATTTGGAGCAACTACACTGAAAAGATGGATCACATGTATCCAGTATATTCAGTAAGCCCTGCTTCCTTCCATGTAAAGCCAATGCTCTGCAAGCAGCTGGCCCTTTGTGCCTTGGCCCTTTCGAGCCGTTCCGGATCTCCCGCTGGCCTGGCTCAGGGCACAGAGTGTGCCGGGAGTCGCCTGTGTAGGGGCTGGCTCAGTGTGAACCAGGCCATGGTCACTGACTGGCTGCCTTCTCGGTAGCTGTCACAGAGTGATGGAAGGCAAATGGACGCAGACAAAAGCGCTGCAGAGGAATGACTGTGTTTGTTCTGTTGTGTGCAGACTTTACAGTTAATATGATGGAAAACTAACTGTACACTGGCCTCTACTTTTGCCCAGTAGGAAAACTTCTCAGTAGAATAGAAGTTTTGTGCCCTCTAATTGAAAAATTGATATTGAAAGTTGGTGAACTAAAATTTATAAAAGTTTTACTGAACACATTTGTCACATTTATTAATTTTAAGACAGTGGGTTTTATCCAAAAATGTCATTACAACCAGAATGTGGTGATAAATATTATTAAAGAACTTTTTTTTATAGTTCAGAAAAGAACTAAATGAAAACACTGTTATTTGTACTTTGGTAAACCGAAAACCTCATTTATACCGTTATATCTTAAGGCTTTATTATATCTCTATTAAACAACCACAAGCATCTGTGAATTTGTCTGTTTTTTATTTTGAATAATTGATTTAAAAATTAGATTTAAGAGTCAAAACAAAAATCTATTTCTATTTAATAGCTTTTTAATTACTTTCGGGGGATTTAGTGTTCCTTTTGCATTTCCAGTGAGAGACATAATTATTCACATATTTTATTAGATTTTCTAATATATCATTTTATATTAGGTGACTTTACTTTTGGGCTAATATTTCTGAGATTTCTAATCTAATATTTATAATATAATTTTATAAAATAACTTCTGATACCTGTTGACAGCAGGCTCTGTCCGCACTTTACCCCTCCTTAGTTTTCTCAGTAAAAAACTTTTCTATGCACACAAAGTCTTTCCTTATCTCCATGGAGCCTTGAGCTGTTTAAGGTCAAAGACACCCCGTCCCACGCACCTTCAACAATCACACCATCAGCATTAATTCTATTATTTCATGAGTGTTAAGCATCAGAGCAAATGATTTAAGCTCAATATCCACTCATTGGTATAACTTGTTAACTTGTTACATCACTGCACAAAGCCACAAAGCAAATTACAGTTGTTTGTTACCCATGGTTCCTCTGTTCTTCTCGGTGGCTTCACTGTGGCTTACTACTGTATCTCACTGCACGCACTTGTTGAAACTAGCCTCACCGAGATCTAGCTCCACTCCCTGTGCTGATTGAACGATATATTCACCAGTTTGCATTTCCTTTTTTTATAGACCTTCTGGGTGAACTCCTCTCTACCTCCTAATGAAGTCCAAAATGAAAGTCAGCGTCGGTGTCTGTTGAAGATTTTGAGTTTGCAGTGTGACTTTCCCCACTGAGGGACTAATAAAGGGTGTTCTTCTTCTTCTTCTTCTTCTTCTGACTTAGCAGAGAAGACAGTACGTACACGCATACACCTTTTGCACAGTTATGTACAGGAGGCAAACACAGGGCCGACACACAGCTGCTTCACAGCTTATCGGGCACTGAGATAGCAAACTGTACAAACACTCCTCCGGCCGCTGACTGTTTTTTACCTCTCGCTCCCTCCGTCACACTCACTTGATTGGTAAGCAGTTCTCTGTCACTGAGCAGGGTTGTAAACTTAAAAAACAATCTATCCTGTGTCATAATTCATAAAGGAATATGAGGCTTGGGGGTGCGAGGCATTGCCGGAGGCTGAAATTGAACACGACAGCTTTTAAAAGTTGAAGCTATCGGAGAGAATTATGATCTGTGAAACCTGAGGGCCTTTTTGTCTCTGTGCAAAGCCACTGGCTGATGTAATTTAAGCTGGTGAAGGGCTGCGAGATCAATCAGAGAGGATGAACAGTTGGGAGGGGAAAAATGGAAGAGGCCAGGGGTTAAGAAGGGGAAGGTGGAGCAGGAACAGAGCTTTAGCCTTCCCTGCTGCTTTCCTAGCATCACTCTGGGTGGTGAAGTATGGTCATAAATAGGCAGCCCCTCTACCCCCGTGTTAGTGCTATTTTTATACTCGCTAATACAGGGGGTTTGGAGAACCAGCTCAGGGGGTGAAGTGACGAGAAAATATTATTGTTGGCTTGGAGTTAAGAGAGCTGTAGCGATCAAAGAAGTATGCACATACCCATGGAGAAGTGCTGTGGCAAATTTAGCCCTGTGTTGTTTTATTTTTTTATTAGATTAGAGCTTGAATGTGTTCATTTAGGACACTGGCTGAGATCCAATCTGTGCCAAAGCATTTGTATTCTGGATCCACTCCCAAACTGTGATAATGTTTTGGTTTAAGGTGTCACAGAGTTAAATCAGAGGTCAAATGTCCAACTCCAGGTTCACGTTACTGCCCCATTTTTTTTTCAGTTGTGTGCAGACTATTTTTATCGTGGTTAAAACAGGAGGAAAGGTGTGACGGTTTCCCATGACTTCTGTGATAACTGTGATGTTTGAAATGTGTGTACATGGAAACCAAGTGAAATTAATTGAGCTTTCTCACAGGAGACGGATAAAATTAAAGATGTCTCACATGGATCTGGCAGTAGTGTGACATTTGAGAAGCACAGTAGGAGGGAAGGCTGTCAGAGTTCAGGTAGGGCTCGGGCAGATAAGGAATGGGTAAAATCTTCCTGCTATGCCATGAATTATTCTGCTGTAAGTTAGGCTTTACTTTTGAGCACTGTTTTTTTTTAAAAAAGACCAAAATCTCTCAAACCAAAATCATTTTTGATGTTTTTTTTCTAAGTAACAGGTGAAAATGGATCGCTGTTGATTTCATCTGTTTTACTATAATCCAGTTTGTGATGGAGAGGCATCGTGGACAAGAGGTTGTGTCTGTAACATGCAATTTAATTAATTATTGAAAGGTCTGTGTGGGGCTGTTTTTTAAATCCAGCACCCACCTGCGCTCTCAAAATTCCCAACCAGCCGCGCCAATCCCGCAGAGACTCTGCAACAATTTCTGACAAACGTTGTCTGCACCACCCTGCAGGCAAAATAAGACATGAGAGACCCCTACAGATGTGCTCTCTCTACATGTGTGACCTCAGTATATATCCTGCTGATGTATGCTATGCATGTATATTATTGTATGTTATTAGTTAGTTAGTTAGTTAATTAGTTATTTATCCATTAAATTACCATTGTTACCATCTTTCGTAGTCTGGACTCTGGGTCAATAATGTCTCACTGTCCTTTAGGCCTGAGGAGGGGGGTTGTCTAGGATCTCCAGGTGGTTTTCGTTTGTCTTTTTAAGGGTCTAATTATAGTTGCTCAGAACCAGTTTGTGAGACATGTTATCTGAACTCGTCTGCAATCAGCAGTGTTTATGGTGTTTTTCGGTGAAGTGAAAAGTTAAAGCTGCCATCTTTGGTTTTGTCAGCAGTCTTCATAGTCGTATCTGACTCTGTGACAGCTCAGAAATGCTAGCAACTGCTGCTGACAGTGGGGTGTCACATGTAGTGCAGTGGGTCATGACAACACATTAAATGCACAGTATGCTGGATTTTACCAAAACAATGTAGATTACTCCTTCATCCATAGTGAATGTTGAATCTATTTGCCGAATGTGCAGAGAGTCGTCGTACTATGAGGGAGTCACACTGAATATGATGATTCATATGAAATAAAGGCATGCAGAAAATTCACTGTGTCCTCTTTAAGGAAAAAAAAAAAAACAGACATGTCTGCAGCTTACAGTGAAAATGCACGTCTAGTGATGTCAGGAGAAAGTGTAACAGATATTCTAAAGCTCATCTCTTAGCCTGGGCTCTTGGCACTCGCCACTGCTTCTCAGCGTTTTTGCTTGATTAAAAAGCACCCAGGAGTTTGTAAGCGCGTGGTAGGTGCGAGCGCACACCCTGACAGCTTAACATACTGATTATTCAAGCCTCTTAGGCTAAGCCACGGCACTCGAGTGATGAACGTCAACTCCCCCCACCCTCACATAGTCTCGATTTCTCCCTCTCTCCCTTTTATTCTTCATTTGAAAGAGTGGAAAGCCAGTGACAGCTTGCAGAAGGCAAACCTGTTGTCTGGGAAGCAGAGAGGATCAGTGACACAGTGATTCATACACTGCCGAGGCTTTATTTAGACATAATCCACCCAGCGTAGGGTCCTCGCTCACAACTTCTTGTATGGAGCTGGATAGCAGTAGCCAGGCTGTTTATTGTCCCGCAATAAACCACAGGGAAAGTCCCTCCACTGGGGTTATACATGTTGATGTCCTCCTGGAAGGGTCAAGATATCACAGACTCAACAGTGCTGTTTTGTCATCACAGCAGACTATGCAACTTTTCTTGTCTACTGAATGCTCAGTGTAAAGGCAAGTGTCTTTCACCTCCATGTCCTGTTGTTATTACACACCTATGATGGCATTATATACTGTCCATGTCACTGTTGATTCATTTGCTGCAATCAGGAAGGTTTTCTGTATGTTCAGACTCAAGAATGTGTTTCCATTTGAATGTCACTCTAGATACACAGAAACATTTGATACATAAAGGAAACGATGGAATGCCACATAGATATTTTCTGTCTGTTGTGTATTGTTGGTTGCACTGAAGTGTAAGCTGCCCCTGTCTGTATATGGGCTGTGTGCACTCCAAGCTTGTTGGCATGGCCGTAGCTACTACCACTGAGCCACACCTGACCAACAGATTGGCCCCAGCTGGAGGCAGAGACAGGAACAGGCACAGCGGACGCTTACCTAGTGATTCAGCTGATATTGTGGACATGTACAATGGCAGAGTGCATACAATGCCACTTTAACTGCCTTTGTAGATCTTTTGTAAACTAATCTGGTGGTTTAAATTTAGATAAAACACTTCAAAGCATAAAGCTTGTGATATTCTACATTCATCCCTCAATACTTCCCCACTGTCTGTGGCTCTCAGCCCCAAGCCCATTCATTCCTACTGAAGATGTAAATCTTTATATACAGGTCAAAAATGTATAGTTTCTTTTTTTATGCTAAAATGCTAGGCACTGTGGTTTTTAGGTTATTTTCAGCCACAGAGTTTATGCACTGGTACCAGCAGGATGGTGAATGTGGAATTGACTCAAAATAAACTACAGCGCCCATGTTCATGTTCACAATTAAGGAATTAGTTTTATTATATTTCATTTTGGACTTCTGCAAAGAAGTAAAATATGTCAAATTATATTTGCAAAGCATATCAAAACCATATCACAAAATACAATTTTATTGTCTGTCAGGGAATAAAATTATATTTAACAAGGGCTAAACTTGGCAGAAAAATCAAGCAACTGCAGCAGAACAGTTATGTCAGGAATTCAGCAGATGACTGGATTAAGATTAAGATTTCTTATTTCCTGTTGTTATTAGGCTGGGATTCACTACACGGGCAACAAGTCCATTAACACAGCTGTGTCTATTTATTTCTCCATGTTCTATCATCTGTCTCTCCTTTCTAATTTCATCCTCCTATGTTAGAGGAGAAAGAATAGTATAGCTGTACTTTCTGTCTCCCTGACACACTTTTCCTGAACGCCGCCTTTGTTTTTTTATTTTTTTATGGAGCTCCTGAAGCATCTGCAGAAGAGGCTGCTAAGTCAGCGAGAACTCAGCAGAGTGTGCTTAAGCAGATGTAGAAAAGGAGGCGAGCGCTTCAGGAGCTTGAGAAAACACTTCCCCGGGTTGCTGCCGCTGGCGTGTACTCAGCGTCTTAGGTAGCGTGTTTGACGGGGAGAGCAGCCGTGATGAAATGGGGCAGGTCTGAAAAAGGAGAGCTTAAAATCCCATTAGCGCGTGCTGCGCTTTTCCACCTCCCCATATGTACAAGCTAATTCATTAATCACTAAATATTTCGGCCCCCCCAGGGGACACATTGAAGAATTCCCTATTCAGAGTAACACTTGGATGACTGGACGCACCAAAATAATGCTGAACGTGTGCATTAACTTCTGTTAAAACTAACTATAAAAAAAACCATCACCTTAGAGTTTTGCCTTGTTGTACGCTCCTTTCTCCCTGTCTTTCATGTAGGTTCCACATTAGGAAAGAGGAAACGTTCTTAACCACCCCCCTTCTTCCTCTATTATTCATTTAATGGAATACTGAAACTGTGTCAGTGCAACTACTCAGATATTGTAGCAGACCTGGTGTGCAACAGAGGCTTTCCCTCTCCTGCCTTGTGGTCTTTGCTCTCTTGTTTGCACGCTATTACTTTGTCCTCCTATCTCCTGTCTGTCATGTATTGGTGACATCTGGTGACATCACAGACATTTTGCAGGCCAATTTGAGACCACCAAACCAATCTGTCTCATATCAGCACTAAACAATGGAAACAATAATTGAAACATCTAAACATTATTATTATTGAAAGCTTGAATCAGATGTACAGATTCACCTTTAAGTAGTAGACAGAAAACTTCCATAATAATGCGCATTGTGTGACGTGTTCCTCTGTGTGTTGACATTGTGATATCAACTGGAGCATGATAACTTTGATTTTTTGACATTTTGCAGAGCTTGTCGAGAGCTGAGCCACAATCTGTTTCCCTGCAGGCAAATCAAAAGTGGGAGCAGATTATTTAACCAGCATGGTGTGATCTCTACGCACCGAGATTTGATGGAACTTGATCCATCGGCTAATTCGCTTTTGTCGTTCCGCGAGAGGGAGAGCCGTGTGACATCACGGTTGCCCTCCGCAACCATTTCACTGCACATGACCATTTTGTAGTTGTCATGTGTGAACCTTATAACCGCAACTGTTGGGGAAAATGCAGTGCATTTACTTGAGGGGTTAAATTTATCTCTGCTATTTGAGTAAACTTTCAGGGAACCTTTTTAAATATCCATGCACTATGTCTCTATACATGTCAAAAACATATGAGTATTTGTGTGTGTATGTGTGTGTACAATGTCAGAGAGTGGAAAACTACAAAAACGACATTCAAATGTAGGAGGTTCTTAATTTTTTCCCCCCTTTTTGGGATTAAGTGGTTAAAGACTCCAGAACATCAAAGAGTTTCGGTGTCGTCTCCATGTTAAGGAAAGCTCTGTGCCGAAGGTGTGAAGATGTCAAATGCTGCTTAACGATACAGGATCTTAGGCTTCCTCTGACACACACACACACACACACACACACACACATATATACATATAAGATACAAATGCATTTTAACACACACATTACGCCTGTACATCACATATGACTACTTCTTTCAGCTAAGTGAGTGTAATTGCTCCACAGTGAATTTTTGAAATACTCACACACATGCAAGCACATAGATGTTCACACACTGAAGTAACTACAGTATAAGTAAATCTGCACATTAACCTCCTAATATCTGTTCGCTGGTGCAACGAACAGCATGAAGGTTTTGGGGATTTGGACAGTTTTACCTTTGATGTGTAGCTCCATTCATTTGCATTTACATCAGAGCGCCAGTGCTGTCAAAAGGTCTTCTTAGCCACTGACCTCATTAATGTGGTTAGATCAAACAGTCTTTTATCATAATCTATCTACCATTTAGCAATGAAGTTCTCAACGACAGGGTCAGAACGCCACAGGAGGGTGCAGGGCCATTTTGGGGGTTGTGCCTTTACCAAAAGTGCTTTGCAGTTTTTGTAGAAAATTATGAAAATAAAACAACCTAAAAGGGAAAGATTGTCCTTTGGCTAGTTTTATTATCATTATTACTATACTGGAATCTGTCTATGTGTTTGAGCATTAAAGGTACCTGTTGGATTTTGACTGAGTAATGTTTACTACTGGGTCCCTGTTTTGTTTATATTGTGCATGGGGGGGCATGATTGTTAGACCTGTGTGCTTTTGTTTGTTTTAATTCGTCAAGTCACAAGGAAATGCCGTTTATCATGCCAAACATATCTGAGGTAGTTTAATATAGAGTCTCTATTACACAGTTTCACGAGAGAGCAGTGACAAGCCCTGTACAACACGTCTCAGTCACAGGTCTTGGAAAAAAAAACTCTTCTAGTATTGTTCCTGTTCATGTGCTGATGTAAAGATTAGGGCAATATTATCATCACATCTTTTAAATTTCAGGTTTGCTGAAAAGACCCCGTGGCTTTGGATTTGGGCTAATGCAGATTTTTCTTTTTGACGGATCAAAAATACATAAAATAGGGCTGTATAGTAGTTTCTTAAATGTTGACATGGTGGATATACAGGTTTTGTCTGAATGTAATGATACTGAATACATCTTAAGATCACAAGTTTCTGTAGTCATTCTTGTTAGTCGGTGTTAGTTAAGTGAAGTAATCGTAGTTATGACCGTAACTATTCTAATATAATGGCTCCTGTATGTGAATCTGTTTACAAGTATGAGAGTAAGGAAGAGGGAAAGAAACAGAACGGAACAACCAGCCGTCTTCATGTGACCAAATTCACTTGAGAAAGACGAGAGCTGAGTTAGTTAAACATCATTAAATCTGTAACTCACCACCTTGGGGAGCAATCAAGCTCCATTTGCAGTTCGCTGGACAAAAAGGAGAAAATCAGGTACTACACGCTGTCAGAAAAATTGACTGGTCAACAGTTTGCAACTGGTAATTTATCAGATTTATTAAAGCTGGCACTTTTCACCTGCAGAAAAATTGTACCAGTAAGGGGAAAAACAGCTGTGCATTTTCCATGCACATGAGGGGGCATGTCTCATGATGCATAAAACTCATTTGGCTGACTGTGTTTTTATACAGAATTGGGACATGTAAGACAGCTTAATAAACCACATTATACCTTCACTTCTCTCCTTCTCTTTAATCAGAAATATATGAAACTGATAAATGAATACTTGGGCTGGACTTTAGTAGAGCAATGAAAAGATTTGATTCTTTCCTTCTGCGGATGTTTGCAGCACTGGTGAGGCTCATATGCTTTATCGCAAACGTTGCATTAATGTCACTCATTTGGTATTGAGGAATAAATGCTAATATGAAATTACAGTGATATAAGGAATAACAATGTTTTAAAGTTTACATTAATTTATGCTTTAGTCATCAGTAAAGATAAAAGGCTCCTTAAGTCTCGGATAAACAACTCAAATGATAGCTAAAGAACAAATAAAACAGCGCTGTGCTTGCAGCATAGACATCTTGCAAGTTAGAAACAAACCTGTGACTGTAAATCTGAGAACTACTCATAAAATTGATTTAGTGGGCCACAACTGACTGTCGATCTACGAATAAATTGGCGGTGAAACTTTATTTATTGGACGAGCTGGTTGCCACAGCTGATAACACAAAGCTTCTCTGTGCAGCTTGCAAACAACAATAAGCTGTGGGTGACCCCCAACTGCGGCCAGGGGATACTGCAAGCACTTTGAAAACAAGGTTTAACAGAGACAGGGAATGTTAGTGATGGGAAATGTGTGATGATAAACCCAAGGATTGTGGCTGCTCTAGCTCTGTGATCGAAAACATGCTTCACTCAAATGATTTCCACACCGTGTTGTGAGACTGAATCAGTCATTTACACGACAGTACAGTGTGCACTCACGCTGGAAAAGAAAATCAGACTGCAAACATGAGGTAATTGCCTTTGACCCGATTCGATTAAAGTGATTAGAGAGGTGTCAGTGTGTCAGAGGAATACAAACAAAATAATATTCAGTGTTCTTGAGAAATGTGTGATTTGTATTCTGTGTCTCAGGGCTCATTCACACAGATGTCACAAAGGATGAACTGATCTGAATAACCAGTGTGAAATGTGATTTATCAGGCACCGGAATACAACGCCCCATAAAATGATCCTGACAGGCCTCAGTTTGCTCATATACTTATCTCTGTATTTGCCGTGTGCGTGGTTTGACTCGGACTTTATGCAGCGGACATTCAAGTCACATTCGCACGTCCCTCTGGGTTAAGCATTCAAAATGCAAAAAACAAATGACATCACCAGGCTATGGCATAGATTTTTCACTGATTTCTGGGGGATCAAGTGGACAGATTTACTGGATTTTCTCTGAAAAAAGAAAGATAACTTGTGTGCCATTACACCAAAAATTGTGACTTTACATGTTTTTTTGTTTTTTTTTCACAAAAAAATGGATTTAGAAAAATATTTATGACAGGATGAGCTCAAATTTGATAAATGAAATGATAATTAAATTAAATGTAATGCAACATAGATGAATTTATTTGGAAGAAAACAGAATGAATACAAATAAAAAAGAGAAGTCAGATTTTAATACAGTATAGTTTTATGTGTGTTTGGAGTGTTTTTCTTCCTTTTGTAGAAATGTGGGGTTTTTTTCTCTTCAAAAAAGCTGTACAGGGAAATAGTTGTGTGATGTGTTTTAATTTTGTTTGAGTTGTGTTGTAGCTCACGCCGTTCTACACCTCTGTGTGTGTGTGTGTGTGTGTGTGTGTGCTCTCACTGTGAGACAGTCTAATTCTAAATTCTAAGGTTCTTTTTAGGTTGTTTGAGTTTAATTTTGGAAAAGAACTTTCTTTATACAGACTGCAGCAGGAAGTGTTACTCTGTATCTAACTCAGTCTATATGTTTTATTGTTTGTTGGGATCACCATTAGCTGGAAATTGTCTGTCCAGTGCTAAATGGCATTGAAATGGACTTTCAGTTTTTGTTGATGACACCCAGCGATGGATACTTCCAGTTTTCTTTTATGTCTGTGGACTGCTAAGGACCAGGATTGGCTGACTGAGGGGACTTTTCTCCATCTTCAGGCAGGTTTGAATTAGTAGGTTGTAGTTTTCTGTCTGTAAACTGTCTGTAGTCTGTAGATTTTTTTATGACATATAGAAAGTCCTCTGTGCAAACCATTTCTCTCCTCTATATCCTGCAGTGGTATACTTAGATTGTAAATCTTGCTTTGGCAATACTAGTCTTATGATTGTGCTCATAAAGCAAAATTAGAATATTCTATTATACATTTATTTTATAATAGGAAAGATAGTTTTAAACATTTGTATCATTATTTCCTATGATACATTTATTGTGCGCTCTGTCTCACTGACTTCTCTCTACGCTATCCTATTAATAGGATGCGTGCAACACGACACGCAAACAGAAAGAGGCGTACACTACATACATTATGCACATGCCCTGGGTCTTGTCTTATCAACACACACATAGCACAAACAGGCCCTGCACTCACACAGCTCAACATCCGACAGTTGCTGTGATGAGCAGGCAGAAAGGAGAACCTCTCTGGGCATAAATACGTCCAGCGTCAAGATATACAACTTGCAATTCCATCTCCAGTTGAAGCCTCGCCGATTGCTTTTTTGCCCCTTCCCTGTGAGTCATGCAAGCGTGCAGTGCACACAGACCAAAACAAGGCCTGCACATGTGCATGCTCAGCACAGGCATATAATACTCACACAATATGGAGGGTCAAAGAAGGGATATCTAAAATGAAAATTACCTCCTGGTTTAATTGAGGATTATGCAAATACGTCCATCCACTGTACACTGATGCTTTGTGCAGTGAAGCCGCAACCTTCAACCAACCAACCAACCGAGGATGTAGTCTCCTAACTAGAAATGTGACTATTTTGTGATCACATATCCATAATGACATGTTTTAATTTTTTTTTTTTCTGCGGAAACATCATGTGGGACCTGATTAACTGCTTCTACTACCTTCAGGACACGTTGTCTCTATTTAAATAAAATTTTTTATAGCCAGGTAGCCCCACAGAGATTCTAAATTATTTTTCAAGATAGAGTAGTCTTAAACAGAAGTGAAGCATCATGGATGGCAGGGTGGGTGGCTGTATGAATCATGATATTCAATAAAAAAAAAATCAGTCAGTTTCACTCTGTAGACACCTTTAGATTTGACTCTATTTCAGTTCAAAGTGTCGATTAAATTACAAAGTAATTCAAGTAGGAAAGTGAAGTGTGATCACTTACTTAAGAAGCATGAATGTACACATGTATTGGATGACAATGACTTTAATGTTTAAGGATGCTGTCCCCAACACTAACACTCTCAGCTATTAGTCACAATTGCATTTTAAATCCAGTGTGCTAGACTGGAGCCAAAATAACCCAAAACATGTAAATGTGTCTAATTTGATATTTTATTATAATATGAAATATTAGACATATTATATTGTAATATAATATGTCTAATATATTTTTGTAGTGGACATGCAGTTTCACTCACATGCTAGTGTGTCAACAGAGCACACAATAAGTATAATAATAAACCAGATAATCCATTGGGGGCATAAAAAACACTCTTTGGACACCTTTGAATTACTCTTTTTTTCTTTTCCACAGACAAATCATAAGGTAATCCATTTGACATAAAAAAAACCATCAGTTTGTCTCCTCCACTGCAGATTAATTACTGTAGCTGATTATAGGAAAATAGTTGCAATAAGTGCAACTTGAAATATTCCTTCATTGGGACAGGAGTCACCCAGTTTCCCACCATGCTGTCCGTGCTGAGATCCTATATAATATTAACCTTATTAGTAATGACCGGGTCTATTTCTATACTTTCAAATGGGTACAAAGTAGCCCAAATAATTGTACAGTCCAATACACCTGATAGAGAGGTCCAGTGTGTAATCTAAAGACAGCCTCTAGTAGATGCTTCTATATGACTGGATATAGATAATTATGTTCTCTGTATTGAAAGGGATGTCTCCCTGAATATTTTCACACATCACTTTCATGATTCATGCAGTCTATTGAACAACAAATATCACAGCTCTCTGCAGCACTTTGATCTGAAGTTTTACCTGTGCATCTCACAAAAACATCAAGTGTGAAACCCACTTAGATTAATCTTAAATACAACACGACAAAGAACCAAACCAATGGCTTCCCTGATTTTATATCTATCTTGTAAAACATATTAAGTACTGTGATGTTTACAGCATATATAACTTTGCATCAGGGAATGTAAACAGTCAGTCAGACTACTGTCAGCAACTCTGAACACGTGATGTGATTTTGTTGATGCTGTATTGACAAAACAATGAAACCATAGCATGTTGTATCTTTTAATAAACAAAATACACTATGTAGTATATAGCATATTTTACAACAAGTAATGTAAATGGGAAAGGAAATACATGATAGTTTTTATAATGGTTATATGTAGAACTGTAATGCCACTCAGCTGGCAGAATCATTGTGACTGAATTAAAAAAAATCCATGCAATATGGGCAATATAAAGCATTACATCCACATGCACAATGGATGTAATGGTGAATAAACAACAACCGAACGAGAGAGCATTTTGAGAAAACAACAGTTTACAGGAAAAATAAATAAACAGAGAAAGAGCAATGAAAAGTGGGTTAAAAAGACAGAATGAGATGGAGCAAGACTGGGGGGCTTTGGGGGTATGCTGAAGTGCAGCATAAAGAAAGGTGATGGGAGCTGGAGCATATACTCGGTCTAATTTTTCAAATAAGAGCACTTTTAGATGGTAAAATTAGGAGATCCTCCTAATCTTAAAGACAGAAACTTTAAGAAAACAGCTATGTAAATAAATTGAAACAAAAACACAACACACCATAAGTAAAGAATCATAGTTCAAACGTGTACTTGTAGCAAACACGATCCTTGCTTTTGATTTTTGCTTTATGATGTGGGAGAGCCGAATTCCATGAACCAAAAACTGTGATACAGCAAGTGCACATCAAAGTTCAAAGAACTCAAATTCCCTATGAAGGCGTAATGCAATTTAGCTATTGTGTAATAGCTGTAGAGTTCGCCTGACGCTGAAGTTTTCACATGTTGTTCTCTTACAATGTCAGTGTTTGGCAACTCTGACAAAAACACATCTGAAGCCAAAAAATCCCTAAAACGCAGCAGTCGAGAAAGCTGATGCACACTCTCCAATAAACATGGCATGACTAATCCCTCCTCACAAATGACAGGGCCTAGTCATCGTACACACAATGAATGGTCTCCCTCTAAATGACTTCAAAGCAAAGCATTTGCCACGACACAGACTTGACTGATGGAGCTCCATTTCCGTCAGCGGCACACAGGGTTAACTAAACAAGCAATTTCAGCGCGGCAGCATGTGCTAAAAAGCTTGATGGGGCTAGCTAAGCTCCTGTGATTGGCCTTTGTGTGTGAAAGTGACCACTTAAGTGCTATGCAGCCCCTCCTGAGTGTATTTGTAGGCATAAGCATTTCCTCCGACTTTCTGCCTGCTCGCACGGTGTTTGTGTTTGTGTGTGTGTGTGTGTGTGTGTGTGTCCTTGAGAATGTGCTGGTGTGTGTGAACATACCCACTGGTGCATTTGTGGTTGCTCTGCTGTGTGTGTGTGTGTGAGAGAGTGCATCTGTGTTTTTAAATGTCCTGCTTCATTGTGGCGCTGTACGTGTTTGCATGCTGTCAAATTACATTTTAATGCCTTGTGAAAATAAAACAAACAAACAAACAAACAAAAAATCAGAATTACTGCAGTTAAGTGGCTTTGGAAAGAGAGACTATAAACAGACTGACTAGGGGAATTCCCTGACCTCTGTCATCTCAATTTAATGAAATGTGTTATTTTCTTTTTGAAGGTCATGCCTCCAATGACATTATGTATTGACAATGCAGCAAAAAACAAAGAAAACAACCAAACAAACAAAAAACACGATGACATTGATATTTCAATGTCTTAGCTCCACTCCAGCATATTTAATTACATGTAACACAGTGACTTTGAGGTTTAAGTGCTTTCAGCTTTCAGGGTGTTTTGGGGTTTCACATCCACATCGGGTAAACAGTGGGAAGGTCTTCAGTTCACAGGCATTGCCTTTAATTTATCTCATGCCTGTATTATTTCAGTCACAGTGGTTTTGCATTCCATTTGCTGAGTACAAGACTGAAGGCCAAAAGCCCCCAAAGGATTTTCACAAGAAGTTTTGATGGGTGTAGTGCAGGCCTGGTGTTTGGATCAGAGACTGCAGTCAGTCAGTGACTGGTCACTGAAACTGAATGTAATGAATGACTTTGTCTAGAAAGCCATGCTCAGGTCATCCACTGCTGTTGTAAGAAAGCTCAAACTGAAGATGAAGCCAGGTATGTCCTAATAGTGTCTGACTGTACTCTCTGTCAGAAATACTAAACACCTCGTGAAGAGTTTGGATTACATCATATGATTATAACCATGCTAGCTTTTTCTAGGAGTGATCTTAACACAGGATAGAACAATCAAATTCACTGGATCCATATTAAAATATATAAAATGTAAATGAGATTTCACTGAGTTCCATGTAGTGAGATTCAAACTGTAAATTTATGGAAAAGGGAACCCTGATATGGGATTGGTACTTGGCATTAGAGATGGTAACTAACTATGTTTGTGATAACCCCTCACTGCACAAGAAAACTGTGTGTCCACACATCTATAACAGGAGGTCAAAGGCAGAAACATTTCTAAGATAGTAAATCAAGTATGAACTGTATCCGGGGGGGGGGACGGAACGGATGTTTAAGGCTTGCAGCAGCACCCCCCTCCAGCAGGTGGTGCTCTAGGTGACCGCCTATATGGCCTATGCCAAGAGCCTGCTCTGACTGTATCTCTGCTATTAGGTCCAAAATAAACCATATCTATGATAGCATGTCAAATGTGAACTGTCCAACACTGAAATTTACAACAGAAAAGATAGGTATTAATTGTATTGTTTGCTTTCTCTTCCGAATAGGCCCAAAAATCCCTAATACAACCTGAATATATTATCTGACAGTTATAATACTTTAGCATACAGCTGCAGCTCTGCTGAGAGTGAGTTTGAGTTTTCTATGTTGATGAAATGAAAAACTTATTAAGAGAATACAAATTTATTATCTCCCATGTTCAATATAAAACACTAGAGAAACCTGGCAGGAGGGGAGATGGGACCTTTCTATAAATCTGTAGTAAATAGTGTTTTGGCTGCTGTCCCACTTTCCATGACTGCAAAACTCTGAGAAAGGGACCTAAAAATGCATTATGATGATGAAAAATAAAACATGGGCTCTTTACAGTGTTGGAATGTAACTAAATACAGTTACTCAGGCACTCTGCTTAAGCACTAATTTGAGGTAACTGTACTTAATTATTTCCATTTTCTATACTTCTATTACACTACATTCTCAGCCAAATAGTGCACTTTCTACTCCACTACATCTATTTAACAGCCATAGTAACTATAACTATAGTATAGTAACTATATAACTATATTATTTTTCGGATCACAATGTTACAAATGTGCAATTAACAAATAAGATATTATGCTGTGTTATAGAGCAAAATTATATATATAGCATTTCTAATGAGTTCCACCTCCCTCAGCCATGTTATTGTATGTAGTAATTGGGTGGTATCACTGCTTTTACTTAAGTGAATGATCTGAATACTTCTTTCACCACCAACCATTCACATATAACATAAAGTGATTATTTCTGTAGCACACAGTGTATTTTTGTGCCTATATTACAGAAAACCCAGAAAGAATCTACTTTGCATGAAGTCACACACGCATTGGAGGGGGACTCACTAGACTCCACCACAATTTGCAAACTGCCATTAACACACATGCTGACAGATGTAATGCCTATTCAGCTGCTGACTTGTGTTTTTGCTGTTTCTCTGTAAGTGAAAATCAGAAAAAACAAAAAACAGAGTTTGTTTAGTTCTTATTAGTTCATGCATTCTTTGTTTGTTTTTTTAAACTTGCTCTAATGTAAGTGATGTTTTGAGGGAAAGAAACTGAAATTTACGATTCACTTAAAACACTTGATTATAGTATCAGTTTCATTCGTGTATTTTAAATTTTGCATCAACTTAAAATTTTACAATTTGTCAGCACTTCCTTACTACAGAGGACAGAGTAGTGTGTTTCAGATGCTTTTTTTTCTTTTGAACATTTAGAGGGAAAATGCTTAGAGTCAAAATAGGCTACTACAAACTACTTTTGTCTTCAATAATAATGGGCCTAGTTTAATTTATTTAAGGTACTACTGTACTACCATAGATGCACTGTTCACTTCATGGTCTTTCCTCTGTTGTCATCATATCAGCTTTTGCATTATTTCAGCAATACTGATTCAACATCATCAATTGACTGAGATCAAATCAACAGATTCAAAATGTCTCCATTCCTCAGAAGAATAATTAGAATCTCACAATACTAAGGAATTTAAAGCTTTTACATATTAACAGAAGGTTGCGGCAGACAACAAATATCCCGCTTTAAGAACGCCATTTGACTGCTGGCAAATAGTGATCAATAAGTCAGTGTTATGCACTGTTGTGGTGCCTAATACGACATATTTACATTTCTGTAAATATTGTATTATATCTTTTCATGGGACAACACTGAAGATATGACACTTTGATACAATGTAAAGTAGTCAGTGTACAGCTTGTATAACAGTGTAAATTTGCTGTCCCCTCAAAATAACTCAACACACAGCCATTAATGTCTAAACCGCTGGCAACAAAAGTGAGTACACCCCTAAGTGAAAATGTCCAAATTGTGCCCAGTTAGCCATTTTCTGTCATGTGTGTCATGTGACTCGTTAGTATTACAAGGTCTCAGGTATGAATTGGGAGCAGGTGTGTTAAATTTGGTAATATTGCTCTCACACTCTCTCATACTGGTCACTGGAAGTTCAACATGGCACCTCATGGCAAAGAACTCTCTGAGGATCTGAAAAAAAAGAATTATTTCTCATACATAAAGATGGCCTAGGCTATGTAAGAAGATTGCCAACACCCTGAAACTGAGCTGCAGCACGGTGGCCAAGACCGTTACAGCGGTTTAACAGGACAGGTTCCACTCAGAACAGGCCTCGTAAGCCATGGTCGATAAAAGAAATTGAGTGCACGTGCTCAGCGTCATATCCAGTCATATCCAATTTGATGCCGCACACTTTTTCTGCATCAAATTGGTCTACATGGCAACTGTCGTCCCAGAATCCCAGGAAGGAAGCCTCTTCTAAAGATGATGCACAAGAAAGAAACAGTTTGCTGAAGAAAGCAGTATTCCAACATGATAACGACCGTAAACACACCTCCAAGACGACCACTGTCTTGCTAAAGAAACTGAGGGTAAAGGTGCTGGACTGGCCAAGCATGTCTCCAGACCTAAACTCTGTTGAGCATCTGTGGGGCATCCTCAAACGGAAGGTGGAGGAGCAGCAAGGTCTCTAACATCCACCAGCTCCGTGACGTGTCATGTGATGTCATGGAGGTGGAGTGAGAAGAGGAAGAGGATTCCAGTGGCAACCTGTGAAGCTCTAGTGAACTCCATGCTGAAGAGAGTTAAGGCAGTGCTGGAAAATAATGGAGGCCACACAAAATATTGACACTTTGGGTAGAATTTGGACATTTTCACTTTTGTGTGTGCGTTGAGTTATTCTGAGGGGACAGCAAATTTACACTGTTATACAAGCTGTACACTGACTACTTTACATTGTATCAAAGTGTCATATCTTCAGTGTTGTCCCAATGAAAAGATATAATACAATATTTACAAAAATGTGAGGTGTACTCACTTTGTTGAGATACTGTATAACCCATCCACATTAGTGTCTTGTCTGGGTGAGTTTTCACACACATGATAAGAACTTATACTTGGATACTGACCTTGGTGTCTATTAAATAAATACATCAGTTGTCATAACTCACAGCCTTTGCACAGATCCAAGATGGTGTACAATTTCCTCCTCAAGCACAGATTAGGACACTCATTGCTGCTGCTGGGAGTGGAGCCCCGCTGGTGGCCCATCATTATTTTAAATGATTTTCCTGGCAGAAACAAAGCACACTTGTAATACGATAAAAAATAAAAAAAAAATGGACACACACCCAGTTATGTATTTGTATAATATATATATAAGTATAAATATAGATT